>OY723385.1:28015718-28615718 GCA_963210295.1 Ophion ellenae | reverse complement strand
ATCTGGTACGAATTGTAATAATTATTAAGATTTTTCCTCACGCTAAACGCGCTCATTTATGTTTTCCTTGGGGTACATGTTAATCAGAACGACCCATATATAGTCGATTTCAATCAGAAACCCCGTTATATAAAATATTCGTAAATATATCTTTAAATTTAGCATGCGTATATCTACCGGTATACTTTAGGGACAAACAGTTCCCATAATCACTTTACCGCTAAGCTTCAACTTCAGGGACCTTTACCGCTACCTGTAACTTCAGGGACGAGCACATGGGTGCTCGGATTAACTTTACAAATAGCCTCATATACACGTACATATCCATTTTCCTGTACACTTCTGGGACACGCACATGGGTCCCCGGAGTACCATATCGAAATGTCTCATATATACATACATATACACGTACCTGAATGCCTCAGGGACATATACGAGAGTCCCTGGAGTCCCTCATATAAAAATTCCGCATGTCAATTTCCATGCGGACTTTAGGGACATAAGTGCTCAAACTAACTTCAATGAATAGATATATATGTACATACTCTAGGACCTCAGAGTCCTCATGTACCATTCGTATACTCTTATGCATACTTCGGAGGCATTAGTCCTCGTAATAACTCTATTGAATATCTATACAGGTGTTACGTCCTAGCACTCTCGCCCTCCAAATATTCATATCTGGTACGAATTGTATTACTTATTAAGATTTTTTCCTCGCGCTAAACGCGCTCATTTATGTTTTTCTTGGGGTACATGTTAATCAGAACGACCCATATGTTACGTCCTAGCACTCTCGCCCTCCAAATATTCATATCTGGTACGAATTGTATTAATTATTAAGATTTTTTCCTCGCGCTAGACGCGCTCATTTATGTTTTTCTTGGGGTACATGTTAATCAGAACGACCCATATATGGTCGATTTCACTCAGAAACCCCGTTATATAAAATATTCGTGAATATATCTTTAAATTGAGCATGCGTATATCTACCTGTATACTTTAGGGACAAACAGGTCCCATAATAACATTACCGCTAAGCTTACCTGTAACTTCAGGGACGAGCACATGGGTGCTCGGATTAACTATACAATTAGCCTCATATACGCGTACATATCTGTTTGCCTGTACACTTCTGGGACACGCACATGGGTCCCCGGAGTACCATATCGAAATGTCTCATATATACATACATATCCACGTACCTGCATGCTTCAGGGACATATACGAGAGTCCCTGGAGTACCTCCTATAATAATTCCGCATGTCTATTTCCATGCATACTTTAGGGACATAAGTCCTCGAAATGACTTTAACGAATATATATATATATACATACTCCAGGACCTCAGAGTCCTCATGTACCATTCGTATACTCTTATGCATATTTCGAAGGCATTAGTCCTCGTAATAACTCTAGTGAATATCTATACATGTATATATATATATATACATATACGTACTCCATACGCTTCAGGGACATATAGCCGAGTCCCGGAGCAATATTTCATACATATCTACTTCCATGCATACTTCGGGGACATAAGTCCTCAAAGTGACACTCACCAATATACATATATATATACTCGGGACATCCAAGAGAGTCTCCGGAGTACAAATATTAATATTAATACTTATACTTACATGTATATTTCGGGGACATTCACGAGTCCCCGAACTAGTATCCAACATATATATGTATATTCGTGTTGACCATAATACAATGGTCCTAGAAATAAGAAATATTGTCATATCTATATTATGTATATATTGGGGACGCGAGAGTCCTCGAATAACCCGCGAAACTGTTCCCAAGCGGTCAGCTTCATCGCGAGTTTTCTCACAGACCTCCTCGGAGCTTGGTCACCACGTAGTCAGCACATCCTGCCGATAACGAAAAATATTCATTTCATTGCCCATGTACAACTCAAGAAAAATAACGTTATCAGTGCTAATATTCGGTTACATGGGGACCGAGCTCGAGAGCGAGGGTAATGACGCCAAGCCCTTTGTCTCAGAGACAAAGAGGGCGAGGATACATATTGCGCTCCGGGAGCTGGCCAGTCAGTTCCGTCCGGTCTCTCCAACAGCGCGCATCGCAGAGTCGACGCTCTGAAAACCGGTACACCTATTTTATTCTTTTTTATATTCTTTTCGAGTTTACCCCGGTCTCTTCGACAGTGTAACTATAAGTCTCTGTAAAACCGGCATTAATTGTTCAAATCATAATAAAAGTAAAAGGCAACATAACACGTCAAACACTGCAACGAATAAATTAACGAAACTTATATTATTTTCTTTATTGGATGTAACTACGTTTATTTACGAGTAAAATACACAATCTTTTATATAACATTCGATTTCTTCGCGCTATTAAAATCACGCAAAATACGGCGACCGCGCAAAAGTGTAACATTTTCCGAGCAAATAATTAAAATATATTTGGCTCTCGTTCGTGCGTGTAAACACGCAACGAACAAATCATCGTAGTGCATTTCTTTCTCTCTTTCTCTCTTCCTCTCACTCACGCCATTTTTCCCAACACACGTATTCGTTTCACTCATAAAATCATACTTGTCCAAGATTGGACAAATCTTGAAGTGCCTTTTTTATGAGGCTTGGGAAAGCTGACGCACGAACACGCTACATCCGCTGACTCGCCGTAATCTGGCAGGTTAGCGACTGGCACGGTTAATCCGGTGCTTAGTGTTCGGACGTCGATTTCCCTTGACCTTTATATTTGTATTCGCGGCTGGCTGCCAATCGCCGTAACCGGGCGGAGGTGGGCCAGACGTAGCGAGTCGGCGGTGCCGTAATCTGGCACGCACTAGACTCGCTCAGCGTACCAAATTTTATTTCATATAAATCTGTACCTATGCGTTAGACGAATACGTTTCCCGATACATTCGCTCGACAAATAAAAAACCCTCGTCCGTCCAAAATCGGACGTATAAACAGGGTATTTTCCGAGGAATTCGGAAGGTTTGCCGCACGAACACGCCACACGCGCCGACCCGCCGTAATTCGGTAGGTCAGCGACTGGCACGGTCACACCGGTGCTTAGTGTTCGGGCGTCGGCTTCCGTTATTCTCAACGTTTGTTCTCGCGGCTGGCCGCCAATCGCCGTAACCGGGCGGAGGTGGAGCCAGACGTAGTGAGTCGACGGTGCCGTAACCTGGCACGTCTTGCACTCACTCAGCGGTTCAAATAATTATAAATTCTATACATGTATATTTATATTTCAAAGCGAATGTATCCCTCATAAATTAATCCAGTCCTCGTAGTCTCCGACCGCTCCCAAAAACATCGGCATCCCCGGCCAATCGCATTCGCACGAGCACCGGGTACCCGTCAGGGCAACGACAGGTCGGGTCGAGCTGGAACATCTTTGCGATTCCTGGACAAATTCGGTCACACGGTCGAGTAGTTTTGACCCGCTACGCACCGCCGCTCTTTCTCACCAAGGTAAGCACAATTTCACGCTACTTTCTTATTTTGCTTACCTGTCGCTCATGCGTCAAATTATGCACCAACGACTTTACCAAGCGCCTATCCCAAGTGGGCACATTCCCGCTTAAACGTGGCGCTTTTCTTCTCTGACGGTAACTTACCGTCATATAAGTCATATGACTTAATTCATTATTATCCGTACGTTCGTGGCACACTTCCCATTTGTAAATTCAAATCCTGAAAGGTAAATTAAAAGACGATTAATTATCGATTAAAAATGGACCCCACGACGTAACAGATATATATATAAAAATTAAATTGGTGGCAGCGGTGGGATACGCTTAAAGTCTTTGGTGTAAAATTTAAAAAAATCTATATAGAAAAAATTCATGTTTACATATCGCAAAGTGTAAAATAAAATAAGAGGTTCAAAATGGCTGAGCATTCCCAAAATTCGAAACGTTTAAGTGAAGAGGAACTCCGCGTATTAGCGGATCAATTAGATAAAAAACGCGAAATACTTCGTGAACAAGAACAAGCGTTATTACAAAGAGAATTAGAAACGCACGAAAAATTAGAAGCCCTGCGTGCGCGTGAATGTGAATTTAGTGATCAAGTGAATAATAGAGATGAACCAATCTCAACCACTCATCACGCCCTCGAGGCTATGCAAAATACCCTGTCGACAATGATAAACGAAGTCAGTCGAATTAGTAGGGAAATTGGTTCGATTAAAAATGGTGAGGGTCAACGACAATCAGGTCCGGTCCCTCACGTACAACGAAACGAAGTTAACGTTCGCGATGATCAAGAATTACCCGCGAACATTAAATTTAAAGATGCACTTGAATCTGTGCCCATCTTCAATGGGTACAACGTACCGGTTCTGCGGTTTGTTCGTGCTTGTAAAAGGGCAAGAGACATGTTCCGCCCTCATCAGGAGTTGGGCCTCACTCAGCTCCTCCGTAACAAGTTAAAAGGTCATGCCGCAACGGCACTGGAAGATTATAACTTCCAAAGCGTTCACCAATTCGGTGAGCGGTTGAAAACATTATTTGGTGCCGCGAAAACTTTGAACGAATTTCGTGGTGAACTTGGAAATATTTCGAAAAACAAAAACGAACATATTATCGACTATATCAGTCGAACCAAAGATTTGCATACGGCGATTCTTGAAGCCGAAATTGATAATCACGGAACTCTCCGAAACGGTCAATACGATATTTTCGAAAACGACACGCTGGATTGTTTCGTCAAGGGTCTTCCACCCGACTTTCGAATCCGTCTCAAACTCGAGGGATTCGATAATCTCGAGGATGCCTATTCAAAGGCAATAAAAGTTGAAAAAGATATGGAACGCGATAGGTCTCATTTCAAGGACACGCGTTTCGAAAGCCGAACTCAAAATCAGTCGGCCCAAATAAAAGCGGTCTCCCCTTCAGGAGGACCGACTTGTAAACATTGCAACCGCAATCACGCGTCCGATGATTGCTGGTTAAAGTTTCCGGACAAGAAGCCGGGAAATTCAAATAAACAAAGTTCTAACAGTAGAATCACGTGGTCAAAGCCCACGAACGGGCAAGGATCTCGAGTCCCGTCGATGTGTAATTATTGCAACAGGGCGGGCCACCTCGAGACGTCCTGCTATAAAAAACAAAACGAAGAAAGGAATAGGGCAACCGAATTGCCAAAAAACGAGAATTCTCGACCAGTGGCACGGGCCTCCCCGCGGGACGAGAAATCGACGGAGCGCCCGGTAAAAATAATAGACGCGTCTCCGTGCGAACCGTCCACGTCTTATTAACGCGTTCAAAACAAATAGCTTCCGTAGACCTCGACTCACCCAACTTATCGGGACTTAACGAATTTTTAATAGACTCGGGCTCGGAAGTGAATCTCGTCAAAAGTCAAATCGTAAATGCTCATACGTATATAAATAAATACGATATATTAAATTTGGAGGGGATTTCGAGTATCCCCGTAAGAACAAAGGGGTCGATAAGAATAATGATCAATGATACTCCCGCGGAATTTCACGTCGTCGATGATTGGTTCCCAATGGACCAACATGCATTACTTGGTACCGAATTTCTTGCTGAAAATAAAGCTCTCGTAGATTGGAGACACGAACAATTAACTTGGGGAAATCAAAGGATCCCGTTTAAAAGTAAACAAACTATTTCGATTCCAAAACGGTCCAAAACGGTCTGTTATGTCAAAGTAAGTAATCCCAAAATCAAAGAAGGATATATTCCGATGCTCTACTTGGGAGAAGGGATCTTTTTTGGCGAAGCAGTCGTTACGGTCAAGAATGGTATCGCTTATCTTATTGCGCACAATTCAACCGATGATAATTTGTTACTGACTATACCAACGGTAGTAGTCGAAGAATTCAGGTGCAAAGGCACGAAAAAAGGTTCCCTCACTCCGGACGACCAAAAGGCGTTTCAGGAAGAGGATAGGACCGAATGTGAAAATAATTTCCTCACTCCGGACGACCAAAAGGCGTTTCAGGAAGAGGATAAAAATCAAAAGGGTTCCCTCACTCCGGACGACCAAAAGGCGTTTCAGGAAGAGGATAGGACCGAATGTGAAAATAATTCCCTCACTCCGGACGACCAAAAGGCGTTTCAGGAAGAGGAGAAAAGTTTAATTGTTCCCCACCCGGACGACCAAATGGCGTCTCGGGAAGAGGGTATATTACGGTTTGAAATTGCGCGCAACAAAAAAGTTTTAAAAGTTGAAAAGAAAGATAAAGTAAACGAAATTCGCGACTTACTCCGTCTCAACCATCTAAACGATGAAGAACGGTCAAGCGTGGATAAAATTATAAGCGAGAATTCGGACCTATTTCATTTGCCAGGAAAAGTCCTAGGCTTTACAGATAAAATCGAGCATAAGATAACGACGAACGACGATCAACCAGTATTTACGAGGCAGTATAGATTTCCGCCCGTTCATAAAGATGAAATTACAAAACAAGTTAAAGAACTAATTGAGGGGGAAGTAATAAAACCGTCAAACTCCCCGTATAGTTCGCCCCTGTGGATCGTTCCGAAAAAGGCGGACTCACAAGGAAATCCAAAGTGGCGCATGGTCATTGATTATAGAAACTTAAACGAAAAGACGATTGGCGATGCTTATCCATTACCTCAAATAACCGAAATTCTCGACCAATTGGGTAATGCGAAATATTTTTCAGTATTCGACCTGGCCAGTGGTTTCCATCAAATTAAAGTACATCCAGATGATTCTCACAAGACAGCATTCGCTACACCATTCGGACACTACGAATTCGACCGAATGCCGTTTGGTTTAAAAAACGCTCCGGCGACATTTCAAAGATTAATGGATCGAGTCTTAACAGGCCTTCAAGGCATCGAGCTTTTTGTTTATTTGGACGACATCGTCATTTATGCAAAGACACTAGTTGAACACGATAATAAATTCAACAAACTTGCGAAAAAATTAAGGCAAGCCAACTTAAAATTACAACCGGACAAGTGTGAATTTTTAAGACGAGAAGTGGCATATTTGGGTCACATCATAAGTGAGGACGGGGTTAAACCCGATCCCAAAAAATTGGAGGCTCTACAGGGATACCCTAGGCCTACCACTCCGAAAAAGATAAAACAATTTTTAGGACTTGCAGGTTATTACCGCAGGTTTATCGAAAATTTTTCAGGCATTGCAAAGCCACTCACAAATTTATTAAAAAAGGGATCGACCTTCAAATGGACCGAATCTCACCAAAAAGCCTTTGATACGCTTATCGAGGCGTTATGTAAAGAACCAATTCTTCAATATCCGGATTTCACGAAACCATTCATCATAACAACGGACGCATCCGATCACGCCATTGGCGGAATTTTGAGCCAAGGCGAAATTGGTAAAGATAGACCCGTTAGTTACACCTCTCGAACTCTTGGAAAACACGAAGTTAATTACTCAGTGATCGAGAAGGAATTATTGGCTATCATTTATTGTGTAAATCATTTCAGACCTTATGTCTACGGCCGTGAGTTCTTATTGGTAACGGATCACAAGCCGCTCGTATGGCTTCACTCCGTAAAAGACCCGGCCAATCGGCTTGTGCATTGGCGCCTTAGCCTTGCTAATTATACTTATAAAATTGTATACAAACCAGGAAGGGTAAACAGCAATGCTGACGCCCTCTCCCGGAACCCGCCAGTAAAAAATCAGACTGTGCTCATGGTGAAGCATACGCCATGTAAAAGAAAATCCGAATCGCCTATCGTTGGTTCAAGTCGGGCAAAAATCGGCAAACCGACTCCTAGTGAAAACGACGATTCGGACTCGGACGAAAGATTGTTCGATCCGCCAGCTGGAAGAAACCCAGCTAAAAAACGAAAACCTACCTCAAATCCTGATACGGATACGGAGGAAATCCCCGATCCGTCGGACGGCAACCAAAGGAAAAATCCACCTGAAAAAAGGAAAAAGTTGGCCGGCTCCGCGGACGAGGACGATTTCCTCGGTTTCCGAAATTTCCCGACAATTTCGCAAACGTCTGGCAAAACGCCTCGTCGTTGGGAAAAAGAAAAAGAAACTCCGAAAACCCGGAAGCTGGAAGAACCGCCTTCCCATCCTCAATCCGTCGAACCTGTAAAAGATACAACCTTGCACACGTCTATTCCAGACGCAAGTCCAAACGACGGAAACGCGGAAAATTTTCAAATACCGCAACTTTTAGAAGATCGAGAAATAGCCCCATTTCCTGAGGATTCCGAAACTCCGGAACCGTCAGAACATGGAGAAAACATTGAGAATATCGATGATCTCACCGAAAGCTCAAGCGACTCAGACGACGACTCTGTAAATAGCGACATATTTGATAATGAAAACCCCGAGTATGCATTACCGAGGGAAAACAGTGAAGTCCAAGGTAGACTCACCATACGCGAAACGCGTGATAATTTGTCCATGTTCAAGGACAATCTCGTCGTCTTTGTCACCACTTCCGGGAGACCAATCGATGATGGAGCGAAAGATCTCCAAACTCAAAATTTGTTTCCCAAAATCGAGGAAACCACGTATTTACGACTCAAGGTAATAAACGAAAATTCAAGATGCATATTAGCTATACCATTATTGGCTAATGTACACGAAAATCTTTTGATCGAGGACCTTGAAGAAGCCCTCGACTCCTTGAAAAACTTTGTCCGCGAAACATCTACGAAACAAATTTATGTCGCGAAAACAAACTCAATCGGAAATGTATCATGGAACGAAATTAAAAATCTTTTGATACGATCGCTAGGCAACGACGAAGTTACGTTGACCATTTGTAAACAACTCATTCAATATCCTCCCGAGGAAAATCGTGTCGCAATTATAGAAGAAAACCACGACTCGTTGGTAGGAGGTCATAAGGGAGTAAATAAAACGTACAAACGAATCAGAGAAAATTTCTTTTGGAAAAACATGAAAAGCGAAATTCAAGAGTACATTCAACATTGTAGAGGTTGCCAATTAAAAAAGTTAGTTCGCGTCAAAACTAAGCAACCCATGGTGATCACCGACACCCCACGGGCGGCCTTCGACAAGGTGGCCATGGACGTGGTCGGACCACTTCCTGTTACGAAGATGGGCAACGAGTACGTGCTGACCATCCAGGATCTTCTCACCAAGTACTCGTTGGCAATTCCGCTGAAAAGAACAACGGCGATCGACATCAGCGAGGCGTTCGTCAAAAACTTCATCGCTCGTTTTGGTGCTCCTCGCGCCCTTCTCACCGACCAGGGGGCGAACTTTCGGAGCAGTTTTATGAAGGCCATCGCGAGGAACTTCAGAATCAAAATGTACCAAACATCAGCCTTCTACCCGCAGTCCAACGGGTCAATCGAAAGGTCTCACCATGTCCTCGCGGAATATCTGAAACAGTACGTGAACGAAAACAATGATTGGGACGAGCTCATCGAGTTAGCGATGTTCTCTTATAATACGAGTCATCACGAGGGTACAGGGTACACCCCTCACGAGCTAGTTTTCGGTAAACTGGCCCGCCATCCGTCGGGTTATCAACAAATCGAGGAGCAACAGGATACGACTTATGCTGCATACCTGGAGGAGCTCTTCTCTCGAATTTACGAACTCCAACAACTTGCCGCCGAAAATCTGAAGAAATCCAAGGAGAAATCAAAAACGTATTACGATCGGAGGATTAATCCGAAAACATTCAAGGTCGGCGACAAGGTTCTCATGTTGAAGGAACCAAAAAGGGGAAAATTCGGTGACCAATACACCGAACCATGCGAAATTCTGGAAATTTTATCAGGAGGAAACGTGAAGATCCTCTATAAAAATAAACCTCGGGTAGTCCACCCCAATAAATTAAGAGGCACCCGATTATGAACTCCGCGTGTGTGTGGAATGCACCCTTCGTCGAACGGACACATATCGAGTGCAACCCCATGCTGGCCGCCGAATATTGGATCGACGGCACTTGGTATCGTTTCACACCACATCCAGTCGAGGTACCGCCTCCTGGACAACTGCATCCCGCTTCCATGCCTACCTGGGGATACAACCCCATTGGAAATTTGGCATCCAGCGGAATTTATTCTGACCACGAGATCAACCAGCTGAGGGACAGGATAATGTTCCCCGCTGAAAAACCAGCATTACTCAACAACATCGCAAGGGGTTTCGCAGGACACGACATACCCCCGGGAAGCGTTTCCCTCAAGACACTGATGGACGAGGACGCTCTCCAACACGTGGCTGATGGAGTAATGCACAAAATCTGGGGTGGTTTCGAAAAATTCGGGATCATCAGTGCGGGACTGTTCGGGGTCCTCGCAATCCTCACCATCATCAAGGCGATCATCGATACTTGCATCCATGGATATACACTCCACACTCTGTACGGATGGAGTTTCACCCTCCTAGGAGCCATCTGGAACTCGGTGACAAGCCTCCTGATTAGCAGAGCTCACCATGCTGAACAACGGTCGTCGAAGATTACCAACGACGAACCTCTAGAGCTGGTGTCCATCAATGACAATCGCGACCATCCGACGACGTCGAGGCGTTTGTCGGGCGTCGATCACGGACTCTTGGAGCGGCTCAACGCCGGTCCTCAGCAAAGCTGAAGCATTGCTTCAGACTTTTAGGGGGGAGGTGTTACGTCCTAGCACTCTCGCCCTCCAAATATTCATATCTGGTACGAATTGTATTACTTATTAAGATTTTTTCCTCGCGCTAAACGCGCTCATTTATGTTTTTCTTGGGGTACATGTTAATCAGAACGACCCATATATGGTCGATTTCACTCAGAAACCCCGTTATATAAAATATTCGTGAATATATCTTAAAATTGAGCATGCGTATATCTACCCGTATACTTTAGGGACAAACAGTTCCCATAATAACATTACCGCTAAGCTTACCTGTAACTTCAGGGACGAGCACATGGGTGCTCGGATTAACTATACAATTAGCCTCATATACGCGTACATATCTGTTTGCCTGTACACTTCTGGGACACGCACATGGGTCCCCGGAGTACCATATCGAAATGTCTCATATATACATACATATCCACGTACCTGCATGCTTCAGGGACATATACGAGAGTCCCTGGAGTACCTCCTATAATAATTCCGCATGTCTATTTCCATGCACACTTTAGGGACATAAGTCCTCGAAATGACTCTAACGAATATATATATATATACATACTCCAGGACCTCAGAGTCCTCATATACCATTCGTATACTCTTATGCATACTTCCAAGGCATTAGTCCTCGGAATAACCTTAGTGAATATCTATACATGTATATATATATATATACATATACGTACTCCATACGCTTCAGGGACATATAGCCGAGTCCCGGAGCAATATTTCATACATATCTACTTCCATGCATACTTCGGGGACATAAGTCCTCAAAGTGACACTCACCAATATACATATATATATACTCGGGACATCCAAGAGAGTCTCCGGAGTACAAATAATAATATTAATACCTATACTTACATGTATATTACGGGGACATTCACGAGTCCCCGAACTAGTATCCAACATATATATGTATATTCGTGTTGACCATAATACAATGGTCCTAGAAATAAGAAATATTGTCATATCTATATTATGTATATATTGGGGACGCGAGAGTCCTCGAATAACCCGCGAAACTGTTCCCAAGTGGTCAGCTTCATCGCGAGTTTTCTCACAGACCTCCTCGGAGCTTGGTCACCACGTAGTCAGCACATCCTGCCGATAACGAAAAATATTCATTTCATTGCCCATGTACAACTCGAGAAAAATAACGTTATCAGTGCTAATATTCGGTTACATGGGGACCGAGCTCGAGAGCGAGGGTAATGACGCCAAGCCCTTTGTCTCAGAGACAAAGAGGGCGAGGATACATATTGCGCTCCGGGAGCTGGCCAGCCAGTTCCGTCCGGTCTCTCCAACAGCGCGCATCGCAGAGTCGACGCTCTGAAAACCGGTACACCTATTTTATTCTTTTTTATATTCTTTTCGAGTTTACCCCGGTCTCTTCGTCAGTGTAACTATAAGTCTCTGTAAAACCGGCATTAATTGTTTAAATCATAATAAAAGTAAAAGGAAACACAACACGTCAAACACTGCAACGAATAAATTAACGAAACTTATATTATTTTCTTTATTGAATGTAACTACGTTTATTTACGTGTAAAATACACAATCTTTTATATAACATTCGATTTCTTCGCGCTATTAAAATCACGCAAAATACGGCGACCGCGAAAAAGTGTAACATTTTCCGAGCAAATAATTAAAATATATTTGGCTCTCGTTCGTGCGTGTAAACACGCAACGAACAAATCATCGTAGTGCATTTCTTTCTCTCTTTCTCTCTTCCTCTCACTCACGCCATTTTTCCCAACACACGTATTCGTTTCACTCATAAAATCATACTTGTCCAAGATTGGACAAATCTTGAAGTGCCTTTTTTATGAGGCTTGGGAAAGCTGACGCACGAACACGCTACATCCGCTGACTCGCCGTAATCTGGCAGGTTAGCGACTGGCACGGTTAATCCGGTGCTTAGTGTTCGGACGTCGATTTCCCTTGACCTTTATATTTGTATTCGCGGCTGGCTGCCAATCGCCGTAACCGGGCGGAGGTGGGCCAGACGTAGCGAGTCGGCGGTGCCGTAATCTGGCACGCACTAGACTCGCTCAGCGTACCAAATTTTATTTCATATAAATCTGTACCTATGCGTTAGACGAATACGTTTCCCGATACATTCGCTCGACAAATAAAAAACCCTCGTCCGTCCAAAATCGGACGTATAAACAGGGTATTTTCCGAGGAATTCGGAAGGTTTGCCGCACGAACACGCCACACGCGCCGACCCGCCGTAATTCGGTAGGTCAGCGACTGGCACGGTCACACCGGTGCTTAGTGTTCGGGCGTCGGCTTCCGTTATTCTCAACGTTTGTTCTCGCGGCTGGCCGCCAATCGCCGTAACCGGGCGGAGGTGGAGCCAGACGTAGTGAGTCGACGGTGCCGTAACCTGGCACGTCTTGCACTCACTCAGCGGTTCAAATAATTATAAATTCTATACATGTATATTTATATTTCAAAGCGAATGTATCCCTCATAAATTAATCCAGTCCTCGTAGTCTCCGACCGCTCCCAAAAACATCGGCATCCCCGGCCCATCGCATTCGCACGAGCACCGGGTACCCGTCAGGGCAACGACAGGTCGGGTCGAGCTGGAACATCTTTGCGATTCCTGGACAAATTCGGTCACACGGTCGAGTAGTTTTGACCCGCTACGCACCGCCGCTCTTTCTCACCAAGGTAAGCACAATTTCACGCTACTTTCTTATTTTGCTTACCTGTCGCTCATGCGTCAAATTATGCACCAACGACTTTACCAAGCGCCTATCCCAAGTGGGCACATTCCCGCTTAAACGTGGCGCTTTTCTTCTCTGACGGTAACTTACCGTCATATAAGTCATATGACTTAATTCATTATTATCCGTACGTTCGTGGCACACTTCCCATTTGTAAATTCAAATCCTGAAAGGTAAATTAAAAGACGATTAATTATCGATTAAAAATGGACCCCACGACGTAACAGATATATATATAAAAATTAAATTGGTGGCAGCGGTGGGTTAAAGTCTTTGGTGTAAAATTTAAAAAAATCTATATAGAAAAAATTCATGTTTACATATCGCAAAGTGTAAAATAAAATAAGAGGTTCAAAATGGCTGAGCATTCCCAAAATTCGAAACGTTTAAGTGAAGAGGAACTCCGCGTATTAGCGGATCAATTAGATAAAAAACGCGAAATACTTCGTGAACAAGAACAAGCGTTATTACAAAGAGAATTAGAAACGCACGAAAAATTAGAAGCCCTGCGTGCGCGTGAATGTGAATTTAGTGATCAAGTGAATAATAGAGATGAACCAATCTCAACCACTCATCACGCCCTCGAGGCTATGCAAAATACCCTGTCGACAATGATAAACGAAGTCAGTCGAATTAGTAGGGAAATTGGTTCGATTAAAAATGGTGAGGGTCAACGACAATCAGGTCCGGTCCCTCACGTACAACGAAACGAAGTTAACGTTCGCGATGATCAAGAATTACCCGCGAACATTAAATTTAAAGATGCACTTGAATCTGTGCCCATCTTCAATGGGTACAACGTACCGGTTCTGCGGTTTGTTCGTGCTTGTAAAAGGGCAAGAGACATGTTCCGCCCTCATCAGGAGTTGGGCCTCACTCAGCTCCTCCGTAACAAGTTAAAAGGTCATGCCGCAACGGCACTGGAAGATTATAACTTCCAAAGCGTTCACCAATTCGGTGAGCGGTTGAAAACATTATTTGGTGCCGCGAAAACTTTGAACGAATTTCGTGGTGAACTTGGAAATATTTCGAAAAACAAAAACGAACATATTATCGACTATATCAGTCGAACCAAAGATTTGCATACGGCGATTCTTGAAGCCGAAATTGATAATCACGGAACTCTCCGAAACGGTCAATACGATATTTTCGAAAACGACACGCTGGATTGTTTCGTCAAGGGTCTTCCACCCGACTTTCGAATCCGTCTCAAACTCGAGGGATTCGATAATCTCGAGGATGCCTATTCAAAGGCAATAAAAGTTGAAAAAGATATAGAACGCGATAGGTCTCATTTCAAGGACACGCGTTTCGAAAGCCGAACTCAAAATCAGTCGGCCCAAATAAAAGCGGTCTCCCCTTCAGGAGGACCGACTTGTAAACATTGCAACCGCAATCACGCGTCCGATGATTGCTGGTTAAAGTTTCCGGACAAGAAGCCGGGAAATTCAAATAAACAAAGTTCTAACAGTAGAATCACGTGGTCAAAGCCCACGAACGGGCAAGGATCTCGAGTCCCGTCGATGTGTAATTATTGCAACAGGGCGGGCCACCTCGAGACGTCCTGCTATAAAAAACAAAACGAAGAAAGGAATAGGGCAACCGAATTGCCAAAAAACGAGAATTCTCGACCAGTGGCACGGGCCTCCCCGCGGGACGAGAAATCGACGGAGCGCCCGGTAAAAATAATAGACGCGTCTCCGTGCGAACCGTCCACGTCTTATTAACGCGTTCAAAACAAATAGCTTCCGTAGACCTCGACTCACCCAACTTATCGGGACTTAACGAATTTTTAATAGACTCGGGCTCGGAAGTGAATCTCGTCAAAAGTCAAATCGTAAATGCTCATACGTATATAAATAAATACGATATATTAAATTTGGAGGGGATTTCGAGTATCCCCGTAAGAACAAAGGGGTCGATAAGAATAATGATCAATGATACTCCCGCGGAATTTCACGTCGTCGATGATTGGTTCCCAATGGACCAACATGCATTACTTGGTACCGAATTTCTTGCTGAAAATAAAGCTCTCGTAGATTGGAGACACGAACAATTAACTTGGGGAAATCAAAGGATCCCGTTTAAAAGTAAACAAACTATTTCGATTCCAAAACGGTCCAAAACGGTCTGTTATGTCAAAGTAAGTAATCCCAAAATCAAAGAAGGATATATTCCGATGCTCTACTTGGGAGAAGGGATCTTTTTTGGCGAAGCAGTCGTTACGGTCAAGAATGGTATCGCTTATCTTATTGCGCACAATTCAACCGATGATAATTTGTTACTGACTATACCAACGGTAGTAGTCGAAGAATTCAGGTGCAAAGGCACGAAAAAAGGTTCCCTCACTCCGGACGACCAAAAGGCGTTTCAGGAAGAGGATAGGACCGAATGTGAAAATAATTTCCTCACTCCGGACGACCAAAAGGCGTTTCAGGAAGAGGATAAAAATCAAAAGGGTTCCCTCACTCCGGACGACCAAAAGGCGTTTCAGGAAGAGGATAGGACCGAATGTGAAAATAATTCCCTCACTCCGGACGACCAAAAGGCGTTTCAGGAAGAGGAGAAAAGTTTAATTGTTCCCCACCCGGACGACCAAATGGCGTCTCGGGAAGAGGGTATATTACGGTTTGAAATTGCGCGCAACAAAAAAGTTTTAAAAGTTGAAAAGAAAGATAAAGTAAACGAAATTCGCGACTTACTCCGTCTCAACCATCTAAACGATGAAGAACGGTCAAGCGTGGATAAAATTATAAGCGAGAATTCGGACCTATTTCATTTGCCAGGAAAAGTCCTAGGCTTTACAGATAAAATCGAGCATAAGATAACGACGAACGACGATCAACCAGTATTTACGAGGCAGTATAGATTTCCGCCCGTTCATAAAGATGAAATTACAAAACAAGTTAAAGAACTAATTGAGGGGGAAGTAATAAAACCGTCAAACTCCCCGTATAGTTCGCCCCTGTGGATCGTTCCGAAAAAGGCGGACTCACAAGGAAATCCAAAGTGGCGCATGGTCATTGATTATAGAAACTTAAACGAAAAGACGATTGGCGATGCTTATCCATTACCTCAAATAACCGAAATTCTCGACCAATTGGGTAATGCGAAATATTTTTCAGTATTCGACCTGGCCAGTGGTTTCCATCAAATTAAAGTACATCCAGATGATTCTCACAAGACAGCATTCGCTACACCATTCGGACACTACGAATTCGACCGAATGCCGTTTGGTTTAAAAAACGCTCCGGCGACATTTCAAAGATTAATGGATCGAGTCTTAACAGGCCTTCAAGGCATCGAGCTTTTTGTTTATTTGGACGACATCGTCATTTATGCAAAGACACTAGTTGAACACGATAATAAATTCAACAAACTTGCGAAAAAATTAAGGCAAGCCAACTTAAAATTACAACCGGACAAGTGTGAATTTTTAAGACGAGAAGTGGCATATTTGGGTCACATCATAAGTGAGGACGGGGTTAAACCCGATCCCAAAAAATTGGAGGCTCTACAGGGATACCCTAGGCCTACCACTCCGAAAAAGATAAAACAATTTTTAGGACTTGCAGGTTATTACCGCAGGTTTATCGAAAATTTTTCAGGCATTGCAAAGCCACTCACAAATTTATTAAAAAAGGGATCGACCTTCAAATGGACCGAATCTCACCAAAAAGCCTTTGATACGCTTATCGAGGCGTTATGTAAAGAACCAATTCTTCAATATCCGGATTTCACGAAACCATTCATCATAACAACGGACGCATCCGATCACGCCATTGGCGGAATTTTGAGCCAAGGCGAAATTGGTAAAGATAGACCCGTTAGTTACACCTCTCGAACTCTTGGAAAACACGAAGTTAATTACTCAGTGATCGAGAAGGAATTATTGGCTATCATTTATTGTGTAAATCATTTCAGACCTTATGTCTACGGCCGTGAGTTCTTATTGGTAACGGATCACAAGCCGCTCGTATGGCTTCACTCCGTAAAAGACCCGGCCAATCGGCTTGTGCATTGGCGCCTTAGCCTTGCTAATTATACTTATAAAATTGTATACAAACCAGGAAGGGTAAACAGCAATGCTGACGCCCTCTCCCGGAACCCGCCAGTAAAAAATCAGACTGTGCTCATGGTGAAGCATACGCCATGTAAAAGAAAATCCGAATCGCCTATCGTTGGTTCAAGTCGGGCAAAAATCGGCAAACCGACTCCTAGTGAAAACGACGATTCGGACTCGGACGAAAGATTGTTCGATCCGCCAGCTGGAAGAAACCCAGCTAAAAAACGAAAACCTACCTCAAATCCTGATACGGATACGGAGGAAATCCCCGATCCGTCGGACGGCAACCAAAGGAAAAATCCACCTGAAAAAAGGAAAAAGTTGGCCGGCTCCGCGGACGAGGACGATTTCCTCGGTTTCCGAAATTTCCCGACAATTTCGCAAACGTCTGGCAAAACGCCTCGTCGTTGGGAAAAAGAAAAAGAAACTCCGAAAACCCGGAAGCTGGAAGAACCGCCTTCCCATCCTCAATCCGTCGAACCTGTAAAAGATACAACCTTGCACACGTCTATTCCAGACGCAAGTCCAAACGACGGAAACGCGGAAAATTTTCAAATACCGCAACTTTTAGAAGATCGAGAAATAGCCCCATTTCCTGAGGATTCCGAAACTCCGGAACCGTCAGAACATGGAGAAAACATTGAGAATATCGATGATCTCACCGAAAGCTCAAGCGACTCAGACGACGACTCTGTAAATAGCGACATATTTGATAATGAAAACCCCGAGTATGCATTACCGAGGGAAAACAGTGAAGTCCAAGGTAGACTCACCATACGCGAAACGCGTGATAATTTGTCCATGTTCAAGGACAATCTCGTCGTCTTTGTCACCACTTCCGGGAGACCAATCGATGATGGAGCGAAAGATCTCCAAACTCAAAATTTGTTTCCCAAAATCGAGGAAACCACGTATTTACGACTCAAGGTAATAAACGAAAATTCAAGATGCATATTAGCTATACCATTATTGGCTAATGTACACGAAAATCTTTTGATCGAGGACCTTGAAGAAGCCCTCGACTCCTTGAAAAACTTTGTCCGCGAAACATCTACGAAACAAATTTATGTCGCGAAAACAAACTCAATCGGAAATGTATCATGGAACGAAATTAAAAATCTTTTGATACGATCGCTAGGCAACGACGAAGTTACGTTGACCATTTGTAAACAACTCATTCAATATCCTCCCGAGGAAAATCGTGTCGCAATTATAGAAGAAAACCACGACTCGTTGGTAGGAGGTCATAAGGGAGTAAATAAAACGTACAAACGAATCAGAGAAAATTTCTTTTGGAAAAACATGAAAAGCGAAATTCAAGAGTACATTCAACATTGTAGAGGTTGCCAATTAAAAAAGTTAGTTCGCGTCAAAACTAAGCAACCCATGGTGATCACCGACACCCCACGGGCGGCCTTCGACAAGGTGGCCATGGACGTGGTCGGACCACTTCCTGTTACGAAGATGGGCAACGAGTACGTGCTGACCATCCAGGATCTTCTCACCAAGTACTCGTTGGCAATTCCGCTGAAAAGAACAACGGCGATCGACATCAGCGAGGCGTTCGTCAAAAACTTCATCGCTCGTTTTGGTGCTCCTCGCGCCCTTCTCACCGACCAGGGGGCGAACTTTCGGAGCAGTTTTATGAAGGCCATCGCGAGGAACTTCAGAATCAAAATGTACCAAACATCAGCCTTCTACCCGCAGTCCAACGGGTCAATCGAAAGGTCTCACCATGTCCTCGCGGAATATCTGAAACAGTACGTGAACGAAAACAATGATTGGGACGAGCTCATCGAGTTAGCGATGTTCTCTTATAATACGAGTCATCACGAGGGTACAGGGTACACCCCTCACGAGCTAGTTTTCGGTAAACTGGCCCGCCATCCGTCGGGTTATCAACAAATCGAGGAGCAACAGGATACGACTTATGCTGCATACCTGGAGGAGCTCTTCTCTCGAATTTACGAACTCCAACAACTTGCCGCCGAAAATCTGAAGAAATCCAAGGAGAAATCAAAAACGTATTACGATCGGAGGATTAATCCGAAAACATTCAAGGTCGGCGACAAGGTTCTCATGTTGAAGGAACCAAAAAGGGGAAAATTCGGTGACCAATACACCGAACCATGCGAAATTCTGGAAATTTTATCAGGAGGAAACGTGAAGATCCTCTATAAAAATAAACCTCGGGTAGTCCACCCCAATAAATTAAGAGGCACCCGATTATGAACTCCGCGTGTGTGTGGAATGCACCCTTCGTCGAACGGACACATATCGAGTGCAACCCCATGCTGGCCGCCGAATATTGGATCGACGGCACTTGGTATCGTTTCACACCACATCCAGTCGAGGTACCGCCTCCTGGACAACTGCATCCCGCTTCCATGCCTACCTGGGGATACAACCCCATTGGAAATTTGGCATCCAGCGGAATTTATTCTGACCACGAGATCAACCAGCTGAGGGACAGGATAATGTTCCCCGCTGAAAAACCAGCATTACTCAACAACATCGCAAGGGGTTTCGCAGGACACGACATACCCCCGGGAAGCGTTTCCCTCAAGACACTGATGGACGAGGACGCTCTCCAACACGTGGCTGATGGAGTAATGCACAAAATCTGGGGTGGTTTCGAAAAATTCGGGATCATCAGTGCGGGACTGTTCGGGGTCCTCGCAATCCTCACCATCATCAAGGCGATCATCGATACTTGCATCCATGGATATACACTCCACACTCTGTACGGATGGAGTTTCACCCTCCTAGGAGCCATCTGGAACTCGGTGACAAGCCTCCTGATTAGCAGAGCTCACCATGCTGAACAACGGTCGTCGAAGATTACCAACGACGAACCTCTAGAGCTGGTGTCCATCAATGACAATCGCGACCATCCGACGACGTCGAGGCGTTTGTCGGGCGTCGATCACGGACTCTTGGAGCGGCTCAACGCCGGTCCTCAGCAAAGCTGAAGCATTGCTTCAGACTTTTAGGGGGGAGGTGTTACGTCCTAGCACTCTCGCCCTCCAAATATTCATATCTGGTACGAATTGTATTACTTATTAAGATTTTTTCCTCGCGCTAAACGCGCTCATTTATGTTTTTCTTGGGGTACATGTTAATCAGAACGACCCATATATGGTCGATTTCACTCAGAAACCCCGTTATATAAAATATTCGTGAATATATCTTAAAATTGAGCATGCGTATATCTACCCGTATACTTTAGGGACAAACAGTTCCCATAATAACATTACCGCTAAGCTTACCTGTAACTTCAGGGACGAGCACATGGGTGCTCGGATTAACTATACAATTAGCCTCATATACGCGTACATATCTGTTTGCCTGTACACTTCTGGGACACGCACATGGGTCCCCGGAGTACCATATCGAAATGTCTCATATATACATACATATCCACGTACCTGCATGCTTCAGGGACATATACGAGAGTCCCTGGAGTACCTCCTATAATAATTCCGCATGTCTATTTCCATGCACACTTTAGGGACATAAGTCCTCGAAATGACTCTAACGAATATATATATATATACATACTCCAGGACCTCAGAGTCCTCATATACCATTCGTATACTCTTATGCATACTTCCAAGGCATTAGTCCTCGGAATAACCTTAGTGAATATCTATACATGTATATATATATATATACATATACGTACTCCATACGCTTCAGGGACATATAGCCGAGTCCCGGAGCAATATTTCGTACATATCTACTTCCATGCATACTTCGGGGACATAAGTCCTCAAAGTGACACTCACCAATATACATATATATATACTCGGGACATCCAAGAGAGTCTCCGGAGTACAAATAATAATATTAATACCTATACTTACATGTATATTACGGGGACATTCACGAGTCCCCGAACTAGTATCCAACATATATATGTATATTCGTGTTGACCATAATACAATGGTCCTAGAAATAAGAAATATTGTCATATCTATATTATGTATATATTGGGGACGCGAGAGTCCTCGAATAACCCGCGAAACTGTTCCCAAGTGGTCAGCTTCATCGCGAGTTTTCTCACAGACCTCCTCGGAGCTTGGTCACCACGTAGTCAGCACATCCTGCCGATAACGAAAAATATTCATTTCATTGCCCATGTACAACTCGAGAAAAATAACGTTATCAGTGCTAATATTCGGTTACATGGGGACCGAGCTCGAGAGCGAGGGTAATGACGCCAAGCCCTTTGTCTCAGAGACAAAGAGGGCGAGGATACATATTGCGCTCCGGGAGCTGGCCAGCCAGTTCCGTCCGGTCTCTCCAACAGCGCGCATCGCAGAGTCGACGCTCTGAAAACCGGTACACCTATTTTATTCTTTTTTATATTCTTTTCGAGTTTACCCCGGTCTCTTCGTCAGTGTAACTATAAGTCTCTGTAAAACCGGCATTAATTGTTTAAATCATAATAAAAGTAAAAGGAAACACAACACGTCAAACACTGCAACGAATAAATTAACGAAACTTATATTATTTTCTTTATTGAATGTAACTACGTTTATTTACGTGTAAAATACACAATCTTTTATATAACATTCGATTTCTTCGCGCTATTAAAATCACGCAAAATACGGCGACCGCGAAAAAGTGTAACATTTTCCGAGCAAATAATTAAAATATATTTGGCTCTCGTTCGTGCGTGTAAACACGCAACGAACAAATCATCGTAGTGCATTTCTTTCTCTCTTTCTCTCTTCCTCTCACTCACGCCATTTTTCCCAACACACGTATTCGTTTCACTCATAAAATCATACTTGTCCAAGATTGGACAAATCTTGAAGTGCCTTTTTTATGAGGCTTGGGAAAGCTGACGCACGAACACGCTACATCCGCTGACTCGCCGTAATCTGGCAGGTTAGCGACTGGCACGGTTAATCCGGTGCTTAGTGTTCGGACGTCGATTTCCCTTGACCTTTATATTTGTATTCGCGGCTGGCTGCCAATCGCCGTAACCGGGCGGAGGTGGGCCAGACGTAGCGAGTCGGCGGTGCCGTAATCTGGCACGCACTAGACTCGCTCAGCGTACCAAATTTTATTTCATATAAATCTGTACCTATGCGTTAGACGAATACGTTTCCCGATACATTCGCTCGACAAATAAAAAACCCTCGTCCGTCCAAAATCGGACGTATAAACAGGGTATTTTCCGAGGAATTCGGAAGGTTTGCCGCACGAACACGCCACACGCGCCGACCCGCCGTAATTCGGTAGGTCAGCGACTGGCACGGTCACACCGGTGCTTAGTGTTCGGGCGTCGGCTTCCGTTATTCTCAACGTTTGTTCTCGCGGCTGGCCGCCAATCGCCGTAACCGGGCGGAGGTGGAGCCAGACGTAGTGAGTCGACGGTGCCGTAACCTGGCACGTCTTGCACTCACTCAGCGGTTCAAATAATTATAAATTCTATACATGTATATTTATATTTCAAAGCGAATGTATCCCTCATAAATTAATCCAGTCCTCGTAGTCTCCGACCGCTCCCAAAAACATCGGCATCCCCGGCCCATCGCATTCGCACGAGCACCGGGTACCCGTCAGGGCAACGACAGGTCGGGTCGAGCTGGAACATCTTTGCGATTCCTGGACAAATTCGGTCACACGGTCGAGTAGTTTTGACCCGCTACGCACCGCCGCTCTTTCTCACCAAGGTAAGCACAATTTCACGCTACTTTCTTATTTGCCTACCTGTCGCTCATGCGTCAAATTATACACCAACGACTTTACCAAGCGCCTATCCCAAGTGGGCACATTCCCGCTTAAACGTGGCGCTTTTCTTCTCCGACGGTAACTTACCGTTATATAAGTCATATGACCTAATTCATTATTATCCGTACGTTCGTGGCACACTTCCCATTTGTAAATTCAAATCCTGAAAGGTAAATTAAAAGACGATTAATTATCGATTAAAAATGGGCCCCACGACGTAACACAGGTATATATATATATATATATATATATATATATATATATATATATATATATATATATATATATATATATATATATATATATATATATATATATATATATATATATATATATATATATATATATATATATATATATATATATACATATACGTACTCCATACGCTTCAGGGACATGTAGCCGAGTCCCGGGGCAATGTTCCATACATATCTACTTTCATGCATACTTCGGGGACATACGTCCTCAAAGTGACACACACCAATATACATATATATATACTCGGTACATCCAAGAGAGTCTCCGGAGTACAAATAATAATATTAATATCTATACTTACATGTATATTTCGGGGACATTCACGAGTCCCCGGACTAGTATCCAACATATATGTGTATATTCGTGTTGACCATAAAACAATGGTCCTAGAAATAAGAAATATTGTCATATCTATATTATGTATATATTGGGGACGCGAGTCCTCGATTAACCCGCGAAACTGTTCCCAAGCGGTCAGCTTCATCGCGAGTTTTCTCACAGACCTCCTCGGAGCTTGGTCACCACGTAGTCAGCACATCCTGCCGATAACGAAAAATATTCATTTCATTGCCCATGTACAACTCGAGAAAAATAACGTTATCAGTGCTAATATTCGGTTACATGGGGACCGAGCTCGAGAGCGAGGGTAATGACGCCAAGCCCTTTGTCCCAGAGACAAAGAGGGCGAGGATACATATTGCGCTCCGGGAGCTGGCCAGCCAGTTCCGTCCGGCCTCTCCAACAGCGCGCATCGCAGAGTCGACGCTCTAAAAACCGGTACACTTATTTTATTCTATTTTATATTCTTTTCGAGTTTACCCCGGTCTCTTCGTCAGTGTAACTATAAGTCTCTGTAAAACCGGCATTAATTGTTTAAATCCAAATAAAAGTAAAAGGAAACTTAACAAGTCAAACACTGCAACATATAATTTACGAAACTTACATTATTTTCTTTATTGAATGTAACTACGCTTATTTACGTGTAAAATACACAATTGTTTATATAACATTCGATTTCTTCGCGGTATTGAAATTACGTAAAATACGGCGACCGCGCAAAAGTGTAACATTTTCCGAGCAAATAATTAAAATACATTTGTCTCTCGTTCGTGCGTGTAAACACGTAACGAACAAATCATCGTAGTGCATTTCTTTCTCTCTTTCTCTCTTCCTCTCGCTCACGCCATTTTTCCCAACAGACGTATTCGTCTCACTCATTGAATCATACTCGTCCGAAATTGGACAATTCTTGAAGTGCTCTTTTTTACGAGGCTTGGGAAAGCTGACGCACGAACACGCTACATCCGCTGACTCGCCGTAATCTGGCAGGTTAGCGACTGGCACGGTAAATCCGGTGCTTAGTGTTCGGACGTCGATTTCCCTTGACCTTTATATTTGTATTCGCGGCTGGCCGCCAATCGCCGTAACCGGGCGGAGGTGGGCCAGACGTAGCGAGTCAGCGGTGCCGTAATTTGGCACGCACTAGAGTCGCTCAGCGTACCAAATTTTATTTCGTATCAGTCTGTACCTGTGCGTTAGACGAATACGTTTCCCGATACATTCGCTCGACAAATAAAAAAAAACCCTCATCCGTCCAAAATCGGACGTATATACAGGGTATTTTCCGAGAGATTCGGAAGGTTTGCCGTACGAACACGCCACATCCGCCGACCGGCCGTAATTCGGCAGGTCAGCGACTGGCACGGTCACACCGGTGCTTAGTGTTCGGGCGTCGGCTTCCGTTATTCGCAACATTTGTTCTTGCGGCTGGCCGCCAATCGCCGTAACCGGGCGGAGGTGGAGCCAGACGTAGTGAGTCGACGGTGCCGTAACCTGGCACGTCTTGCACTCACTCAGCGGTTCAAATAATTATAAAATCCATACATTTATATTTATATTTCGAAGCGAATGTATCCCTCATAAATTAATCCAGTCCTCGTAGTCTCCGACTGCTCCCAAAAACATCGGCATCATCGGGCCATCGCATTCGCACGAGCACCGGGTACCCGTCTGGGCAACGAAAGGTCGGGTCGAGCTGGAACATCTTTGCGATTCCTGGACAAATTCGGTCACACGGTCGAGTAGTTTTGACCCGCTACGCACCGCCGCTCTTTCTCATCAAGGTAAGCACAATTTCACGCTACTTTCTTATTCGCCTACCTGTCGCTCATGCGTCAAATTATACACCAACGACTTTACCAAGCGCCTATCCCAAGTGGGCACATTCCCGCTTAAGCGTGGCGCTTTTCTTCTCCGACGGTAACTTACCGCCATATACGTCATATACTTAATTCATTATAATCCGTACGTTCGTGGCACACTTCCCATTCGTAAATTCAAATCCTGAGAGGTAAATTAAAGGACGATTAATTATCGATTAAAAATGGGCCCCACGACGTAACAGAGATATTAAAATTTTTGGTGGCAGCGGTGCGATGCGCTTAAAGTCTTTGGTGTAACATTAAAATCAATCTAAAAATTTTCATGCTTACATATCGCAAAGTGTAAAATAAAATAAGAGGTTCAAAATGGCTGAGCATTCCCAAAATTCGAAACGTTTAAGTGAAGAGGAACCTCGCGTATTAGCGGATCAATTAGATAAAAAACGCGAAATACTCCGTGAACAAGAAGAGGCGTTTTTAAAGAGAGAATTAGAAAGGCACAAAAAATTAGAAGCCCTGAGTGCGCGTGAATTCAGTGATCAAGTGAATAATAGAGATGAACCAATCTCATTCATTCATGACGCTCTCGAGGCTATGCAAAATACTCGTTCGACAATGAGAATCGAAGTCAGTCGTATTAGTAGGGAAATTGGCTCGATTGAAAATAGTGAGGGTCAACGACAATCAGGTCCGGTCCCTCACGTACAACAAAACGAAGTTAACGTTCGCGATGAGCAAGAATTACCCGCGAACATTAAATTTAAAGACGCACTTGAATCTGTGCCCATCTTCAATGGGTACAACGTACCGGTTCTCCGGTTTGTTCGTGCTTGTAAAAGGGCAGGGATATGTTCCGCCCTCATCAGGAGTTGGGCCTCACTCAGCTCCTTCGTAATAAATTAAAAGGTCATGCCGCAACGGCACTGGAAGATTATACCTTCCAGAACGTTCACCAATTCGGTGAGCGGTTGAAAACATTATTTGGCGCCGCGAAAACTTTGAACGAATTTCGTGGTGAACTTGGAAATATTTCAGAAAGCAGAAACGAACATATTATCGACTATATCAGTCGAACCAAAGATTTGCATACGGCGATTCTCGAAGCCGAAATAGATAATCACGGAACTCTCCGAAACGGTCAATACGATATTTTCGAAAACGACATGCTGGATTGTTTCGTCAAGGGTCTTCCACCCGACTTTCGAATCCGTCTCAAACTCGAGGGATTCGATAATCTCGAAGATGCCTATTCAAAGGCAATAAAAGTTGAAAAAGATATGGAACGTGATAGGTCACATTTCAAGGACACGCGTTTCGAAAGCCGAACTCAAAATCAGTCGGCCCAAATAAAAGCGGTCTCCACTTCAGGAGGACCGATTTGTAAACATTGCAACCGCAATCACGCGTCCGATAATTGCTGGTCAAAGTTTCCGGACCAAAAACCGGGAAATTCAAATAAACAAAGTTCAAACAGTAAAATGACGTGGTCAAAGCCCACGAACGGTCAAGGATCTCGACCCCCGTCGATGTGTAATTATTGCAACAGGGCGGGCCACCTCGAGACATCCTGCTTTAAAAAACAAAACGAAGAAAGGAATAGGGCAACCGAATTGCCGAAAAACGAGAATTCTCGACCAGTGGCACGGGCCTCCCCGCGGGACGAGAAATCGACGGAGCGCCCGGTAAAAATAATAGACGCGTCTCCGTGCGAACCGTCCACGTCTTATTAACGCGTTCAAAACAAATAGCTTCCGTAGACCTCGACTCACCCAACTTATCGGGACTTAACGAATTTTTAATAGACTCAGGCTCGGAAGTGAATCCCGTCAAAAATCAAATCATAAATGCTCATACGTATATAAATAAATACGATATTTTAAATTTGGAGGGGATTTCGAGTATCCCCGTAAGAACAAAGGGGTCTATAAGAATAATGATCAATGATACCCCCGCGGAATTTCACGTCGTCGATGATTGGTTCCCAATGGACCAACATGCATTACTTGGTACCGAATTTTTGCTGAAAATAAAGCTCTCATAGATTGGAGAGACGAACAATTAACTTGGGGAAATCAAAGGATCCCGTTTAAAAGTAAACAAAGTATTTCGATTCTAAAACGGTCCAAAACGGTCTGTTATGTCAAAGTAAGTAATCCCAAAATCAAAGAAGGATATATTCCGATGCTCTACTTGGGAGAAGTGATCTTTTTTGGTGAAGCAGTCGTTACGGTCAAGAATGGTATCGCTTATCTTATTGCGCACAATTCAACCGATGATAATTTGTTACTGACTATACGAACGGTAGTAGTCGAAGAATTCAGGTGCAAAGGCACAAAAAATGGTTCCCTGCCTCCGGACGACTAAAAGGCGTTTCAGGAAGAGGATAGGACCAAATGTGAAAATATTTTTCTCACTCCGGACGACCAAATGGCGTTTCAGGAAGAGGATAAAAATCAAAAGGGTTCCCTCACTCCAGACGACCAAAAAGCGTTTCAGGAAGAGGATAGGACCCGATGTGAAAATAATTCCCTCACTCCGGACGACCAAAAGGCGTTTCAGGAGGAGGAGAAAAGTTTAATTGTTTCCCACCCGGACGACCAAATGCCGTCTCGAGAAGAGGCTATATTACGGTTTGAAATTGCGCGCAACAAAAAAGTTTCAAAAGTTGAAAAGAAAGATAAAGTAAACGAAATTCGCGACTTACTCCGTCTCAACCATCTAAACAAAGAACGGTCAAGCGTGGATAAAATTATAAGCGAGAATTCGGACCTATTTTATTTGCCAGGAAAAATTCTAGCCTTTACATATCAAATCGAGCATAAGATAACGACGAACGACGATCAACCAGTTTTTACGAGGCAGTATAGATTTCCGCCCGTTCATAAAGATGAATTTACAAAACATATTAAAGAACTAATTAAAGGGGGAGTAATAAAACCGTCAAACTCCCCTTATAGTTCGCCTTTGTGGATCTTTCCCAAAAAGGCGGACTCACAAGGAAATCCAAAGTGGCGTATGGTCATTGATTATAGGAACTTAAACGAGAAGACAATTGGCGATGCTTACCCATTACCTCAAATAACCGAAATTCTCGACCAATTGGGTAATGCGAAATATTTTTCAGTATTCGACCTGGCCAGCGGTTTCCATCAAATTATAGTACATCCAGATGATTCTCACAAGACAGCATTTGCTACACCATTCGGACACTACGAATTCGACCGAATGCCGTTTGGTATAAAAAACGCTCCGGCGACATTTCAAAGATTAATGGATCGAGTCTTAACAGGCCTTCAAGGCATCGAGCTGTTTGTTTATTTGGACGACATCGTCATTTATGCAAAGACACTAGTTGAACACGAGAATAAATTCAACAAACTTGCGAAAAAATTAAGGCAAGCCGACTTAAAACTACAACCGGACAAGTGTGAATTTTTAAGACGAGAAGTGGCATATTTGGGTCTTATCATAAGTGAGGACGGAGTTAAAGTCGATCCCAAAAAATTGGAGGCTCTACAGGGATATCCTAGGCCTACCACTCCGAAAAAGATAAAACAGATTTTAGGACTACCAGGTTATTACCGCAGCTTTATCGAAATTTTTTCAGGCATTGCAAAGCCACTCACAAATTTATTAAAAAAGGGATCGACCTTCAAATGGACCGAATCTCACCGAAAAGCCTTTTATACGCTTTCCGAGGCGTTATGTAAAGAACCAATTCTTCAATATCCGGATTTCACAAAACCATTCATCATAACAACGGACGCATCCGATCACGCCATTGGCGGAATGTTGAGCCAAGGCGAAATTGGTAAAGATATACCCGTTAGTTACACCTCTCGAACTCTTGGAAAACACGAAGTTAATTACTCAGCGATCGAGAAGGAATTATTGGCTATCATTTATTGTTTAAATCATTTCAGACCTTATGTCTACGGCCGTGAGTTCTTATTGGTAACGGATCACAAGCCGCTCGTATGGCTTCACTCCGTAACAGACCCGGCCAATCGGCTTGTGCATTGGCGCCTTAGCCTTGCTAATTATACTTATAAAATTGTATACAAACCAGGAAGGGTAAACAGCAATGCTGACGCTCTCTCCCGGAATCCGCCAGTAAAAATCAGACTGTGCTCATGGTGAAGAATACGCCATGTAAAAGAAAATCCGAATCGCCTATCGTTGGTCCAAGTCGGGCAAAAATCGGTAAACCAACTCCTAGTGAAAACGACGATTCGGACTCGGACGAAAGATTGTTCGATCCACCAGCTGGAAGAAACCCAGCTAAAAACGAAAACCTACCTTAAATCCTGATACGGATACGGAGGAAATCCCCGATCCGTCGGACGGCAACCAAAGGAAAAATCCACCTGAAAAAAGGCAAAAGTGGGCCGGCTCCGAGGACGAGGACGATTTCCTCGGTTTTCGAAATATCCCGACAATTTCGCAAACGTCTGGCAAAACGCCTCGTCGTTGGGAAAAAAAAAGAAACTCCGAAAACCCGGAACCTGGAAGAACCGCCTTCCCATCCTCAATCCGTCGAACCTGTAAAAGAAACAACCTCGCACACGTTTATTCCAGACGCAAGTCCAGACGACGGAAAGGCGGAAAATTTTCAAATACCGCAACTTTTAGAAGATCGAGAAATAGCCCCATTTCCTGAGGATTCCGAAACTCCGGAAACGTCAGAACATGGACAAAACATTGAGAATATCGATGATCTCACCGAAAGCTCGAGCGACTCAGACGACGACTCTGTAAATAGCGACATATTTGATAAAAACCCCGAGTATGCATTACCGAGGGAAAACAGTGAAGTCAAAGGTAGACTCACCATACGCGAAACGCGTGATAATTTGTCCATGTTCAAGGACAATTTCCTCATCTTTGTCACCACTTCCGGGAGACCAATCGATGATGAAGCGAAAGATCTCCAAACTCAAAATTTGTTTCCCAAAATCGAGGAAACCACGTATTTACCACTCAAGGTTATAAACGAAAATTCATGATGCATATTAGCTATACCATTGTTGGTTAATCTACACGAAAATATTTTGATCGAGGACCTTGAGGAAGCCCTCGACTCCTTGAAAAACTTTCTCCGCGAAACATCTACGAAACTAATTTATGTCGCGAAAACAAACTCAATCGGAAATGTATCATGGAACGAAATTAAAAATCTTTTGATACGATCGCTAGGCAACGACGAAATTACGCTGACCCTTTGTAAACAACTCATTCAATATCCTCCCGAGGAAAATCGTATCGCAATTATAGAAGAAAACCACGACTCGTTGGTAGGAGGTCATAAGGGAGTAAATAAAACGTACAAACGAATCGAAGAAAACTTCTTTTGGAAAAACATGAAAAGCGAAATTCACGAGTACATTCAACATTGTAGAGGTTGCCAATTAAAAGTTAGTTCGCGTCAAAACTAAGCAACCCATGGTTATCACCGACACCCCAAGGGCGGCCTTCGACAAGGTGGCCATGGATGTGGTCGGACCACTTTCTGTTACGAAGATGGGCAACGAGTACGTGCTGACCATCCAGGATCTTCTCACCAAGTACTCGTTGGCAATTCCGCTGAAAAGAACAACGGCGATCGACATCAGCGAGGCGTTCGTCAAAAACTTCATCGCTCGTTTTGGTGCTCCTCGCGCGCTTCTCACCGACCAGGGGGCGAACTTCCGGAACAGTTTTATGAAGGCCATCGCGAGAAAATTCAGAATCAAAATGTACCAAACATCAGCCTTCTACCCGCAGTCCAGCGGGTCAATCGAACGGTCTCACCATGTCCTCGCGGAATATCTGAAACAGTACGTCAACGAAAACAACGATTGGGACAAGCTCATCGAGTTGGCGATGTTCTCGTATAATACGAGCCAACACGAGGGTACAGGGTACACCCCTCACGAGCTAGTTTTCGGTAAACTGGCCCGCCATCCGTCGGGTCACCAACAAATCGAGGAGCAACAGGATACGACTTATGCGGCATACCTGGAGGAGCTCTTCTCTCGAATTTACGAACTCCAACAACTTGCCGCCGAAAACCTGAAAAAATCCAAGGAGAAATCAAAAACGTATTACGATCGGAGGATTAATCCGAAAACCTTCAAGGTCGGCGATAAGGTTCTCATGTTGAAGGAACCAAAAAGGGGAAAATTCGGTGACCAATACACCGAACCATGCGAAATTCTGGAAATTCTATCAGGAGGAAACGTAAAGATCCTCTATAAAAAGAAGCCTCGGGTAGTCCACCCCAACAAATTAAGAGGCACCCGATTATAAACTCAGCGTGTGTGTGAAATGCACCCTTCGTCGGACGAACATATATCGAGTGCAATCCCATGCTGCCTGCCGAATATTGGATCGACGGCACTTGGTATCGTTTCACACCACATCCAGTCGAGGTACCGCCTCCTGGACAACTGCATCCCGCTTCCATGCCTATCTGGGGATACAACCCCATTGGAAATTTGGCATCCAGCGGAATTTATTCTGACCACGAGATCAACCAGCTGAGGGACAGGATCATGTTCCCCGCTGAAAAACGAGAATTGCTCAATAACATAGCAAGGGGTTTCGCAGGGCACGACATACCCCTGGGAAGCGTTTCCCTCAAGACACTGATGGACGAGGACGCTCTCCAACACGTGGCTGATGGAGTAATGCACAAAATCTGGGGTGCTTTCGAAAAATTCGGGATCATCAGTGCGGGACTGTTCGAGATCCTCGCAATCCTCACCATCATCAAGGCGATCATCGATACTTGCATCCATGGATATACACTCCACAGTCTGTACGGATGGAGTTTCACCCTCCTAGGAGCCATCTGGAACTCGGTGACAAGCCTCCTAATTAGCAGAGCTCACCATGCTAAACAACGGTCGTTGAAGATTACCAACGACGAACCTCTAGAGCTGGTGTCCATCAATGATAATCGCGACCATCCGACGACGTCGAGGCGTTTGTCGGGCGTCGATCACGGACTCTTGGAGCGGCTGAACGCCGGTCCTCAGCAAAGCTGAAGCATTGCTTCAGACTTTTAGGGGGGAGGTGTTACGTCCTAGCACTATCGCCCTCCAAATATTCATATCTGGTACGAATTGTAATAATTATCAAGATTTTTTCCTCACGCTAATCGCGCTCATTTATGTTTTCCTTGGGGTACATGTTAATCAGAACGACCCATATATGGTCGATTTCACTCAGAAACCCCGTTATATAAAATATTCGTAAATATATCTTTAAATTAAGCATGCGTATAACTACCCGTATACTTTAGGGACAAACAGTTCCCATAATAACTTTACCGCTAAGCTTACCTGTAACTTCAGGGACGAGCACATGGGTGCTCGGATTAATTTTACAGTTAGCCTCATATACACGTACATATCTGTTTGCCTGTACACTCCTGGGACACGCACATGTGTCCCCGGAGTACCATATCATAAAGTCTCATATATACATACATATACACATACCTGCATGCTTCAGGGACATATACGAGAGTCCCTGGAGTTCCTCCTATAATAATTCCGCATGTCTATTTCCATGCATACTTTAGGGACATAAGTCCTTGAAATAACTTTAACGAATATATATATATATATATATATATATATATATATATACATACTTTAGGACCGGAAAGTCCTCATATACCATTCGTATACTCATATGCATACTTCGGAGGCATTAGTCCTCGTATTAACTCTAGTGAATATCTATACATGTATATATATATATATATATATATATATATATATATATATATACATATACGTACTCCATACGCTTCAGGGACATATAGCCGAGTCCCGGGGCAATATTCCATGCATATCTACTTTCATGCATACTTCGGGGACACAAGTCCTCAAAGTGACACTCACCAATATACATATATATATACTCGGGACATCCAAGAGAGTCTCCGGAGTACAAATAATAATATTAATACCTATACTTGCATGTATATTTCGGGGACATTCACGAGTCCCCGAACTAGTATCCAACATATATATGTATATTCGTGTTGACCATAATACAATGGTCCTGGAAGTAAGAAATATTGTCATATCTATATTATGTATATATTGGGGACGTGAGAGTCCTCGAATAACCCGCGAAACTGTTCCCAAGCGGTCAGCTTTATCGCGAGTTTTCTCACAGACCTCTTCGGAGCTTGGTCACCACGTAGTCAGCACATCCTGCCGATAACGAAAAATATTCATTTCATTGCTCATGTACAACTCGAGAAAAATAACGTTATCAGTGCTAATATTCGGTTACATGGGGACCGAGCTCGAGAGCGAGGGTAATGACGCTGTTACGTCCTAGCACTCTCGCCCTCCAAATATTCATATCTGGTACGAATTGTATTAATTATTAAGATTTTTTCCTCGCGCTAGACGCGCTCATTTATGTTTTTCTTGGGGTACATGTTAATCAGAACGACCCATATATGGTCGATTTCACTCAGAAACCCCGTCATATAAAATATTCGTGAATATATCTTTAAATTGAGCATGCGTATATCTACCTGTATACTTTAGGGACAAACAGGTCCCATAATAACATTACCGCTAAGCTTACCTGTAACTTCAGGGACGAGCACATGGGTGCTCGGATTAACTATACAATTAGCCTCATATACGCGTACATATCTGTTTGCCTGTACACTTCTGGGACACGCACATGGGTCCCCGGAGTACCATATCGAAATGTCTCATATATACATACATATCCACGTACCTGCATGCTTCAGGGACATATACGAGAGTCCCTGGAGTACCTCCTATAATAATTCCGCACGTCTATTTCCATGCACACTTTAGGGACATAAGTCCTCGAAAAGACTTTAACGAATATATATATATATATACATACTCCAGGACCTCAGAGTCCTCATATACCATTCGTATACTCTTATGCATACTTCCAAGGCATTAGTCCTCGGAATAACCTTAGTGAATATCTATACATGTATATATATATATATACATATACGTACTCCATACGCTTCAGGGACATATAGCCGAGTCCCGGAGCAATATTTCATACATATCTACTTCCATGCATACTTCGGGGACATAAGTCCTCAAAGTGACACTCACCAATATACATATATATATACTCGGGACATCCAAGAGAGTCTCCGGAGTACAAATAATAATATTAATACCTATACTTACATGTATATTACGGGGACATTCACGAGTCCCCGAACTAGTATCCAACATATATATGTATATTCGTGTTGACCATAATACAATGGTCCTAGAAATAAGAAATATTGTCATATCTATATTATGTATATATTGGGGACGCGAGAGTCCTCGAATAACCCGCGAAACTGTTCCCAAGCGGTCAGCTTCATCGCGAGTTTTCTCACAGACCTCCTCGGAGCTTGGTCACCACGTAGTCAGCACATCCTGCCGATAACGAAAAATATTCATTTCATTGCCCATGTACAACTCGAGAAAAATAACGTTATCAGTGCTAATATTCGGTTACATGGGGACCGAGCTCGAGAGCGAGGGTAATGACGCCAAGCCCTTTGTCTCAGAGACAAAGAGGGCGAGGATACATATTGCGCTCCGGGAGCTGGCCAGCCAGTTCCGTCCGGTCTCTCCAACAGCGCGCATCGCAGAGTCGACGCTCTGAAAACCGGTACACCTATTTTATTCTTTTTTATATTCTTTTCGAGTTTACCCCGGTCTCTTCGTCAGTGTAACTATCAGTCTCTGTAAAACCGGCATTAATGTTCAAATCATAATAAAAGTAAAAGGCAACATAACACGTCAAACACTGCAACGAATAAATTAACGAAACTTATATTATTTTCTTTATTGAATGTAACTACGTTTATTTACGTGTAAAATACACAATCTTTTATATAACATTCGATTTCTTCGCGCTATTAAAATCACGCAAAATACGGCGACCGCGCAAAAGTGTAACATTTTCCGAGCAAATAATTTAAATATATTTGGCTCTCGTTCGTGCGTGTAAACACGCAACGAACGAATCATCGTAGTGCATTTCTTTCTCTCTTTCTCTCTTCCTCTCACTCACGCCATTTTTCCCAACACACGTATTCGTCTCACTCATAAAATCATACTTGTCCAAAATTGGACAAATCTTGAAGTGCCTTTTTTATGAGGCTTGGGAAAGCTGACGCACGAACACGCTACATCCGCTGACTCGCCGTAATCTGGCAGGTTAGCGACTGGCACGGTTAATCCGGTGCTTAGTGTTCGGACGTCGATTTCCCTTGACCTTTATATTTGTATTCGCGGCTGGCTGCCAATCGCCGTAACCGGGCGGAGGTGGGCCAGACGTAGCGAGTGGGCGGTGCCGTAATTTGGCACGCACTAGACTCGCTCAGCGTACCAAATTTTATTTCATATAAATCTGTACCTATGCGTTAGACGAATACGTTTCCCGATACATTCGCTCGACAAATAAAAAACCCTCGTCCGTCCAAAATCGGACGTATAAACAGGGTATTTTCCGAGGAATTCGGAAGGTTTGCCGCACGAACACGCCACACGCGCCGACCCGCCGTAATTCGGTAGGTCAGCGACTGGCACGGTCACACCGGTGCTTAGTGTTCGGGCGTCGGCTTCCGTTATTCTCAACGTTTGTTCTCGCGGCTGGCCGCCAATCGCCGTAACCGGGCGGAGGTGGAGCCAGACGTAGTGAGTCGACGGTGCCGTAACCTGGCACGTCTTGCACTCACTCAGCGGTTCAAATAATTATAAATTCTATACATGTATATTTATATTTCAAAGCGAATGTATCCCTCATAAATTAATCCAGTCCTCGTAGTCTCCGACCGCTCCCAAAAACATCGGCATCCCCGGCCCATCGCATTCGCACGAGCACCGGGTACCCGTCAGGGCAACGACAGGTCGGGTCGAGCTGGAACATCTTTGCGATTCCTGGACAAATTCGGTCACACGGTCGAGTAGTTTTGACCCGCTACGCACCGCCGCTCTTTCTCACCAAGGTAAGCACAATTTCACGCTACTTTCTTATTTGCCTACCTGTCGCTCATGCGTCAAATTATACACCAACGACTTTACCAAGCGCCTATCCCAAGTGGGCACATTCCCGCTTAAACGTGGCGCTTTTCTTCTCCGACGGTAACTTACCGTCATATAAGTCTAATGACTTAATTCATTATTATCCGTACGTTCGTGGCACACTTCCCATTCGTAAATTCAAATCCTGAAAGGTAAATTAAAAGACGATTAATTATCGATAAAAATGGGCCCCACGACGTAACAACGCCAAGCCCTTTGTCTCAGAGACAAAGAGGGCGAGGATACATATTGCGCTCCGGGAGCTGGCCAGTCAGTTCCGTCCGGTCTCTCCAACAGCGCGCATCGCAGAGTCGACGCTCTGAAAACCGGTACACCTATTTTATTCTATTTTATATTCTTTTCGAGTTTACCCCGGTCTCTTCGTCAGTGTAACTATAAGTCTCTGTAAAACCGGCATTAATTGTTTAAATCATAATAAAAATAAAAGGAAACATAACACGTCAAACACTGCAACGAATAAATTAACGAAACATATTATTTTCTTCATTGAATGTAACTACGCTTATTTACGTGTAAAATACACAATCGTTTATATAACATTCGATTTCTTCGCGCTATTAAAATCACGCAAAATACGGCGACCGCGAAAAAGTGTAACATTTTCCGAGCAAATAATTAAAATATATTTGGCTCTCGTTCGTGCGTGTAAACACGCAACGAACAAATCATCGTAGTGCATTTCTTTCTCTCTTTCTCTCTTCCTCTCACTCACGCCATTTTTCCCAACACACGTATTCGTCTCACTCATAAAATCATACTTGTCCAAAATTAGACAAATCTTGAAGTGGCTTTTTTATGAGGCTTGGGAAAGCTGACGCACGAACACGCTACATCCGCTGACTCGCCGTAATCTGGCCGGTTAGCGACTGGCACGGTAAATCCGGTGCTTAGTGTTCGGACGTTGTTACGTCCGGGAATTTATTTTGGATAAAAAAACATATTCCTTTGCAAGAGAAATACGCGATTTCAGTTACGAGATTGAATTTACGTTGATTGTTTAATTAATGCAATTTTTTGTTTGTTTTTAGAGATCGGACGCCAGCCTTGAGATCCTGCCTTTAGTCGGGAATGTGCCCAACAGGGATGAGGATCGAGCCACAGTTTGACCGGTAACTAAGAATCACTCGCGGGGATAGGGCAGTCGGTAAAGAAAATAGTGAGTGGTAACGTGAGCATGCGACTTACCCTACGAGCGGCGGTGCGTAGCGGGTTTATCGACGGATGGTCTGGTACCCGGAGAGAGGTCCTGCCGTCGGCAATGGCGATCTCTAGGTGAACGTCGATTTCAGCGATGGATAGTGAGGTAGTAAGTTTCTTATTCTTCGACGAGCATCCACCCATCGATGTGCTGACCTGTTGTAGGTAAGGACGGCTTCTTGTTGGGCGACCGCGGTGACGAACTCGTGGAGCGAAAGGAAATGACGTTGGCGACGAGGGAAAATTAGTCGATGATGACAATCTCGATGTCCGATGATACAACGGCGGTGGATGCGTCTGAAACGACGCTGCCGGTCGATCGAGTCACTACACGGATGTACCCACGGGGGTCGATAAGGAAGACCTTTCCACAGAACGGAACGTTCGACACGATTTCCGGTCCAATTTTCACTGAATGTACTTTTGCAGCGTTACGAACAATTTGCTTGAACACGGATGAGTTATTTCCACGAGATGCCGGTCGCGGCTTTTGCGCGGCTATTGCGTTTGCGCGGCGAAGATTAAACTTGGTACCACCTCGTCTTCTTGGCATTTATGGGTTTGAATAAATATAGATAAATATTTATTGGAAAAATCAATTGACCGTTAATTGGTGACCGGGAGAATGAGCAAGATTATCATGCAGCAGGGGTTCGAGACACGAATTAATCGACGTGCAGTAGTAAGAGCACAACCGGTAGATTTAGTCTCGAAGTTTTAAGCGAGGTAAGAATTGACGGCGTGCAGTAGTAAGAGCACAACCGGCGATTCTTCGGTAAATGGAGGGAGGATGGGCGAAGGGTTAATTTAATTAACGGGCGGTTGATTTTTATACGTGATATGCAGAATTGCGAAATGAAATATATTCGATTAACTGAAATGCCAAGGAACGAGGGTGAGAGAACGTTGACTCAAATAAGTTCGTGAGAGATGACTGAATAAGTTAACGACACGAAACACGTTGAGCGAATATGTTCGATGAGGGATAAGGGTCGTGAAATAACTTTCACTGACTCTAAGATGTACACGTATATATATATATATATTGTTACAAACTTGAAAAATAAGTATAATTACATAAAGCTCTTCGATGGGATTTCGACGCAAGAAAATCAGACTTGGAGTTATAATGACAAAGGAGATATTAAAAAAATGTAAAAAAATAATAAAGAATTATTCCGATTTTCCAGCGAGCGGGTCCGACACGAATGCGGCGAGCGGAGAAGCGCAACTGACTGGTGGAGAGACCGGAGAACTGACGAGCAGCGGAGGACTCGGCTTTTTATTGGTGCGGCGGTGGAACGGCGCGGTGCGCATGCGCCGCGGAGAGGGGACGCCGACGCTGATGTGTTACGTCGTGGGGCCCATTTTTGATCGATAATTAATCGTCTTTTAATTTACCTTTCAGGATTTGAATTTACAAATGGGAAGTGTGCCACGAACGTACGGATAATAATGAATTAAGTCATTAGACTTATATGACGGTAAGTTACCGTCGGAGAAGAAAAGCGCCACGTTTAAGCGGGAATGTGCCCACTTGGGATAGGCGCTTGGTAAAGTCGTTGGTGTATAATTTGACGCATGAGCGACAGGTAGGCAAATAAGAAAGTAGCGTGAAATTGTGCTTACCTTGGTGAGAAAGAGCGGCGGTGCGTAGCGGGTCAAAACTACTCGACCGTGTGACCGAATTTGTCCAGGAATCGCAAAGATGTTCCAGCTCGACCCGACCTGTCGTTGCCCTGACGGGTACCCGGTGCTCGTGCGAATGCGATGGGCCGGGGATGCCGATGTTTTTGGGAGCGGTCGGAGACTACGAGGACTGGATTAATTTATGAGGGATACATTCGCTTTGAAATATAAATATACATCTATAGAATTTATAATTATTTGAACCGCTGAGTGAGTGCAAGACGTGCCAGGTTACGGCACCGTCGACTCACTACGTCTGGCTCCACCTCCGCCCGGTTACGGCGATTGGCGGCCAGCCGCGAGAACAAACGTTGAGAATAACGGAAGCCGACGCCCGAACACTAAGCACCGGTGTGACCGTGCCAGTCGCTGACCTACCGAATTACGGCGGGTCGGCGCGTGTGGCGTGTTCGTGCGGCAAACCTTCCGAATTCCTCGGAAAATACCCTGTTTATACGTCCGATTTTGGACGGACGAGGGTTTTTTATTTGTCGAGCGAATGTATCGGGAAACGTATTCGTCTAACGCATAGGTACAGATTTATATGAAATAAAATTTGGTACGCTGAGCGAGTCTAGTGCGTGCCAGATTACGGCACCGCCGACTCGCTACGTCTGGCCCACCTCCGCCCGGTTACGGCGATTGGCAGCCAGCCGCGAATACAAATATAAAGGTCAAGGGAAATCGACGTCCGAACACTAAGCACCGGATTAACCGTGCCAGTCGCTAACCTGCCAGATTACGGCGAGTCAGCGGATGTAGCGTGTTCGTGCGTCAGCTTTCCCAAGCCTCATAAAAAAGGCACTTCAAGATTTGTCCAATCTTGGACAAGTATGATTTTATGAGTGAAACGAATACGTGTGTTGGGAAAAATGGCGTGAGTGAGAGGAAGAGAGAAAGAGAGAAAGAAATGCACTACGATGATTTGTTCGTTGCGTGTTTACACGCACGAACGAGAGCCAAATATGTTTTAATTATTTGCTCGGAAAATGTTACACTTTTTCGCGGTCGCCGTATTTTGCGTGATTTTAATAGCGCGAAGAAATCGAATGTTATATAAAAGATTGTGTATTTTACACGTAAATAAACGTAGTTACATTCAATAAAGAAAATAATATAAGTTTCGTTAATTTATTCGTTGCAGTGTTTGACGTGTTGTGTTTCCTTTTACTTTTATTATGATTTAAACAATTAATGCCGGTTTTACAGAGACTTATAGTTACACTGACGAAGAGACCGGGGTAAACTCGAAAAGAATATAAAAAAGAATAAAATAGGTGTACCGGTTTTCAGAGCGTCGACTCTGCGATGCGCGCTGTTGGAGAGACCGGACGGAACTGGCTGGCCAGCTCCCGGAGCGCAATATGTATCCTCGCCCTCTTTGTCTCTGAGACAAAGGGCTTGGCGTCATTACCCTCGCTCTCGAGCTCGGTCCCCATGTAACCGAATATTAGCACTGATAACGTTATTTTTCTCGAGTTGTACATGGGCAATGAAATGAATATTTTTCGTTATCGGCAGGATGTGCTGACTACGTGGTGACCAAGCTCCGAGGAGGTCTGTGAGAAAACTCGCGATGAAGCTGACCACTTGGGAACAGTTTCGCGGGTTATTCGAGGACTCTCGCGTCCCCAATATATACATAATATAGATATGACAATATTTCTTATTTCTAGGACCATTGTATTATGGTCAACACGAATATACATATATATGTTGGATACTAGTTCGGGGACTCGTGAATGTCCCCGTAATATACATGTAAGTATAGGTATTAATATTATTATTTGTACTCCGGAGACTCTCTTGGATGTCCCGAGTATATATATATGTATATTGGTGAGTGTCACTTTGAGGACTTATGTCCCCGAAGTATGCATGGAAGTAGATATGTATGAAATATTGCTCCGGGACTCGGCTATATGTCCCTGAAGCGTATGGAGTACGTATATGTATATATATATATATACATGTATAGATATTCACTAAGGTTATTCCGAGGACTAATGCCTTGGAAGTATGCATAAGAGTATACGAATGGTATATGAGGACTCTGAGGTCCTGGAGTATGTATATATATATATATTCGTTAGAGTCATTTCGAGGACTTATGTCCCTAAAGTGTGCATGGAAATAGACATGCGGAATTATTATAGGAGGTACTCCAGGGACTCTCGTATATGTCCCTGAAGCATGCAGGTACGTGGATATGTATGTATATATGAGACATTTCGATATGGTACTCCGGGGACCCATGTGCGTGTCCCAGAAGTGTACAGGCAAACAGATATGTACGCGTATATGAGGCTAATTGTATAGTTAATCCGAGCACCCATGTGCTCGTCCCTGAAGTTACAGGTAAGCTTAGCGGTAATGTTATTATGGGAACTGTTTGTCCCTAAAGTATACGGGTAGATATACGCATGCTCAATTTTAAGATATATTCACGAATATTTTATATAACGGGGTTTCTGAGTGAAATCGACCATATATGGGTCGTTCTGATTAACATGTACCCCAAGAAAAACATAAATGAGCGCGTTTAGCGCGAGGAAAAAATCTTAATAAGTAATACAATTCGTACCAGATATGAATATTTGGAGGGCGAGAGTGCTAGGACGTAACACCTCCCCCCTAAAAGTCTGAAGCAATGCTTCAGCTTTGCTGAGGACCGGCGTTGAGCCGCTCCAAGAGTCCGTGATCGACGCCCGACAAACGCCTCGACGTCGTCGGATGGTCGCGATTGTCATTGATGGACACCAGCTCTAGAGGTTCGTCGTTGGTAATCTTCGACGACCGTTGTTCAGCATGGTGAGCTCTGCTAATCAGGAGGCTTGTCACCGAGTTCCAGATGGCTCCTAGGAGGGTGAAACTCCATCCGTACAGAGTGTGGAGTGTATATCCATGGATGCAAGTATCGATGATCGCCTTGATGATGGTGAGGATTGCGAGGACCCCGAACAGTCCCGCACTGATGATCCCGAATTTTTCGAAACCACCCCAGATTTTGTGCATTACTCCATCAGCCACGTGTTGGAGAGCGTCCTCGTCCATCAGTGTCTTGAGGGAAACGCTTCCCGGGGGTATGTCGTGTCCTGCGAAACCCCTTGCGATGTTGTTGAGTAATGCTGGTTTTTCAGCGGGGAACATTATCCTGTCCCTCAGCTGGTTGATCTCGTGGTCAGAATAAATTCCGCTGGATGCCAAATTTCCAATGGGGTTGTATCCCCAGGTAGGCATGGAAGCGGGATGCAGTTGTCCAGGAGGCGGTACCTCGACTGGATGTGGTGTGAAACGATACCAAGTGCCGTCGATCCAATATTCGGCGGCCAGCATGGGGTTGCACTCGATATGTGTCCGTTCGACGAAGGGTGCATTCCACACACACGCGGAGTTCATAATCGGGTGCCTCTTAATTTATTGGGGTGGACTACCCGAGGTTTATTTTTATAGAGGATCTTCACGTTTCCTCCTGATAAAATTTCCAGAATTTCGCATGGTTCGGTGTATTGGTCACCGAATTTTCCCCTTTTTGGTTCCTTCAACATGAGAACCTTGTCGCCGACCTTGAATGTTTTCGGATTAATCCTCCGATCGTAATACGTTTTTGATTTCTCCTTGGATTTCTTCAGATTTTCGGCGGCAAGTTGTTGGAGTTCGTAAATTCGAGAGAAGAGCTCCTCCAGGTATGCAGCATAAGTCGTATCCTGTTGCTCCTCGATTTGTTGATAACCCGACGGATGGCGGGCCAGTTTACCGAAAACTAGCTCGTGAGGGGTGTACCCTGTACCCTCGTGATGACTCGTATTATAAGAGAACATCGCTAACTCGATGAGCTCGTCCCAATCATTGTTTTCGTTCACGTACTGTTTCAGATATTCCGCGAGGACATGGTGAGACCTTTCGATTGACCCGTTGGACTGCGGGTAGAAGGCTGATGTTTGGTACATTTTGATTCTGAATTTCCTCGCGATGGCCTTCATAAAACTGCTCCGAAAGTTCGCCCCCTGGTCGGTGAGAAGGGCGCGAGGAGCACCAAAACGAGCGATGAAGTTTTTGACGAACGCCTCGCTGATGTCGATCGCCGTTGTTCTTTTCAGCGGAATTGCCAACGAGTACTTGGTGAGAAGATCCTGGATGGTCAGCACGTACTCGTTGCCCATCTTCGTAACAGGAAGTGGTCCGACCACGTCCATGGCCAACTTGTCGAAGGCCGCCCGTGGGGTGTCGGTGATCACCATGGGTTGCTTAGTTTTGACGCGAACTAACTTTTTTAATTGGCAACCTCTACAATGTTGAATGTACTCTTGAATTTCGCTTTTCATGTTTTTCCAAAAGAAATTTTCTCTGATTCGTTTGTACGTTTTATTTACTCCCTTATGACCTCCTACCAACGAGTCGTGGTTTTCTTCTATAATTGCGACACGATTTTCCTCGGGAGGATATTGAATGAGTTGTTTACAAATGGTCAACGTAACTTCGTCGTTGCCTAGCGATCGTATCAAAAGATTTTTAATTTCGTTCCATGATACATTTCCGATTGAGTTTGTTTTCGCGACATAAATTTGTTTCGTAGATGTTTCGCGGACAAAGTTTTTCAAGGAGTCGAGGGCTTCTTCAAGGTCCTCGATCAAAAGATTTTCGTGTACATTAGCCAATAATGGTATAGCTAATATGCATCTTGAATTTTCGTTTATTACCTTGAGTCGTAAATACGTGGTTTCCTCGATTTTGGGAAACAAATTTTGAGTTTGGAGATCTTTCGCTCCATCATCGATTGGTCTCCCGGAAGTGGTGACAAAGACGACGAGATTGTCCTTGAACATGGACAAATTATCACGCGTTTCGCGTATGGTGAGTCTACCTTGGACTTCACTGTTTTCCCTCGGTAATGCATACTCGGGGTTTTCATTATCAAATATGTCGCTATTTACAGAGTCGTCGTCTGAGTCGCTTGAGCTTTCGGTGAGATCATCGATATTCTCAATGTTTTCTCCATGTTCTGACGGTTCCGGAGTTTCGGAATCCTCAGGAAATGGGGCTATTTCTCGATCTTCTAAAAGTTGCGGTATTTGAAAATTTTCCGCGTTTCCGTCGTTTGGACTTGCGTCTGGAATAGACGTGTGCAAGGTTGTTTCTTTTACAGGTTCGACGGATTGAGGATGGGAAGGCGGTTCTTCCAGGTTCCGGGTTTTCGGAGTTTCTTTTTCTTTTTCCCAACGACGAGGCGTTTTGCCAGACGTTTGCGAAATTGTCGGGAAATTTCGGAAACCGAGGAAATCGTCCTCGTCCGCGGAGCCGGCCAACTTTTTCCTTTTTTCAGGTGGATTTTTCCTTTGGTTGCCGTCCGACGGATCGGGGATTTCCTCCGTATCCGTATCAGGATTTGAGGTAGGTTTTCGTTTTTTAGCTGGGTTTCTTCCAGCTGGTGGATCGAACAATCTTTCGTCCGAGTCCGAATCGTCGTTTTCACTAGGAGTCGGTTTGCCGATTTTTGCCCGACTTGAACCAACGATAGGCGATTCGGATTTTCTTTTACATGGCGTATGCTTCACCATGAGCACAGTCTGATTTTTTACTGGCGGGTTCCGGGAGAGGGCGTCAGCATTGCTGTTTACCCTTCCTGGTTTGTATACAATTTTATAAGTATAATTAGCAAGGCTAAGGCGCCAATGCACAAGCCGATTGGCCGGGTCTTTTACGGAGTGAAGCCATACGAGCGGCTTGTGATCCGTTACCAATAAGAACTCACGGCCGTAGACATAAGGTCTGAAATGATTTACACAATAAATGATAGCCAATAATTCCTTCTCGATCACTGAGTAATTAACTTCGTGTTTTCCAAGAGTTCGAGAGGTGTAACTAACGGGTCTATCTTTACCAATTTCGCCTTGGCTCAAAATTCCGCCAATGGCGTGATCGGATGCGTCCGTTGTTATGATGAATGGTTTCGTGAAATCCGGATATTGAAGAATTGGTTCTTTACATAACGCCTCGATAAGCGTATCAAAGGCTTTTTGGTGAGATTCGGTCCATTTGAAGGTCGATCCCTTTTTTAATAAATTTGTGAGTGGCTTTGCAATGCCTGAAAAATTTTCGATAAACCTGCGGTAATAACCTGCAAGTCCTAAAAATTGTTTTATCTTTTTCGGAGTGGTAGGCCTAGGGTATCCCTGTAGAGCCTCCAATTTTTTGGGATCGGGTTTAACCCCGTCCTCACTTATGATGTGACCCAAATATGCCACTTCTCGTCTTAAAAATTCACACTTGTCCGGTTGTAATTTTAAGTTGGCTTGCCTTAATTTTTTCGCAAGTTTGTTGAATTTATTATCGTGTTCAACTAGTGTCTTTGCATAAATGACGATGTCGTCCAAATAAACAAACAGCTCGATGCCTTGAAGGCCTGTTAAGACTCGATCCATTAATCTTTGAAATGTCGCCGGAGCGTTTTTTAAACCAAACGGCATTCGGTCGAATTCGTAGTGTCCGAATGGTGTAGCAAATGCTGTCTTGTGAGAATCATCTGGATGTACTTTAATTTGATGGAAACCACTGGCCAGGTCGAATACTGAAAAATATTTCGCATTACCCAATTGGTCGAGAATTTCGGTTATTTGAGGTAATGGATAAGCATCGCCAATCGTCTTTTCGTTTAAGTTTCTATAATCAATGACCATGCGCCACTTTGGATTTCCTTGTGAGTCCGCCTTTTTCGGAACGATCCACAGGGGCGAACTATACGGGGAGTTTGACGGTTTTATTACTTCCCCCTCAATTAGTTCTTTAACTTGTTTTGTAATTTCATCTTTATGAACGGGCGGAAATCTATACTGCCTCGTAAATACTGGTTGATCGTCGTTCGTCGTTATCTTATGCTCGATTTTATCTGTAAAGCCTAGGACTTTTCCTGGCAAATGAAATAGGTCCGAATTCTCGCTTATAATTTTATCCACGCTTGACCGTTCTTCATCGTTTAGATGGTTGAGACGGAGTAAGTCGCGAATTTCGTTTACTTTATCTTTCTTTTCAACTTTTAAAACTTTTTTGTTGCGCGCAATTTCAAACCGTAATATACCCTCTTCCCGAGACGCCATTTGGTCGTCCGGGTGGGGAACAATTAAACTTTTCTCCTCTTCCTGAAACGCCTTTTGGTCGTCCGGAGTGAGGGAATTATTTTCACATCGGGTCCTATCCTCTTCCTGAAACGCCTTTTGGTCGTCCGGAGTGAGGGAACCCTTTTGATTTTTATCCTCTTCCTGAAACGCCTTTTGGTCGTCCGGAGTGAGGAAATTATTTTCACATTCGGTCCTATCCTCTTCCTGAAACGCCTTTTGGTCGTCCGGAGTGAGGGAACCTTTTTTCGTGCCTTTGCACCTGAATTCTTCGACTACTACCGTTGGTATAGTCAGTAACAAATTATCATCGGTTGAATTGTGCGCAATAAGATAAGCGATACCATTCTTGACCGTAACGACTGCTTCGCCAAAAAAGATCCCTTCTCCCAAGTAGAGCATCGGAATATATCCTTCTTTGATTTTGGGATTACTTACTTTGACATAACAGACCGTTTTGGACCGTTTTGGAATCGAAATAGTTTGTTTACTTTTAAACGGGATCCTTTGATTTCCCCAAGTTAATTGTTCGTGTCTCCAATCTACGAGAGCTTTATTTTCAGCAAGAAATTCGGTACCAAGTAATGCATGTTGTTCCATTGGGAACCAATCATCGACGACGTGAAATTCCGCGGGAGTATCATTAATCATTATTCTTATCGACCCCTTTGTTCTTACGGGGATACTCGAGATCCCCTCCAAATTTAATATATCGTATTTATTTATATACGTATGAGCATTTACAATTTGACTTTTGACGAGATTCACTTCCGAGCCCGAGTCTATTAAAAATTCGTTAAGTCCCGATAAGTTGGGTGAGTCGAGGTCTACGGAAGCTATTTGTTTTGAACGCGTTAATAAGACGTGGACGGTTCGCACGGAGACGCGTCTATTATTTTTACCGGGCGCTCCGTCGATTTCTCGTCCCGCGGGGAGGCCCGTGCCACTGGTCGAGAATTCTCGTTTTTTGGCAATTCGGTTGCCCTATTCCTTTCTTCGTTTTGTTTTTTATAGCAGGACGTCTCGAGGTGGCCCGCCCTGTTGCAATAATTACACATCGACGGGACTCGAGATCCTTGACCGTTCGTGGGCTTTGACCACGTGATTCTACTGTTAGAACTTTGTTTATTTGAATTTCCCGGCTTCTTGTCCGGAAACTTTAACCAGCAATCATCGGACGCGTGATTGCGGTTGCAATGTTTACAAGTCGGTCCTCCTGAAGGGGAGACCGCTTTTATTTGGGCCGACTGATTTTGAGTTCGGCTTTCGAAACGCGTGTCCTTGAAATGAGACCTATCGCGTTCCATATCTTTTTCAACTTTTATTGCCTTTGAATAGGCATCCTCGAGATTATCGAATCCCTCGAGTTTGAGACGGATTCGAAAGTCGGGTGGAAGACCCTTGACGAAACAATCCAGCGTGTCGTTTTCGAAAATATCGTATTGACCGTTTCGGAGAGTTCCGTGATTATCAATTTCGGCTTCAAGAATCGCCGTATGCAAATCTTTGGTTCGACTGATATAGTCGATAATGTGTTCGTTTTTATTTTTTGAAATATTTCCAAGTTCACCACGAAATTCGTTCAAAGTTTTCGCGGAACCAAATAACGTTTTCAACCGCTCACCGAATTGGTGAACGTTTTGGAAGTTATAATCTTCCAGTGCCGTTGCGGCATGACCTTTTAATTTGTTACGGAGGAGCTGAGTGAGGCCCAACTCCTGATGAGGGCGGAACATGTCCCTTGCCCTTTTACAAGCACGAACAAACCGCAGAACCGGTACGTTGTACCCATTGAAGATGGGCACAGATTCAAGTGCATCTTTAAATTTAATGTTCGCGGGTAATTCTTGATCATCGCGAACGTTAACTTCGTTTCGTTGTACGTGAGGGACCGGACCTGATTGTCGTTGACCCTCACCATTTTTAATCGACCCAATTTCCCTACTAATTCGACTGACTTCGTTTATCATTGTCGACAGGGTATTTTGCATAGCCTCGAGGGCGTGATGAGTGGTTGAGATTGGTTCATCTCTATTATTCACTTGATCACTAAATTCACATTCACGCGCACGCAGGGCTTCTAATTTTTCGTGCGTTTCTAATTCTCTTTTTAATAACGCTTGTTCTTGTTCACGAAGTATTTCGCGTTTTTTATCTAATTGATCCGCTAATACGCGGAGTTCCTCTTCACTTAAACGTTTCGAATTTTGGGAATGCTCAGCCATTTTGAACCTCTTATTTTATTTTACACTTTGCGATATGTAAACATGAATTTTTTCTATATAGATTTTTTAAATTTTACACCAAAGACTTTAAGCGTATCCCACCGCTGCCACCAATTTAATTTTTATATCTCTGTTACGTCGTGGGGCCCATTTTTAATCGATAATTAATCGTCTTTTAATTTACCTTTCAGGATTTGAATTTACAAATGGGAAGTGTGCCACGATCGTACGGATAATAATGAATTAGGTCATATGACTTATATAACGGTAAGTTACCGTCGGAGAAGAAAAGCGCCACGTTTAAGCGGGAATGTGCCCACTTGGGATAGGCGCTTGGTAAAGTCGTTGGTGTATAATTTGACGCATGAGCGACAGGTAGGCAAATAAGAAAGTAGCGTGAAATTGTGCTTACCTTGGTGAGAAAGAGCGGCGGTGCGTAGCGGGTCAAAACTACTCGACCGTGTGACCGAATTTGTCCAGGAATCGCAAAGATGTTCCAGCTCGACCCGACCTGTCGTTGCCCTGACGGGTACCCGGTGCTCGTGCGAATGCGATGGGCCGGGGATGCCGATGTTTTTGGGAGCGGTCGGAGACTACGAGGACTGGATTAATTTATGAGGGATACATTCGCTTTGAAATATAAATATACATCTATAGAATTTATAATTATTTGAACCGCTGAGTGAGTGCAAGACGTGCCAGGTTACGGCACCGTCGACTCACTACGTCTGGCTCCACCTCCGCCCGGTTACGGCGATTGGCGGCCAGCCGCGAGAACAAACGTTGAGAATAACGGAAGCCGACGCCCGAACACTAAGCACCGGTGTGACCGTGCCAGTCGCTGACCTACCGAATTACGGCGGGTCGGCGCGTGTGGCGTGTTCGTGCGGCAAACCTTCCGAATTCCTCGGAAAATACCCTGTTTATACGTCCGATTTTGGACGGACGAGGGTTTTTTATTTGTCGAGCGAATGTATCGGGAAACGTATTCGTCTAACGCACAGGTACAGACTGATATGAAATAAAATTTGGTACGCTGAGCGAGTCTAGTGCGTGCCAAATTACGGCACCGCCGACTCGCTACGTCTGGCCCACCTCCGCCCGGTTACGGCGATTGGCAGCCAGCCGCGAATACAAATATAAAGGTCAAGGGAAATCGACGTCCGAACACTAAGCACCGGATTAACCGTGCCAGTCGCTAACCTGCCAGATTACGGCGAGTGAGCGGATGTAGCGTGTTCGTGCGTCAGCTTTCCCAAGCCTCATAAAAAGGCACTTCAAGATTTGTCCAATTTTGGACAAGTATGATTTTATGAGTGAGACGAATACGTGTGTTGGGAAAAATGGCGTGAGTGAGAGGAAGAGAGAAAGAGAGAAAGAAATGCACTACGATGATTTGTTCGTTGCGTGTTTACACGCACGAACGAGAGCCAAATATATTTTAATTATTTGCTCGGAAAATGTTACACTTTTGCGCGGTCGCCGTATTTTGCGTGATTTTAATAGCGCGAAGAAATCGAATGTTATATAAACGATTGTGTATTTTACACGTAAATAAGCGTAGTTACATTCAATAAGGAAAATAATATAAGTTTCGTTAATTTATTCGTTGCAGTGTTTGACGTGTTGTGTTTCCTTTTACTTTTATTATGATTTAAACAATTAATGCCGGTTTTACAGAGACTTATAGTTACACTGACGAAGAGACCGGGGTAAACTCGAAAAGAATATAAAAAAGAATAAAATAGGTGTACCGGTTTTCAGAGCGTCGACTCTGCGATGCGCGCTGTTGGAGAGACCGGACGGAACTGGCTGGCCAGCTCCCGGAGCGCAATATGTATCCTCGCCCTCTTTGTCTCTGAGACAAAGGGCTTGGCGTCATTACCCTCGCTCTCGAGCTCGGTCCCCATGTAACCGAATATTAGCACTGATAACGTTATTTTTCTCGAGTTGTACATGGGCAATGAAATGAATATTTTTCGTTATCGGCAGGATGTGCTGACTACGTGGTGACCAAGCTCCGAGGAGGTCTGTGAGAAAACTCGCGATGAAGCTGACCGCTTGGGAACAGTTTCGCGGGTTATTCGAGGACTCTCGCGTCCCCAATATATACATAATATAGATATGACAATATTTCTTATTTCTAGGACCATTGTATTATGGTCAACACGAATATACATATATATGTTGGATACTAGTTCGGGGACTCGTGAATGTCCCCGTAATATACATGTAAGTATAGGTATTAATATTATTATTTGTACTCCGGAGACTCTCTTGGATGTCCCGAGTATATATATATGTATATTGGTGAGTGTCACTTTGAGGACTTATGTCCCCGAAGTATGCATGGAAGTAGATATGTATGAAATATTGCTCCGGGACTCGGCTATATGTCCCTGAAGCGTATGGAGTACGTATATGTATATATATATATATACATGTATAGATATTCACTAAGGTTATTCCGAGGACTAATGCCTTGGAAGTATGCATAAGAGTATACGAATGGTATATGAGGACTCTGAGGTCCTGGAGTATGTATATATATATATATATATTCGTTAAAGTCTTTTCGAGGACTTATGTCCCTAAAGTGTGCATGGAAATAGACGTGCGGAATTATTATAGGAGGTACTCCAGGGACTCTCGTATATGTCCCTGAAGCATGCAGGTACGTGGATATGTATGTATATATGAGACATTTCGATATGGTACTCCGGGGACCCATGTGCGTGTCCCAGAAGTGTACAGGCAAACAGATATGTACGCGTATATGAGGCTAATTGTATAGTTAATCCGAGCACCCATGTGCTCGTCCCTGAAGTTACAGGTAAGCTTAGCGGTAATGTTATTATGGGAACTGTTTGTCCCTAAAGTATACGGGTAGATATACGCATGCTCAATTTTAAGATATATTCACGAATATTTTATATAACGGGGTTTCTGAGTGAAATCGACCATATATGGGTCGTTCTGATTAACATGTACCCCAAGAAAAACATAAATGAGCGCGTTTAGCGCGAGGAAAAAATCTTAATAAGTAATACAATTCGTACCAGATATGAATATTTGGAGGGCGAGAGTGCTAGGACGTAACACAACAACATTCTCTCTAGATGGAAATCCCTAAAAATCATAGATGAATCGACATATAAATATTTAAAAGCCGAAAATTGCAACTCATCCCGTCTCTATTGCCTACCAAAAATTCACAAAATAAACTATCCACTTCGTCCAATAGTATCATCCATAAACAGCCCAACACACAGATTAGCGGAATTCATTCAATCAAAACTCTCTAAATCAATCAGTACGACCAACTCACACGTCAAAGACAGCTTCCACTTAAAACATTCACTTTCCAACCTGTCCATCCCACTCAACTATAAACTATTCTCATTTGATGTCGTTTCTCTCTACACCAACATTCCATTACAACTAGTTATCCACAGCCTACAGAAAAGATCAAACTTGTTCTCAAATGCGTTTCCCTTACACGAAATAATTAAAGCCATAGAATATATCATGTTCTCAACCTTTTTCACATTCCAAGACAAAATCTACCAACAAATCTCAGGATTACCCATGGGATCACCTTTAGGCCCAATACTATCCAACATAGTCATGATCGACCTTGAAACAAGTTGTCTAGAAAAATTAAAGTTCTCACTGCCGTTATATAAAAGATACGTCGACGATATTATTATTGCTCTACCTACTAACAAACGAGAATCCACTAAAAAGATTTTTAATTCCTATAACCCAAAACTACAATTTACATCCGAAAATGAAATAGACAACAAAATCCCATTTCTGAACTTATTATTAATCCGTAAACAAAATTCAATCATCACAAATTGGTATAGAAAACCAACTTGGTCCGGCAGATTCATAAATTTCTTCTCACACCACCCACTCTCCCAAAAAAAAGCCATAGTCTACATGTTGATTGACAGAGCAATAAAACTATCTCACCCTTCATTTCATAAAGAAAATCTCCAACTCATCAGCAACACAATGACATAAAACTGCTATCCAATCCCTTTCACAGACAAATTAATAAAACATCCAGTTTCCATAATCAACAAACAAAAAACGAACAACAATAATTTTGACTCCTCCAGAATAATAAATCTCCCCTACACAAAAAAACATACATCACCAACTAATCCGTCTTTTCCAACAATACAACATAACATTAGTTACAAACAATAAACACAATATTTCATCCATCATTGGTTCCACCAAAGTTAAAATCAACAACAATCAAATATCCAACATTGTTTATAAAATCGACTGCAATGATTGCAACGCCACTTACATAGGCCAAACTAAAAGATATCTTGAAACCCGAATAAAAGAACACAAAAATAGCTTAAAACACACCACCGAAATACACACAGCCTTAGCACAACACGCAATAGAACATAAACACGACTTTCAATTCGATAACACAAAATACAAAACAATGAGAGTTGGCTCAAAAAAAGACTAATCATCGAAATGATACACATTAAAGCACACCCCAACGCCATAAACTTTAGAATTGACATAAAAATCTCAGCTCAATCTACAATTTGATAATATAACCATCAACTAACTCCACCATATTTTACCTCACATAACAATTTTTAAATTATTGACATGATAAACTAACTAACATATTGACACGATAAGCTAATTTTAATGACATCACAAACCAATTTCAAATACCCCTAACTTGGCGCCCCTAATTTATTCTCATTGACACGTCACTGCGAGCACGATCTCTCCCCCAATTCATAGCACAGAGACTCGAATATGCCACCAGAAAACAATACATCACTCAGTTTCTCTCGAACTCTCGTCCGCTACACAACTCAAAATGTAACGAACCAATGTAAATTTCGAGTTTTTTTTTATACTCATTTTGGAAAGATAACACAGTCTTAAGAACAAACTCAATAGGTAATTACCACAGTTTTTGATTACTCACTAAAACTTTTCTGAGATCAAATTCTTATACTTAAATTCTCAATAATGAAACAGAAAAATTGACCCATAACTACTTATCTATTACAGATCAGGGGGAAAAAAATCGCCCATAAACGATATTAACTCCATCTACTGAGCATCTTCCCACAAAACATTATTTATATTCACAAATAATGTCTCTGTTTGTCACAACATCTTTCCAAACATGTGTTTATTCTAAAAAAAACCTGAAATATCACTACTTCGAGGTTAGTAAACTATCATATCTCACTGTTATATTTTCTCCTCACTCCGTACATTCCACACACCAATACTTACACATAACATTAAGTAACGAAATAAAAGACGTCATCCATACTTTACGTATATAATTACGATTAAAACAGAACCAACATGATTGTCACATTAAATAACACAACATCTAGCTGTTACGTGATTATAAAATACTGTGTATTATTATTTATACAGGGAAAATAAATATACATATTCTGAAGAGGACCCGAACCAGAGGGCCGAAACGTAAAGAAACATAATTTCTTATTTCCATCGATAACCTTGGAATTTGAATTTGCACAGCTTTACAACTATAAAGTCAACCGTAAAAAAATCCCAATGGTTGATTCAACGGTTGTTGAACCACGGCCATTTTGTTTCCGCTGGATGGTTGACTCAACGGTTGCTCAACCGTGGCCATTTTGTTTTCGCTGGATAGTTGACTCAACGGTTGCTCAACCGTAGCCATTTTGTCTTCGCTGGATTGTTAACTCAACGGTTGCTCAACCGTGACCATTTTGTTTTCGCTGGATGGTTGACTCAACGGTTGTTCAACCGTGGCCATTTTGTTTTCGCTGGATGGTTGACTCAATGGTTGCTTCAACCGTTACCCGATGGAAGTTCGGGCAATCCAATAAATCGATGAGTTTCGGCTGCCGATGATGAACTGCAGGTGGAAATAACGTTTCTTTCCCGGAGCAGGTTGAGAGAAGAAGGGATGGATGGAAAAATAATATTTATGTATTATATTAACCACACAGTGCGGAATTTATATACATTCTCCACATAATACGCCGAATATTATTGTGACGCTGATCAAAATAGAGAACTATAATTTGGCGCGTGCATGCAACATATTTTCTTCTCTCCGTAAATTATACATTTGTTACAAAATCGTGATTTTGTCGATACAATTTTTGTCAACATCCGAAAAATCTTTTTGTCAAACATCCGTTTCTGAACGCGATTTATTCGACGTACTCCCTATTCGACTCAGACGGTTTCGATCGGATTTGGTTTTCGCCGAAATCCACGTTTGAACCGCTCTTGAATCGTTAATGTCTCCGTCATTGAGAGGATGAGTACGTTCCAGAATGTTCGCTGCCTCTTTATGTCAGAAAGGAAGGCTTAGTTGTATTAAAATTGTTTTCGTCGGCAATGTTGAGCGTATACATGTGCATCCGTCCATTTACCAGTCAAAATATCGATTTCCTTTTTAGTTATCGTCCGGTACTCAGTATTTTGTTTCTTCATCATCAACGTGAGCTTGCAACGTTGCTCCAACGGCCAAAAATCTTCCACGAGAATGTTCATGCGTTTCCTCATCCACTTGGCTTCCACGGCCTGTGCGACGCACGAGCGGCTGAAGCGTCCTCCCGGTACGAGAGTCACCTGTTGATAATGAAGTTTTGCAGTAATATATTAATTTCGGGGTGTAAGTATCGCGATCAGTGTATCGTACCATATTATCCTCATCGGCGGCCGGGGTATCCACGATTCTTCGTACCATTCTTCTTTCTCTTCTTATCCCTCTTCTCCTTCTTCTTCCCGAGCGATTCATCGTCCTATACAATAATATTGTACCGATTTGAACCCTACCATACGAGGTTAGCTAATATATTTGTTTTCCGTTTCGTCTGACGAATCTTCACTGAAAATGCGACGGCGCATATTTTTCCTTGGCAGTGAAGGCTCGCCTTGCGGTGCGCAAACTGCTTTTTGCACAGAATACTGGATAAAGATCATTTATTAAACAGATTGCCGCTCTGGCATTTATTTAAAAACCATGACGTACCCGCGGTACATGACAGTGTTACGTCGTGGGGCCCATTTTTAATCGATAATTAATCGTCTTTTAATTTACCTTTCAGGATTTGAATTTACGAATGGGAAGTGTGCCACGAACGTACGGATTATAATGAATTAAGTCATTAGACTTATATGACGGCAAGTTACCGTCGGAGAAGAAAAGCGCCACGTTTAAGCGAGAATGTGCCCACTTGGGATAGGCGCTTGGTAAAGTCGTTGGTGTATAATTTGACGCATGAGCGACAGGTAAGCAAATAAGAAAGTAGCGTGAAATTGTGCTTACCTTGGTGAGAAAGAGCGGCGGTGCGTAGCGGGTCAAAACTACTCAACCGTGTGACCGAATCGCAAAGATGTTCCAGCTCGACCCGACCTGTCGTTGCCCAGACGGGTACCCAGTGCTCGTGCGAATGCGATGGGCCGGGGATGCCGATGTTTTTGGGAGCGGTCGGAGACTACGAGGACTGGATTAATTTATGAGGGATACATTCGCTTTGAAATATAAATATACATGTATAGAATTTATAATTATTTGAACCGCTGAGTGAGTGCAAAACGTGCCAGGTTACGGCACCGTCGACTCACTACGTCTGGCTCCACCTCCGCCCGGTTACGGCGATTGGCGGCCAGCCGCGAGAACAAACGTTGAGAATAACGGAAGCCGACGCCCGAACACTAAGCACCGGTGTGACCGTGCCAGTCGCTGACCTACCGAATTACGGCGGGTCGGCGCGTGTGGCGTGTTCGTGCGGCAAACCTTCCGAATTCCTCGGAAAATACCCTGTTTATACGTCCGATTTTGGACGGACGAGGGTTTTTTATTTGTCGAGCGAATGTATCGGGAAACGTATTCGTCTAACGCATAGGTACAGATTTATATGAAATAAAATCTGGTACGCTGAGCGAGTCTAGTGCGTGCCAGATTACGGCACCGCCGACTCGCTACGTCTGGCCCACCTCCGCCCGGTTACGGCGATTGGCGGCCAGCCGCGAATACAAATATAAAGGTCAAGGGAAATCGACGTCCGACCACTAAGCACCGGATTAACCGTTCCAGTCGCTAACCTGCCAGATTACGGCGAGTCAGCGGATGTAGCGTGTTCGTGCGTCAGCTTACCCAAGCCTCATAAAAAAGGCACTTCAAGATTTGTCCAATTTTGGACGAGTATGATTTTATGAGTGAGACGAATACGTGTGTTGGGAAAAATGGCTTGAGTGAGAGGAAGAGAGAAAGAGAGAAAGAAATGCACTACGATGATTTGTTCGTTGCGTGTTTACACGCACGAACGAGAGCCAAATATATTTTAATTATTTGCTCGGAAAATGTTACACTTTTTCGCGGTCGCCGTATTTTGCGTGATTTTAATAGCGCGAAGAAATCGAATGTTATATAAAAGATTGTGTATTTTACACGTAAATAAACGTAGTTACATTCAATAAAGAAAATAATATAAGTTTCGTTAATTTATTCGTTGCAGTGTTTGACGTGTTATGTTTCCTTTTACTTTTATTATGATTTAAACAATTGACGCCGGTTTTACAGAGACTTATAGTTGCACTGACGAAGAGACCGGGGTAAACTCGAAAAGAATATAAAAAGAATAAAATACGTGTACCGGTTTTCAGAGCGTCGACTCTGCGATGCGCGCTGTTGGAGAGACCGGACGGAACTGACTGGCCAGCTCCCGGAGCGCAATATGTATCCTCGCCCTTTTTGTCTCTGAGACAAAGGGCTTGGCGTCATTACCCTCGCTCTCGAGCTCGGTCCCCATGTAACCGAATATTAGCACTGATAACGTTATTTTTCTCGAGTTGTACATGGGCAATGAAATGAATATTTTTCGTTATCGGCAGGATGTGCTGACTACGTGGTGACCAAGCTCCGAGGAGGTCTGTGAGAAAACTCGCGATGAAGCTGACCGCTTGGGAACAGTTTCGCGGGTTATTCGAGGACTCTCGCGTCCCCAATAGATACATAATATAGATATGACAATATTTCTTATTTCTAGGACCATTGTATTATGGTCAACACGAATATACATATATATGTTGGATACTAGTTCGGAGACTCGTGAATGTCCCCGTAATATACATGTAAGTATAGGTATTAATATTATTATTTGTACTCCGGAGACTCTCTTGGATGTCCCGAGTATATATATATATGTGTATTGGTGAGTGTCACTTTGAGGACTTATGTCCCCGAAGTATGCATGGAAGTAGATATGTATGAAATATTGCTCCGGGACTCGGCTATATGTCCCTGAAGCGTATGGAGTACGTATATGTATATATATATATATATATATATACATGTATAGATATTCACTAGAGTTATTACGAGGACTAATGCCTTCGAAGTATGCATAAGAGTATACGAATGGTACATGAGGACTCTGAGGTCCTGGAGTATGTATATATATATATATATTCGTTAAAGTCATTTCGAGGACTTATGTCCCTAAAGTGTGCATGGAAATAGACATGCGGAATTAATATAGGAGGTACTCCAGGGACTCTCGTATATGTCCCTGAAGCATGCAGGTACGTGGATATGTATGTATATATGAGACATTTCGATATGGTACTCCGGGGACCCATGTGCGTGTCCCAGAAGTGTACAGGCAAACAGATATGTACGCGTATATGAGGCTAATTGTAAAGTTAATCCGAGCACCCATGTGCTCGTCCCTGAAGTTACAGGTAAGCTTAGCGGTAATGTTATTATGGGAACTGTTTGTCCCTAAAGTATACGGGTAGATATACGCATGCTCAATTTAAAGATATATTCACGAATATTTTATATAACGGGGTTTCTGAGTGAAATCGACCATATATGGGTCGTTCTGATTAACATGTACCCCCAAGAAAAACATAAATGAGCGTGTTTAGCGCGAGGAAAAAATCTTAATAAGTAATACAATTCGTACCAGATATGAATATTTGGAGGGCGAGAGTGCTAGGACGTAACACATCCCCCCTAAAAGTTTGAAGCAATGCTTCAGCTTTGCTGAGGACCGGCGTTGAGCCGCTCCAAGAGTCCGTGATCGACGCCCGTGTTACGTCCTAGCACTCTCGCCCTCCAAATATTCATATCTGGTACGAATTGTATTAATTATTAAGATTTTTTCCTCGCGCTAGACGCGCTCATTTATGTTTTTCTTGGGGTACATGTTAATCAGAACGACCCATATATGGTCGATTTCACTCAGAAACCCCGTTATATAAAATATTCGTGAATATATCTTTAAATTGAGCATGCGTATATCTACCTGTATACTTTAGGGACAAACAGGTCCCATAATAACATTACCGCTAAGCTTACCTGTAACTTCAGGGACGAGCACATGGGTGCTCGGATTAACTATACAATTAGCCTCATATACGCGTACATATCTGTTTGCCTGTACACTTCTGGGACACGCACATGGGTCCCCGGAGTACCATATCGAAATGTCTCATATATACATACATATCCACGTACCTGCATGCTTCAGGGACATATACGAGAGTCCCTGGAGTACCTCCTATAATAATTCCGCATGTCTATTTCCATGCACACTTTAGGGACATAAGTCCTCGAAATGACTCTAACGAATATATATATATATACATACTCCAGGACCTCAGAGTCCTCATATACCATTCGTATACTCTTATGCATACTTCCAAGGCATTAGTCCTCGGAATAACCTTAGTGAATATCTATACATGTATATATATATATATATACATATACGTACTCCATACGCTTCAGGGACATATAGTCGAGTCCCGGAGCAATATTTCATACATATCTACTTCCATGCATACTTCGGGGACATAAGTCCTCAAAGTGACACTCACCAATATACATATATATATACTCGGGACATCCAAGAGAGTCTCCGGAGTACAAATAATAATATTAATACCTATACTTACATGTATATTACGGGGACATTCACGAGTCCCCGAACTAGTATCCAACATATATATGTATATTCGTGTTGACCATAATACAATGGTCCTAGAAATAAGAAATATTGTCATATCTATATTATGTATATATTGGGGACGCGAGAGTCCTCGAATAACCCGCGAAACTGTTCCCAAGCGGTCAGCTTCATCGCGAGTTTTCTCACAGACCTCCTCGGAGCTTGGTCACCACGTAGTCAGCACATCCTGCCGATAACGAAAAATATTCATTTCATTGCCCATGTACAACTCGAGAAAAATAACGTTATCAGTGCTAATATTCGGTTACATGGGGACCGAGCTCGAGAGCGAGGGTAATGACGCCAAGCCCTTTGTCTCAGAGACAAAGAGGGCGAGGATACATATTGCGCTCCGGGAGCTGGCCAGCCAGTTCCGTCCGGTCTCTCCAACAGCGCGCATCGCAGAGTCGACGCTCTGAAAACCGGTACACCTATTTTATTCTTTTTTATATTCTTTTCGAGTTTACCCCGGTCTCTTCGTCAGTGTAACTATAAGTCTCTGTAAAACCGGCATTAATTGTTTAAATCATAATAAAAGTAAAAGGAAACACAACACGTCAAACACTGCAACGAATAAATTAACGAAACTTATATTATTTTCCTTATTGAATGTAACTACGCTTATTTACGTGTAAAATACACAATCGTTTATATAACATTCGATTTCTTCGCGCTATTAAAATCACGCAAAATACGGCGACCGCGCAAAAGTGTAACATTTTCCGAGCAAATAATTAAAATATATTTGGCTCTCGTTCGTGCGTGTAAACACGCAACGAACAAATCATCGTAGTGCATTTCTTTCTCTCTTTCTCTCTTCCTCTCACTCACGCCATTTTTCCCAACACACGTATTCGTCTCACTCATAAAATCATACTTGTCCAAAATTGGACAAATCTTGAAGTGCCTTTTTATGAGGCTTGGGAAAGCTGACGCACGAACACGCTACATCCGCTCACTCGCCGTAATCTGGCAGGTTAGCGACTGGCACGGTTAATCCGGTGCTTAGTGTTCGGACGTCGATTTCCCTTGACCTTTATATTTGTATTCGCGGCTGGCTGCCAATCGCCGTAACCGGGCGGAGGTGGGCCAGACGTAGCGAGTCGGCGGTGCCGTAATTTGGCACGCACTAGACTCGCTCAGCGTACCAAATTTTATTTCATATCAGTCTGTACCTGTGCGTTAGACGAATACGTTTCCCGATACATTCGCTCGACAAATAAAAAACCCTCGTCCGTCCAAAATCGGACGTATAAACAGGGTATGTTCCGAGGAATTCGGAAGGTTTGCCGCACGAACACGCCACACGCGCCGACCCGCCGTAATTCGGTAGGTCAGCGACTGGCACGGTCACACCGGTGCTTAGTGTTCGGGCGTCGGCTTCCGTTATTCTCAACGTTTGTTCTCGCGGCTGGCCGCCAATCGCCGTAACCGGGCGGAGGTGGAGCCAGACGTAGTGAGTCGACGGTGCCGTAACCTGGCACGTCTTGCACTCACTCAGCGGTTCAAATAATTATAAATTCTATAGATGTATATTTATATTTCAAAGCGAATGTATCCCTCATAAATTAATCCAGTCCTCGTAGTCTCCGACCGCTCCCAAAAACATCGGCATCCCCGGCCCATCGCATTCGCACGAGCACCGGGTACCCGTCAGGGCAACGACAGGTCGGGTCGAGCTGGAACATCTTTGCGATTCCTGGACAAATTCGGTCACACGGTCGAGTAGTTTTGACCCGCTACGCACCGCCGCTCTTTCTCACCAAGGTAAGCACAATTTCACGCTACTTTCTTATTTGCTTACCTGTCGCTCATGCGTCAAATTATACACCAACGACTTTACCAAGCGCCTATCCCAAGTGGGCACATTCCCGCTTAAACGTGGCGCTTTTCTTCTCCGACGGTAACTTACCGTCATATAAGTCTAATGACTTAATTCATTATTATCCGTACGTTCGTGGCACACTTCCCATTCGTAAATTCAAATCCTAAAAGGTAAATTAAAAGACGATTAATTATCGATTAAAATGGGCCCCACGACGTAACACCCGACAACCGCCTCGACGTCGTCGGATGGTCGCGGTTGTCATTGATGGACACCAGCTCTAGAGGTTCGTCGTTGGTGATCTTCGACGACCGTTATTCAGCATGGTGAGCTCTGCTAATCAGGAGGCTTGTCACCGAGTTCCAGATGGCTCCTAGGAGGGTGAAACTCCATCCGTACAGAGTGTGGAGTGTATATCCATGGATGCAAGTATCGATGATCGCCTTGATGATGGTGAGGATTGCGAGGACCCCGAACAGTCCCGCACTGATGATCCCGAATTTTTCGAAACCACCCCAGATTTTGTGCATTACCCCATCAGCCACGTGTTGGAGAGCGTCCTCGTCCATCAGTGACTTGAGGGAAACGCTTCCCGGGGGTATGTCGTGTCCTGCGAAACCCCTTGCGATGTTGTTGAGTAATACTGGTTTTTCAGCGGGGAACATTATCCTGTCCCTCAGCTGGTTGATCTCGTGGTCAGAATAAATTCCGCTGGATGCCAAATTTCCAATGGGGTTGTATCCCCAGGTAGGCATGGAAGCGGGATGCAGTTGTCCAGGAGGCGGTACCTCGACTGGATGTGGTGTGAAACGATACCAAGTGCCGTCGATCCAATATTCGGCGGGCAGCATGGGGTTGCACTCGATATGTGTCCGTTCGACGAAGGGTGCATTTCACACACACGCTGAGTTCATAATCGGGTGCCTCTTAATTTGTTGGGGTGGACTACCTGAGGTTTATTTTTATAGAGGATCTTCACGTTTCCTCCTGATAAAATTTCCAGAATTTCGCATGGTTCGGTGTATTGGTCACCGAATTTTCCCCTTTTTGGTTCCTTCAACATGAGAACCTTGTCGCCGACCTTGAAGGTTTTCGGATTAATTCTCCGATCGTAATACGTTTTTGATTTCTCCTTGGATTTCTTCAGATTTTCGGTGGCAAGTTGTTGGAGTTCGTAAATTCGAGAGAAGAGCTCCTCCAGGTATGCTGCATAAGTCGCATCCTGTTGCTCCTCGATTTGTTGATAACCCGACGGATGGCGGGCCAGTTTACCGAAAACTAGCTCGTGAGGGGTGTACCCGGTACCCTCGTGTTGGCTCGTATTATAAGAGAACATCGCTAACTCGATGAGTTCGTCCCAATCATTGTTTTCGTTCACGTACTGTTTCAGATATTCCGCGAGGACATGGTGAGACCTTTCGATAGACCCGTTGGACTGCGGGTAGAAGGCTGATGTTTGGTACATTTTGATTCTGAATTTCCTCGCGATGGCCTTCATAAAACTGCTCCGAAAGTTCGCCCCCTGGTCGGTGAGAAGGGCGCGAGGAGCACCAAAACGAGCGATGAAGTTTTTGACGAACGCCTCGCTGATGTCGATCGCCGTTGTTCTTTTCAGCGGAATTGCCAACGAGTACTTGGTGAGAAGATCCTGGATGGTCAGCACGTACTCGTTGCCCATCTTCGTAACAGGAAGTGGTCCGACCACGTCCATGGCCACCTTGTCGAAGGCCGCCCTTGGGGTGTCGGTGATCACCATGGGTTGCTTAGGTTTGACGCGAACTAACTTTTTTAATTGGCAACCTCTACAATGTTGAATGTACTCTTGAATTTCGCTTTTCATGTTTTTCCAAAAGACATTTTCTCTGATTCGTTTGTACGTTTTATTTACTCCCTTATGACCTCCTACCAACGAGTCGTGGTTTTCTTCTATAATTGCGATACGATTTTCCTCAGGAGGATATTGAATGAGTTGTTTACAAATGGTCAACGTAACTTCGTCGTTGCCTAGCGATCGTATCAAAAGATTTTTCATTTCGTTCCATGATACATTTCCGATTAAGTTTGTTTTCGCGACATAAATTTGTTTCGTAGATGTTTCGCGGACAAAGTTTTTCAAGGAGTCGAGGGCTTCTTCAAGGTCCTCGATCAAAAGATTTTCGTGTACATTAGCCAATAATGGTATAGCTAATATGCATCTTGAATTTTCGTTTATTACCTTGAGTCGTAAATACGTGGTTTCCTCGATTTTGGGAAACAAATTTTGAGTTTGGAGATCTTTCGCTCCATCATCGATTGGTCTCCCGGAAGTGGTGACAAAGACGACGAGATTGTCCTTGAACATGGACAAATTATCACGTGTTTCACGTATGGTGAGTCTACCTTTGATTTCACTGTTTTCCCTCGGTAATGCATACTCGGGGTTTTTATCAAATATGTCGCTATTTACAGAGTCGTCGTCTGAGTCGCTTGAGCTTTCGGTGAGATCATCGATATTCTCAATGTTTTCTCCATGTTCTGACGGTTCCGGAGTTTCGGAATCCTCAGGAAATGGGGCTATTTCTCGATCTTCTAAAAGTTGCGGTATTTGAAAATTTTCCGCGTTTCCGTCGTTTGGACTTGCGTCTGGAATGGACATGTGCAAGGTTGTTTCTTTTACAGGTTCGACGGATTGAGGATGGGAAGGCGGTTCTTCCAGGTTCCGGGTTTTCGGAGTTTCTTTTTCTTTTTCCCAACGACGAGGCGTTTTGCCAGACGTTTGCGAAATTGTCGGGAAATTTCGGAAACCGAGGAAATCGTCCTCGTCCGCGGAGCCGGCCAACTTTTTCCTTTTTTCAGGTGGATTTTTCCTTTGGTTGCCGTCCGACGGATCGGGGATTTCCTCCGTATCCGTATCAGGATTTAAGGTAGGTTTTCGTTTTTTAGCTGGGTTTCTTCCAGCTGGTGGATCGAACAATCTTTCGTCCGAGTCCGAATCGTCGTTTTCACTAGGAGTCGGTTTACCGATTTTTGCCCGACTTGGACCAACGATAGGCGATTCGGATTTTCTTTTACATGGCGTATGCTTCACCATGAGCACAGTCTGATTTTTTACTGGCGGGTTCCGGGAGAGGGCGTCAGCATTGCTGTTTACCCTTCCTGGTTTGTATACAATTTTATAAGTATAATTAGTAAGGCTAAGGCGCCAATGCACAAGCCGATTAGCCGGGTCTTTTACGGAGTGAAGCCATACGAGCGGCTTGTGATCCGATACCAATAAGAACTCACGGCCGTAGACATAAGGTCTGAAATGATTTCCACAGTAAATGATAGCCAATAATTCCTTCTCGATCACTGAGTAATTAACTTCGTGTTTTCCAAGACTTCGAGAGGTGTAACTAACGGGTCTATCTTTACCAATTTCGCCTTGGCTCAAAATTCCGCCAATGGCGTGATCGGATGCGTCCGTTGTTATGATGAATGGTTTCGTGAAATCAGGATATTGAAGAATTGGTTCTTTACATAACGCCTCGATAAGCGTATCAAAGGCTTTTTGGTGAGATTCGGTCCATTTGAAGGTCGATCCCCTTTTTAATAAATTTGTGAGTGGCTTTGCAATGCCTGAAAAATTTTCGATAAACCTTCGGTAATAACCTGCAAGTCCTAAAAATTGTTTTATCTTTTTCGGAGTGGTAGGCCTAGGGTATCCCTGTAGAGCCTCCAATTTTTTGGGATCGGGTTTAACCCCGTCCTCACTTATGATGTGACCCAAATATGCCACTTCTCGTCTTAAAAATTCACACTTGTCCGGTTGTAATTTTAAGTTGGCTTGCCTTAATTTTTTCGCAAGTTTGTTGAATTTATTCTCGTGTTCAACTAGTGTCTTTGTATAAATGACGATGTCGTCCAAATAAACAAACAGCTCGATGCCTTGAAGGCCTGTTAAGACTCGATCCATTAATCTTTGAAATGTCGCCGGTGTTACGTCCTAGCACTCTCGCCCTCCAAATATTCATATCTGGTACGAATTGTATTAATTATTAAGATTTTTTCCTCGCGCTAGACGCGCTCATTTATGTTTTTCTTGGGGTACATGTTAATCAGAACGACCCATATATGGTCGATTTCACTCAGAAACCCCGTTATATAAAATATTCGTGAATATATCTTTAAATTGAGCATGCGTATATCTACCTGTATACTTTAGGGACAAACAGGTCCCATAATAACATTACCGCTAAGCTTACCTGTAACTTCAGGGACGAGCACATGGGTGCTCGGATTAACTATACAATTAGCCTCATATACGCGTACATATCTGTTTGCCTGTACACTTCTGGGACACGCACATGGGTCCCCGGAGTACCATATCGAAATGTCTCATATATACATACATATCCACGTACCTGCATGCTTCAGGGACATATACGAGAGTCCCTGGAGTACCTCCTATAATAATTCCGCACGTCTATTTCCATGCACACTTTAGGGACATAAGTCCTCGAAAAGACTTTAACGAATATATATATATATATACATACTCCAGGACCTCAGAGTCCTCATGTACCATTCGTATACTCTTATGCATACTTCCAAGGCATTAGTCCTCGGAATAACCTTAGTGAATATCTATACATGTATATATATATATATACATATACGTACTCCATACGCTTCAGGGACATATAGCCGAGTCCCGGAGCAATATTTCATACATATCTACTTCCATGCATACTTCGGGGACATAAGTCCTCAAAGTGACACTCACCAATATACATATATATATACTCGGGACATCCAAGAGAGTCTCCGGAGTACAAATAATAATATTAATACCTATACTTACATGTATATTACGGGGACATTCACGAGTCCCCGAACTAGTATCCAACATATATATGTATATTCGTGTTGACAATAATACAATGGTCCTAGAAATAAGAAATATTGTCATATCTATATTATGTATATATTGGGGACGCGAGAGTCCTCGAATAACCCGCGAAACTGTTCCCAAGCGGTCAGCTTCATCGCGAGTTTTCTCACAGACCTCCTCGGAGCTTGGTCACCACGTAGTCAGCACATCCTGCCGATAACGAAAAATATTCATTTCATTGCCCATGTACAACTCGAGAAAAATAACGTTATCAGTGCTAATATTCGGTTACATGGGGACCGAGCTCGAGAGCGAGGGTAATGACGCCAAGCCCTTTGTCTCAGAGACAAAGAGGGCGAGGATACATATTGCGCTCCGGGAGCTGGCCAGCCAGTTCCGTCCGGTCTCTCCAACAGCGCGCATCGCAGAGTCGACGCTCTGAAAACCGGTACACCTATTTTATTCTTTTTTATATTCTTTTCGAGTTTACCCCGGTCTCTTCGTCAGTGTAACTATAAGTCTCTGTAAAACCGGCATTAATTGTTTAAATCATAATAAAAGTAAAAGGAAACACAACACGTCAAACACTGCAACGAATAAATTAACGAAACTTATATTATTTTCTTTATTGAATGTAACTACGTTTATTTACGTGTAAAATACACAATCTTTTATATAACATTCGATTTCTTCGCGCTATTAAAATCACGCAAAATACGGCGACCGCGAAAAAGTGTAACATTTTCCGAGCAAATAATTAAAATATATTTGGCTCTCGTTCGTGCGTGTAAACACGCAACGAACAAATCATCGTAGTGCATTTCTTTCTCTCTTTCTCTCTTCCTCTCACTCACGCCATTTTTCCCAACACACGTATTCGTTTCACTCATAAAATCATACTTGTCCAAGATTGGACAAATCTTGAAGTGCCTTTTTTATGAGGCTTGGGAAAGCTGACGCACGAACACGCTACATCCGCTGACTCGCCGTAATCTGGCAGGTTAGCGACTGGCACGGTTAATCCGGTGCTTAGTGTTCGGACGTCGATTTCCCTTGACCTTTATTTTTGTATTCGCGGCTGGCTGCCAATCGCCGTAACCGGGCGGAGGTGGGCCAGACGTAGCGAGTCGGCGGTGCCGTAATCTGGCACGCACTAGACTCGCTCAGCGTACCAAATTTTATTTCATATAAATCTGTACCTATGCGTTAGACGAATACGTTTCCCGATACATTCGCTCGACAAATAAAAAACCCTCGTCCGTCCAAAATCGGACGTATAAACAGGGTATTTTCCGAGGGATTCGGAAGGTTTGCCGCACGAACACGCCACACGCGCCGACCCGCCGTAATTCGGTCGGTCAGCGACTGGCACGGTCACACCGGTGCTTAGTGTTCGGGCGTCGGCTTCCGTTATTCTCAACGTTTGTTCTCGCGGCTGGCCGCCAATCGCCGTAACCGGGCGGAGGTGGAGCCAGACGTAGTGAGTCGACGGTGCCGTAACCTGGCACGTCTTGCACTCACTCAGCGGTTCAAATAATTATAAATTCTATACATGTATATTTATATTTCAAAGCGAATGTATCCCTCATAAATTAATCCAGTCCTCGTAGTCTCCGACCGCTCCCAAAAACATCGGCATCCCCGGCCCATCGCATTCGCACGAGCACCGGGTACCCGTCAGGGCAACGACAGGTCGGGTCGAGCTGGAACATCTTTGCGATTCCTGGACAAATTCGGTCACACGGTCGAGTAGTTTTGACCCGCTACGCACCGCCGCTCTTTCTCACCAAGGTAAGCACAATTTCACGCTACTTTCTTATTTGCTTACCTGTCGCTCATGCGTCAAATTATACACCAACGACTTTACCAAGCGCCTATCCCAAGTGGGCACATTCCCGCTTAAACGTGGCGCTTTTCTTCTCTGACGGTAACTTACCGTCATATAAGTCATATGACTTAATTCATTATTATCCGTACGTTCGTGGCACACTTCCCATTCGTAAATTCAAATCCTGAAAGGTAAATTAAAAGACGATTAATTATCGATAAAAATGGGCCCCACGACGTAACACCGGAGCGTTTTTCAAACCAAACGGCATTCGGTCGAATTCGTAGTGTCCGAATGGTGTAGCAAATGCTGTCTTGTGAGAATCATCTGGATGTACTTTAATTTGATGGAAACCACTGGCCAGGTCGAATACTGAAAAATATTTCGCATTACCCAATTGGTCGAGAATTTCGGTTATTTGAGGTAATGGATAAGCATCGCCAATCGTCTTTTCGTTTAAGTTTCTATAATCAATGACCATGCGCCACTTTAGATTTCCTTGTGAGTCCGCCTTTTTCGGAACGATCCACAGGGGCGAACTATACGGGGAGTTTGACGGTTTTATTCCTTCCCCCTCAATTAGTTATTTAACTTGTTTTGTAATTTCATCTTTATGAACGGGCGGAAATCTATACTGCCTCGTAAAAACTGGTTGATCGTCGTTCGTCGTTATCGTATGCTCGATTTTATCTGTAAAGCCTAGGACTTTTCCTGGCAAATGAAATAGGTCCGAATTCTCGCTTATAATTTTATCCACGCTTGACCGTTCTTCATCGTTTAGATGGTTGAGACGGAGTAAGTCGCGAATTTCGTTTACTTTATCTTTCTTTTCAACTTTTAAAACTTTTTTGTTGCGCGCAATTTCAAACCGTAATATACCTTCTTCCCGAGACGCCATTTGGTCGTCCGGGTGGGGAACAATTAAACTTTTCTCCTCTTCCTGAAACGCCTTTTGGTCGTCCGGAGTGAGGGAATTACTTTCACATCGGGTCCTTTCCTCTTCCTGAAACGCCTTTTGGTCGTCCGGAGGGAGGGAACCCTTTTGATTTTTATCCTCTTCCTGAAACGCCATTTGGTCGTCCGGAGTGAGGGAATTATTTTCACATTCGGTCCTATCCTCTTCCTGAAACGCCTTTTGGTCGTCCGGAGTGAGGGAACCTTTTTTCGTGCCTTTGCACCTGAATTCTTCGACTACTACCGTTGGTATAGTCAGTAACAAATTATCATCGGTTGAATTGTGCGCAATAAGATAAGCGATACCATTCTTGACCGTAACGACTGCTTCGCCAAAAAAGATCCCTTCTCCCAAGTAGAGCATCGGAATATATCCTTCTTTGATTTTGGGATTACTTACTTTGACATAACAGACTGTTTTGGACCGTTTTGGAATCGAAATAGTTTGTTTACTTTTAAACGGGATCCTTTGATTTCCCCAAGTTAATTGTTCGTGTCTCCAATCTACGAGAACTTTATTTTCAGCAAGAAATTCGGTACCAAGTAATGCATGTTGGTCCATTGGGAACCAATCCTCGACGACGTGAAATTCCGCGGGGGTATCATTGATCATTATTCTTATCGACCCCTTTGTTCTTACGGGGATACTCGAGATCCCCTCAAAATTTAATATATCGTATTTATTTATATACGTATGAGCATTTACGACTTGACTTTTGACGAGATTCACTTCCGAGCCTGAGTCTATTAAAAATTCGTTAAGTCCCGATAAGTTGGGTGAGTCGAGGTCTACGGAAGCTATTTGTTTTGAACGCGTTAATAAGACGTGGACGGTTCGCACGGAGACGCGTTTATTATTTTTACCGGGCGCTCCGTCGATTTCTCGTCCCGCGGGAAGGCCCGTGCCACTGGTCGAGAATTCTCGTTTTTTGGCAATTCGGTTGCCCTATTCCTTTCATCGTTTTGTTTTTTATAGCAGGACGTCTCGAGGTGGCCCGCCCTGTTGCAATAATTACACATCGACGGGGGTCGAGATCCTTGACCGTTCGTGGGCTTTGACCACGTGATTCTACTGTTTGAACTTTGTTTATTTGAATTTCCCGGCTTCTTGTCCGGAAACTTTGACCAGCAATCATCGGACGCGTGATTGCGGATGCAATGTTTACAAGTCGGTCCTCCTGAAGGGGAGACCGCTTTTATTTGGGCCGACTGATTTTGAGTTCGGCTTTCGAAACGCGTGTCCTTGAAATGAGACCTATCGCGTTCCATATCTTTTTCAACTTTTATTGCCTTTGAATAGGCATCCTCGAGATTATCGAATCCCTCGAGTTTGAGACGGATTCGAAAGTCGGGTGGAAGACCCTTGACGAAACAATCCAGCGGGTCGTTTTCGAAAATATCGTATTGACCGTTTCGGAGAGTTCCGTGATTATCAATTTCGGCTTCAAGAATCGCCGTATGCAAATCTTTGGTTCGACTGATATAGTCGATAATATGTTCGTTTTTGTTTTTTGAAATATTTCCAAGTTCACCACGAAATTCGTTCAAAGTTTTCGCGGAACCAAATAACGTTTTCAACCGCTCACCGAATTGGTGAACGTTTTGGAAGTTATAATCTTCCAGTGCCGTTGCGGCATGACCTTTTAATTTGTTACGGAGGAGCTGAGTGAGGCCCAACTCCTGATGAGGGCGGATCATGTCCCTTGCCCTTTTACAAGCACGAACAAACCGGAGCACCGGTACGTTGTACCCATTGAAGATGGGCACAGATTCAAGTGCGTCTTTAAATTTAATGTTCGCGGGTAATTCTTGCTCATCGCGAACGTTAACTTCGTTTCGTTGTACGTGAGGGACCGGACCTGATTGTCGTTGACCCTCACCATTTTTAATCGACCCAATTTCCCTCCTAATTCGACTGACTTCGTTTATCATTGTCGACAGGGTATTTTGCATAGCCTCGAGGGCGTGATGAGTGGTTGAGATTGGTTCATCTCTATTATTCACTTGATCACTAAATTCACATTCACGCGCACGCAGGGCTCCTAATTTTTCGTGCGTTTCTAATTCTCTTTGAAATAACGCTTGTTCTTGTTCACGAAGTATTTCGCGTGTTTTATCTAATTGATCCGCTAATACGCGGAGTTCCTCTTCACTTAAACGTTTCGAATTTTGGGAATGCTCAGCCATTTTGAACCTCTTATTTTATTTTACACTTTGCGATATGTAAACATGATTTTTTTTTATATAGATTTTTTTTTAAGTTTACACCAAAGACTTTAAGCGTATCCCACCGCTGCCACCAAATTAATTTTATATATATATCTCTGTTACGTCGTAGGGCCCATTTTTAATCGATAATTAATCGTCTTTTAATTTACCTTTCAGGATTTGAATTTACGAATGGGAAGTGTGCCACGAACGTACGGATTATAATGATTTAAGTCATTAGACTTATATGACGGTAAGTTACCGTCGGAGAAGAAAAGCGCCACGTTTAAGCGGGAATGTGCCCACTTGGGATAGGCGCTTGGTAAAGTCGTTGGTGTATAATTTGACGCATGAGCGACAGGTAAGCAAATAAGAAAGTAGCGTGAAATTGTGCTTACCTTGGTGAGAAAGAGCGGCGGTGCGTAGCGGGTCAAAACTACTCAACCGTGTGACCGAATTTGTCCAGGAATCGCAAAGATGTTCCAGCTCGACCCGACCTGTCGTTGCCCAGACGGGTACCCAGTGCTCGTGCGAATGCGATGGGCCGGGGATGCCGATGTTTTTGGGAGCGGTCGGAGACTACGAGGACTGGATTAATTTATGAGGGATACATTCGCTTTGAAATATAAATATACATGTATAGAATTTATAATTATTTGAACCGCTGAGTGAGTGCAAAACGTGCCAGGTTACGGCACCGTCGACTCACTACGTCTGGCTCCACCTCCGCCCGGTTACGGCGATTGGCGGCCAGTCGCGAGAACAAACGTTGAGAATAACGGAAGCCGACGCCCGAACACTAAGCACCGGTGTGACCGTGCCAGTCGCTGACCTACCGAATTACGGCGGGTCGGCGCGTGTGGCGTGTTCGTGCGGCAAACCTTCCGAATTCCTCGGAAAACACCCTGTTTATAGGTCCGATTTTGGACGGACGAGGGTTTTTTATTTGTCGAGCGAATGTATCGGGAAACGTATTCGTCTAACGCATAGGTACAGATTTATATGAAATAAAATTTGGTACGCTGAGCGAGTCTAGTGCGTGCCAGATTACGGCACCGCCGACTCGCTACGTCTGGCCCACCTCCGCCCGGTTACGGCGATCGGCGGCCAGCCGCGAATACAAATATGAAGGTCAAGGGAAATCGACGTCCGAACACTAAGCACCGGATTAACCGTTCCAGTCGCTAACCTGCCAGATTACGGCGAGTCAGCGGATGTAGCGTGTTCATGCGTCAGCTTACCCAAGCCTCATAAAAAAGGCACTTCAAGATTTGTCCAATTTTGGACGAGGATGATTTTATGAGTGAGACGAATACGTGTGTTGGGAAAAATGGCTTGAGTGAGAGGAAGAGAGAAAGAGAGAAAGAAATGCACTACGATGATTTGTTCGTTGCGTGTTTACACGCACGAACGAGAGCCAAATATATTTTAATTATTTGCTCGGAAAATGTTACACTTTTTCGCGGTCGCCGTATTTTGCGTGATTTTAATAGCGCGAAGAAATCGAATGTTATGTTACGTCGTGGGGCCCATTTTTAACCGATAATTGATCGTCTTTTATATTACCTTTCAGGATTTGAATTTACGAATGGGAAGTGTGCCACGAACGTACGGATTATAATGAGTTAAGTCATTAGACTTATATGACGGTAAGTTACCGTCGGAGAAGAAAAGCGCCACGTTTAAGCGGGAATGTGCCCACTTGGGATAGGCGCTTGGTAAAGTCGTTTGTGTATAATTTGACGCATGAGCGACAGGTAAGCAAATAAGAAAGTAGCGTGAAATTGTGCTTACCTTGGTGAGAAAGAGCGGCGGTGCGTAGCGGGTCAAAACTACTCGACCGTGTGACCGAATTTGTCCAGGAATCGCAAAGATGTTCCAGCTCGACCCGACCTGTCGTTGCCCAGACGGGTACCCGGTGCTCGTGCGAATGCGATGGGCCGGGGATGCCGATGTTGGTGGGAGCAGTCGGAGACTACGAGGACTGGATTAATTTATGAGGGATACATTCGCTTTGAAATATAATCATACATGTATAGAATTTATAATTATTTGAACCGCTGAGTGAGTGCAAGACGTGCCAGGTTACGGCACCGTCGACTCACTACGTCTGGCTCCACCTCCGCCCGGTTACGGCGATTGGCGGCCAGCCGCGAGAACAAACGTTGAGAATAACGGAAGCCGACGCCCGAACACTAAGCACCGGTGTGACCGTGCCAGTCGCTGACCTACCGAATTACGGCGGGTCGGCGCGTGTGGCGTGTTCGTGCGGCAAACCTTCCGAATTCTTCGGAAAATACCCTGTTTATACGTCCGATTTTGGACGGACGAGGGTTTTTAATTTGTCGAGCGAATGTATCGGGAAACGTATTCGTCTAACGCATAGGTACAGATTTATATGAAATAAAATTTGGTACGCTGAGCGAGTCTAGTGCGTGCCAGATTACGGCACCGCCGACTCGCTACGTCTGGCCCACCTCCGCCCGGTTACGGCGATTGGCAGCCAGCCGCGAATACAAATATAAAGGTCAAGGGAAATCGACGTCCGAACACTAAGCACCGGATTAACCGTGCCAGTCGCTAACCTGCCAGATTACGGCGAGTCGGCGGATGTAGCGTGTTCGTGCGTCAGCTTTCCCAAGCCTCATAAAAAAGGCACTTCAAGATTTGTCCAATTTCGGACAAGTATGATTTTATGAGTGAGACGAATACGTGTGTTGGGAAAAATGGCGTGAGTGAGAGGAAGAGAGAAAGAGAGAAAGAAATGCACTACGATGATTTGTTCGTTGCGTGTTTACGCGCACGAACGAGAGCCAAATATATTTTAATTATTTGCTCGGAAAATGTTACACTTTTGCGCGGTCGCCGTATTTTGCGTGATTTTAATAGCGCGAAGAAATCGAATGTCATATAAAAGATTGTGTATTTTACACGTAAATAAACGTAGTTACATTCGATAAAGAAAATAATATAAGTTTCGTTAATTTATTCGTTGCAGTGTTTGACGTGTTATGTTGCCTTTTACTTTTATTATGATTTCAACAATTAATGCCGGTTTTACAGAGACTTATAGTTACACTGACGAAGAGACCGGGGTAAACTCGAAAAGAATATAAAAAAGAATAAAATAGGTGTACCGGTTTTCAGAGCGTCGACTCTGCGATGCGCGCTGTTGGAGAGACCGGACGGAACTGACTGGCCAGCTCCCGGAGCGCAATATGTATCCTCGCCCTCTTTGTCTCTGAGACAAAGGGCTTGGCGTCATTAGGGCTTGGCGTCATTACCCTCGCTCTCGAGCTCGGTCCCCATGTAACCGAATATTATCACTGATAACGTTATTTTTCTCGAGTTGTACATGGGCAATGAAATGAATATTTTTCGTTATCGGCAGGATGTGCTGACTACGTGGTGACCAAGCTCCGAGGAGGTCTGTGAGAAAACTCGCGATGAAGCTGACCGCTTGGGAACAGTTTCGCGGGTTATTCGAGGACTCTCGCGTCCCCAATATATACATAATATAGATATGACAATATTTCTTATTTCTAGGACCATTGTATTATGGTCAACACGAATATACATATATATGTTGGATGCTAGTTCGGGGACTCGTGAATGTCCCCGTAATATACATGTAAGTATAAGTATTAATATTAATATTTGTACTCCGGAGACTCTCTTGGATGTCCCGAGTATATATATATGTATATTGGTGAGTGTCACTTTGAGGACTTATGTCCCCGAAGTATGCATAGAAGTAGATATGTATGAAATATTGCTCCGGGACTCGGCTATATGTCCCTGAAGCGTATGGAGTACGTATATGTATATCTATATATATATACATGTATAGATATTCACTAAGGTTATTCCGAGGACTAATGCCTTCGAAGTATGCATAAGAGTATACGAATGGTACATTAGGACTCTGAGGTCCTGGAGTATGTATATATATATATATTCGTTAAAGTCATTTCGAGGACTTATGTCCCTAAAGTGTGCATGGAAATAGACATGCGGAATTATTATAGGAGGTACTCCAGGGACTCTCGTATATGTCCCTGAAGCATGCAGGTACGTGGATATGTATGTATATATGAGACATTTCGATATGGTACTCCGGGGACCCATGTGCGTGTCCCAGAAGTGTACAGGCAAACAGATATGTACGCGTATATGAGGCTAATTGTATAGTTAATCCGAGCACCCATGTGCTCGTCCCTGAAGTTACAGGTAAGCTTAGCGGTAATGTTATTATGGGAACTGTTTGTCCCTAAAGTATACGGGTAGATATACGCATGCTCAATTTTAAGATATATTCACGAATATTTTATATAACGGGGTTTCTGAGTGAAATCGACCATATATGGGTCGTTCTGATTAACATGTACCCCAAGAAAAACATAAATGAGCGCGTTTAGCGCGAGGAAAAAATCTTAATAAGTAATACAATTCGTACCAGATATGAATATTTGGAGGGCGAGAGTGCTAGGACGTAACACGGCCGTTTGAGAAGGAGAAGTTGCGTTGGGGTGCTCATTGTTGCTCACGGCGGTGGCAGCGAGCAACAATGTACCTTTCACGCCAACGTTCGGATAATAGAGCGTTCGGATAAACTAAGTCATCGTTTGGATGATTGAGGGTTCGGATGATCGAGGTTCGGATAATCGAGGTTCTACTGTATTCGTATATCATCGTAACCTCCGCGCATTTATGCATCATCTGTTACCTTCTCGTCGTCGGTACGTATGCACGCGCGTGACTCCGTTGCACCAGTGTCTTCTGAACGATCCATGTCTCGGCTGTCCTTCCTACTGATGTAGGTCGCGGAAGTATCCTTTGGCGTTATCAATTGATCAAGTACATTTAATATCTCTTGCGTTGAACTCTGTACAGTTTCTTTCCAACAGGCATCGGCACGATGAGATAAGTCCATAATATTATCGTTGTCGAACGGACTGTTCGATGCAGGTGTGTCGGCGCTCGATCGGTTATGTTCGGATTTTTTACTACCGGTACATTCCTTCTAAAAAAACATATATATGAGGCATTCCACGTCACTTCAGCCAGTGAAAAAAAAATTCGCGAATAATTTTCAAAAATCGAGTTACTTTATTGAAAAATAGTCACCGAGTGTCGACATTGGTAAAAAAAAATTCTAACGTTTTTTCTCGTTGATTGCCATTTTTTAAATATTTTTCCATTCGAATGGCTGTATCTTTAGCAGGATTTGACGTATTCACATTCGTGAAAAACGAAAATGTGCGTCTTTTTCTAGCTTTCCAGAAAAAAATTGATTTAGATTTTATTGAGCAAGTCAAACGTCCGTTTCAGGGCAAAATATGTAAAAATATTTTTTTTCTCAAGGAAAGACACTCGTTATTTTATTTTTACGAATTTCCCCAAATTGTGAAAACGGATTTTTGGTATTTTTTATATCATGGGATTTTTAAACACCGTGAAGAAACAGCTTTTTTTTATTTAACATTTTTTTTATTAATATTCGATTGAAGAGTGTAGAGCACTCGCTGTATGTTTACCAGGTTTTTGAAATACATATGACATATATGTCATATGTATTGGAACCTTGGAGGGCTCCACACTCTTTTTCTGGAAGGCTATAAAAGGACGCACATTTTCGGTTTTTACGAATGTAAATACGTCAAATCCTGCCAAAAATACAGCCATTTAAATGGAAAAATGATAAAAAAGGGTAAGCAACAAGAAAAAACGTCAGAATTTTTTTTATTATTTCGGCACTCGGCGAATATTTTCCAATAAAGTAACTCGATTTTTCAAAATTATTTGTGGAATTTTTTTCACTGGCTGAAGTGACGTGCAATGCCTCATATATGAAAACATATATTTATTGAACTGGTATGTAGATGACTATGAAAGCTTTCACATGCGGACGGCACGTTTGTATCGTTCGGCACCGAATTCCGCATGTAGCCGTTTAGAAATTAGGAGGAAGATTGGGTTTTTAATGAGATTAACAAAGTCGATTAGGAAAAATTCAATTTTTATTCATATAATAATTATATACAAAAACCGCAGTTGTAATTATCGTAGAAAAAAACAAAGCAATAATTTTTGCGACATGTTGCGCAAAATATAAAAGCGGATTTTTTACAATCGCAGGGAGTTTGTAATACATCCGTACAAAAACATGTCTCATTAACATTCATGAAAATGTTTCTAGACAAGACAAATGTTTACAGACAAGTTAAAAATTTTATAAAGCGTTTGAAAAATTGCAGCGAATTGTTAGAGCAGAATCGTGAAATTAATTCCCGGGAAGATTGCATAGAAATCCATTCAATAATTCACCATCAATTATCGTCATCCATATTCCGGGGCATGATTCAATACGCTTGGTTTGCCTCAAAATTATTAGTTACTAGAAACATTTTCATGAATGTTAATGGGACATGTTTTTGTACGGATTTATTGCAAACTCCCTGCAATTGTAAAAAATCCGCTTTTACATGTTGCGCAAGATGTTGCAAAAATGATTACGGTGTTTCTACGATAATTACCACTGCGGTTTTTGTATATAATTATTATATGAATAAAAATTGAATTTTTCCTAATCGACTTTGTTATTCTCATTAAAAACGCAATGTTCCTCCTCATATACTTTACAATGAAAAATAAAAAATCCCACCTTTATGAATTGTTTTATTGGAAAAAAAAGAAAATGAAAAAAAATGGAAATACTTTCAAAAAGTAATGTAAATTAATTTTTTAATATAACGTAGGGATGAGAAACGTCTTGAATAATTGTTGGGATAACAAACAAAAAAGAAAAACAATAAGATCCGAAGGAGGAATTGAACTCGAGACCTCCGGCGCAAAAGACCGAGCCCTAACATCTAGACTAGACGGCGGCTCGACAAGTGCCCGACTTTTAAACTCATAAAGCGCCTAAGAAACTTTGAATCGATTTTTTTTCGGAATTTTCCGAGTAGTGCGTCCTACTACTTTAACCACGTAAGATGCTAGGGGTCCTCTTTTACCACCAAAAAAAATCGGCCAAATCCCCGACCCCACGGTCGTGTCGTCTCCTTGTTAGGTTCACGGATATGAAAAAATTGTTTTTCGCTCGCCCGGTACACAATGAAAATAATTCTCTTCCGTGAGATACCATGAGATTCCGTGAGATACTCAATTTAGATTTTATTGAGCAAGGCGAACGTCCGTGTCAGGGCGAAATATGCAAAAATATTTTTTTTTCTAAGGAAAGACACTCGTTCGTTTATTTTTAAGAATTTCCCCAAATTGTGAATACGAAAAACGGATTTGTGCTCTTTTTTATATTATGGGATCCCTAAACACCGTGAAGTAACAACTATTTTTATTCGAAAATTTTTTTTTATTAATATTCGATTGAAGAGTGTGGAGCTCTCGCTGTATTTTTACAGGTTTTTGAAATACATATGACATATGTATTGGAGCCTTGCAGTGCCCCACACTCTTTTTCAGGAAGGCTATAAAAAGACGCACATTTTGGTTTTTTACGAATGTAAATACGTCAAATCCTGCCAAAGATACAGCCATTTGAATGGGAGAATGTTAAAAAACGGTAATCAACGAGAAAAAACGTCAGAATTTTTTTTAAATTTCGACACTCGGCGAATATTTTTCAATAAAGTAACTCGATTTTTCGAAATTATTTGTGGATTTTTTTTACTGGCTGAAGTGACGTGGAATGCTTTATATATGGAAACATATATTTATTGAACCGGTATGACTATGAAAGCTTTCGCATGCGGACGGCACGTTTGTATCGTTCGACACCGAATTCCGCATGTAGCCGTTTAGAAATTTCCACGGGCTGTTGGTATTTTTTTCTATAGCACACAATAAGGTCTTTAAGGCCTCATTATTAATCTCGTTTATTTGGATCAGCTTCCTAACATGAATTTTCTTTCCCACACTAACGCGATCGACATTCGTGCACCGGACATGCAGCAATTTACGGTAACATTTTTTAAATAAAAATTAAGTAATTCACAGCAACGAGGTTGACTTTGTGGCATGCACAATTCCATGTAAGATTTTTGTTTATTGCTTGATCATGTACGGTTAGAAAATTTATTACGCCCACTCCCCACGTACATTCAAAATGAGGCGTTAATCCTGATTTATTGTTGAGCCTTAAAATGTAATCATTTTAAGGCTCAACAATAAATCAGGATTAACGCCTCTGTGACGACGGATTTTGCGCAGTCGTCTCGTTTCGTTGAAACGTGATGACTGCGTGACGGTTTTATCTCGATTCTATTTGCTTTAAGATATTTCAAATATCTTACCTTTGTTTTGTTGGCCCTTTCTTCAACTGAACTCGTTGTTGGCGCGATGGCAGAGTAGTCTATTGCATTGTCATCGTACCAGTTGAGATTCGTTTTCGATTCGCAACGCTCGCTCGGTTCATCGGCAACAATCGTCTCTGCGGTATTACCGTCGACCGACTTCGTTTCTGATGCCGGTGTTTTCGGGCTCGATCGCAGACGTTCGGTCCCATTCGATGCGGTACAATTCTGCATTTAAAATAGAAACAAAAACAGAATTATAGAACCAATCACAAAATGGGAAAACATATATATATTGAACCAGTAGGCATCGGTGCTCGTGGATTTTTCGCAGTCGTCTCGACTCGTGGAAACATGACAACTGCGTCAGTGTCTCATCCAGGGATGGTAGATGGCTCTCCAGTTTTTCTCGTACCAGCCTAACCAAATTAACGTGCTAGATAAAAAATTCTCGTGCGTCATCAATCCACCAAGGGAATATATGGCTGCAGCGTTATATATGGGTAATTCCACCAATTCTGTGTCAAAGTTTCAATGGGTGGTCTGAATTTAGGAAAACTAAGAAGGTCATCTGAATGTCATATTAAAACAAGCATCCATGATTTTTTCGAATTTTTTAATTCTCAATAGTTTTTGAGTAATGGCGGCTCACAGTTTTCAAATTTTGTAAAACATCAAATTTTCAAATGCCAATCATAACTAGAAACATTTTCTAAAAACGATTTCTTTGAGAAAAACATGAACTTTGTGAAAAAATATGCTGAAATTCTGGGTTGTTTAAAAAAAATTTTAAATCACGTCCAAAGTATAAAAATTGATTTTTCGGGCCTTGCCTCATTTTTCCCGGTTTTGAAAGTATTTTTTTCGAAAAGTTGACATTTTTTACATCGAAATATATTGTAAACGAGATGGGATCTCTAAAACATCAGTCTCAGAAAAATTTAATAAAAATTTTTCCCACGTTTTTAAATTTTATTTGATAATAAAAATTATTGTTATTATTATTTTTATTTAATAAATTTGTAAGTGAGAGATTTTATAACCTCAAAACCAACAGTAGCTATTAAAATTAAATTATATTTTTTTCAATTTGCTTATGTGACGACATTACCTTATAAAAACTCTGAGTGTTTATTTACGTAATAAAAATGCCATTAACGATTTAAGGTTGATTTAAATAAATGCCATGGAAAATGAAATTCAACCTTAAATCTTTAATGGCATTTTCATTACGTAAATAAACATTCAGAGTTTTTATAAGGTAATGTCATGTCACAAATTTAAAAAAAACATCATTTAATTTTAATAGCTAGTGTTGGTTTTGAGGTTATAAAATCTCTCACTTACAAATTTATAAAATAAACATAATAATAAAAATCATTTTTATTATCAATTAAAATTTAAAAAATTGGGAAATAATTTTATTTAATTTATTTGAGGCTGATGTTTTAGAGATCCCATTTTGTTCAAAATCTATTTCGATAGAAAAAATTCTGAACTTTTCGAAAAATAATACTTTTTAAACCGGGAAAAATGGGGTAAGGCCCGAAAAATCGATTTTTATCATTTGAACGTGGTTTTCGTAATTTGTAAAGCAACCCAGAATTTCAGCATATTTTTTTTCAAAAAGTATGTTTTTCTTTAAAAGATCGTTTTTTAAACAATTTTCTAGCTATAATTGGAAAGAAGTTATGGGCATTTGAAAATTTAGCGATCTACAAAGTTTCAAAACTGTGAGCCGCCATTACTCAAAAACTATTCGATAAAAATTTATTTAAAATTATAAAAAACTATTGGATAAAAATTGGATGCTTGATTAAAAATAAAATTAAAAACCCACCGTTATGAATTGTTTTATTGGGAAAAAAAATAATTAAAAAAAATGAAAATAATTTTCAAAAAATAATGTAAATACATTTTTTTAAATAATGTAGGGATGAGAAACGTTTTGAATAATTGTTGGGATAGCAAAAAAAAAAATAAGATCCGAAGGAGGTATCGAACCCGAGACCTCCGGCGCAAAAGACCGAGCCCTAACCGTCTAGACTAGACGGCGGCTCAACAAGTACCTGACATTTTAAACTCATAAGGCGGTTAAGAGACTTTGAATTGATTTTTTCTCCGAATTTTCCGAGTAGTGCGTCCTACTACTTTACCCACGGGAGGTGCTCTGTCACCACAGAAAAAAAATCGGCCAACTCCCCGACCCCACGGTCGTACCGTCTCCTTGTCCGCAAACTCTGAGATGAAACTTTAAACGTGGTAAAATTTCAAATTATCATATCGTAGCGTACGAAAAAAAACCCTCACCACAATAACTTGGCGTGTTTTTATTTCAACAATAAATTTAAGAATTTACGTGAAAAGTAAAAGGCGCCAATTTTTTTTGTATGTAAAAAGAAATTTTATGTTTAAATTTAAATAAATTTTTTTTATTTTTGAAAAAAATTATATTTCAATTTATAATTTTTTTTTCATCAATAGATACTGGACTTAGCGATTATAATGGATTTCAAATATTTTTTGACACAAGATATTTTTTTTACTTAATGTTTTAAAGGGGCAAATATATGTTCTGTGCGGAGTGTACTTGGCGCATTTTTTACACAGAATCTGTTTTTGTGGGGATTTATAATCATACAAATTCTATGTCACACAACTTGATACTAACCATTTTTGTGGTGCAGCGAGACTTTTTTCTTTTTTTTTCCGGTTTATCTGTCAAAGCATTTTCCTTTCGGGCCAACATTTTCATCGCTTCAGCTTTCATCCATGCATCCTGCGCTATCAACGCATTTGCCTCGTCTATCTTCCTCTTTTTCTGCAAACGAAAATGTATATCATGTGCCATTATCGATATTTTTGTTAGTGTTTCATGCCAAAAGTAAAAAAACTGTGGTGTCCGCATTGATACATCTCACAGGGATTACAGTGATAAATTATATTGAGACTAACCTCGCTGGCTTTCCATGCTGCCTTCTGGTGGTATTTCTTTTTGTTCTGCGTGGATGCCACAGTCGTCTCCTTTTCAAGTTGAGAATTGATGGTCACTACGGGGGGGGGGGGGGGGGGGGGGGGTGATTCAACGTCATTGGCTGTCTCAAGCGTTGGCCACGACCACTCCTTGCGATTTCGATTTCTTCCGTTGCCAACGTTGACGCCTCTTCCATGTTTTCTGCTCAGCAAAAAGATATAACAAGGTTGAAAAAATGATTGCACCGTTAGCTTAATGTACCGTACCATGAAAACACATAATCCCAATCGACATTTGTTGATTGTACGGTTGTGCACATGCATATCGAACCATATGACCACTAGATGTTTGTGCGAGTTTAATATCATTTTTATAACCTACAAATTTAATCTCAAAATTGATGAAATCTCGTGGTCGTGGTTTCTTATTGTTACGTCCTAGCACTCTCGCCCTCCAAATATTCATATCTGGTACGAATTGTATTAATTATTAAGATTTTTTCCTCGCGCTGAACGCGCTCATTTATGTTTTTCTTGGGGTACATGTTAATCAGAACGACCCATATATGGTCGATTTCACTCAGAAACCCCGTTATATAAAATATTCGTGAATATATCTTTAAATTGAGCATGCGTATATCTACCCGTATACTTTAGGGACAAACAGTTCCCATAATAACATTACCGCCAAGCTTACCTGTAACTTCAGGGACGAGCACATGGGTGCTCGGATTAACTTTACAATTAGCCTCATATACGCGTACATATCTGTTTGCCTGTACACTTCTGGGACACGCACATGGGTCCCCGGAGTACCATATCGAAATGTCTCATATATACATACATATACACGTACCTGCATGCTTCAGGGACATATACGAGGGTCCCTGGAGTACCTCCTATAATAATTCCGCATGTCTATTTCCATGCACACTGTAGGGACATAAGTCCTCGAAAAGACTTTAACGAATATATATATATATATATATATATATATATACATACTCCAGGACCTCAGAGTCCTCATGTACCATTCGTATACCCTTATGCATACTTCAAAGGCATTAGTCCTCGGAATAACCTTAGTGAATATCTATACATGTATATATATATATATATACATATACGTACTCCATACGCTTCAGGGACATATAGCCGAGTCCCGGAGCAATATTTCATACATATCTACTTACATGCACACTTCGGGGACATAAGTCCTCAAAGTGACACTCACCAATATACATATATATATACTCGGGACATCCAAGAGAGTCTCCGGAGTACAAATAATAATATTAATACCTATACTTACATGTATATTACGGGGACATTCACGAGTCCCCGAACTAGTATCCAACATATATATGTATATTCGTGTTGACCATAATACAATGGTCCTAGAAATAAGAAATATTGTCATATCTATATTATGTATATATTGGGGACGCGAGAGTCCTCGAATAACCCGCGAAACTGTTCCCAAGCGATCAGCTTCATCGCGAGTTTTCTCACAGACCTCCTCGGAGCTTGGTCACCACGTAGTCAGCACATCCTGCCGATAACGAAAAATATTCATTTCATTGCCAATGTACAACTCGAGAAAAATAACGTTATCAGTGCTAATATTCGGTTACATGGGGACCGAGCTCGAGAGCGAGGGTAATGACGCCAAGCCCTTTGTCACAGAGACAAAGAGGGCGAGGATACATATTGCGCTCCGGGAGCTGGCCAGTCAGTTCCGTCCGGTCTCTCCAACAGCGCGCATCGCAGAGTCGACGCTCTGAAAACCGGTACACCTATTTTATTCTTTTTTATATTCTTTTCAAGTTTACCCCGGTCTCTTCGTCAGTGTAACTATAAGTCTCTGTAAAACCGGCATTAATTGTTTAAATCATAATAAAAAATAAAAGGAAACAACACGTCAAACACTGCAACGAATAAATTAACGAAACTTATATTATTTTCTTTATTGAATGTAACTACGCTTATTTACGTGTAAAATACACAATCGTTTATATAACATTCGATTTCTTTGCGCTATTAAAATCACGCAAAATACGGCGACCGCGCAAAAGTGTAACATTTTCCGAGCAAATAATTGAAATATATTTGGCTCTCGTTCGTGCGTGTAAACACGCAACGAACAAATCATCGTATTGCATTTCTTTCTCTCTTTCTCTCTCCCTCTCACTCACGCCATTTTTCCCAACACACGTATTCGTCTCACTCATAAAATCATACTTGTCCGAAATTGGACAAATCTTGAAGTGCCTTTTTTATGAGGCTTGGGAAAGCTGACGCACGAACACGCTACATCCGCTGACTCGCCGTAATCTGGCAGGTTAGCGACTGGCACGGTTAATCCGGTGCTTAGTGTTCGGACGTCGATTTCCCTTGACCTTTATATTTGTATTCGCGGCTGGCTGCCAATCGCCGTAACCGGGCGGAGGTGGGCCAGACGTAGCGAGTCGGCGGTGCCGTAATCTGGCACGCACTAGACTCGCTCAGGGTACCAAATTTTATTTCATATAAATCTGTACCTATGCGTTAGACGAATACGTTTCCCGATACATTCGCTCGACAAATAAAAAACCCTCGTCCGTCCAAAATCGGACGTATAAACAGGGTATTTTCCGAGGAATTCGGAAGGTTTGCCGCACGAACACGCCACACGCGCCGACCCGCCGTAATTCGGTAGGTCAGCGACTGGCACGGTCACACCGGTGCTTAGTGTTCGGGCGTCGGCTTCCGTTATTCTCAACGTTTGTTCTCGCGGCTGGCCGCCAATCGCCGTAACCGGGCGGAGGTGGAGCCAGACGTAGTGAGTCGACGGTGCCGTAACCTGGCACGTCTTGGCACTCACTCAGCGGTTCAAATAATTATAAATTCTATACTTGTAGATTTATATTTCAAAGCGAATGTATCCCTCATAAATTAATCCAGTCCTCGTAGTCTCCGACCGCTCCCAAAAACATCGGCATCCCCGGCCCATCGCATTCGCACGAGCACCGGGTACCCGTCAGGGCAATGACAGGTCGGGTCGAGCTGGAACATCTTTGCGATTCCTGGACAAATTCGGTCACACGGTCGAGTAGTTTTGACCCGCTACGCACCGCCGCTCTTTCTCACCAAGGTAAGCACAATTTCACGCTACTTTCTTATTTGCTTACCTGTCGCTCATGCGTCAAATTATACACCAACGACTTTACCAAGCGCCTATCCCAAGTGGGCACATTCCCGCTTAAACGTGGCGCTTTTCTTCTCCGACGGTAACTTACCGTCATATAAGTCTAATGACTTAATTCATTATAATCCGTACGTTCGTGGCACACTTCCCATTCGTAAATTCAAATCCTGAAAGGTAAATTAAAAGACGATTAATTATCGATTAAAAATGGGCCCCACGACGTACCAGATATATATATATATAAAATTAATTTGGTGGCAGCGGTGGGATACGCTTAAAGTCTTTGGTGTAAAATTTAAAAAATCTATATAGAAAAAATTCGTTTACATATCGCAAAGTGTAAAATAAAATAAGAGGTTCAAAATGGCTGAGCATTCCCAAAATTCGAAACGTTAAAGTGAAGAGGAACTCCGCGTATTAGCGGACCAATTAGATAAAAAACGCGAAATACTTCGTGAACAAGAACAAGCGTTATTAAAAAGAGAATTGGAAACGCACGAAAAATTAGAAGCCCTGCGTGCGCATGAATGTGAATTTAGTGATCAAGTGAATAATAGAGATGAACCAATCTCAACCACTCATCACGCCCTCGAGGCTATGCAAAATACCCTGTCGACAATGATAAACGAAGTCAGTCGAATTAGTAGGGAAATTGGGTCGATTAAAAATGGTGAGGGTCAACGACAATCAGGTCCGGTCCCTCTCGTACAGCAAAACGAAGTTAACGTTCGCGATGATCAAGAATTACCCGCGAACATTAAATTTAAAGATGCACTTGAATCTGTGCCCATCTTCAATGGGTACAACGTACCGGTTCTGCGGTTTGTTCGTGCTTGTAAAAGGGCAAGGGATATGTTCCGCCCTCATCAGGAGTTGGGCCTCACTCAGCTCCTCCGTAACAAATTAAAAGGTCATGCCGCAACGGCACTGGAAGATTATAACTTCCAAAACGTTCACCAATTCGGTGAGCGGTTGAAACCGTTATTTGGTTCCGCGAAAACTTTGAACGAATTTCGTGGTGAACTTGGAAATATTTCAAAAAACAAAAACGAACACATTATCGACTATATCAGTCGAACCAAAGATTTGCATACTTGAAGCCGAAATTGATAATCACGGAACTCTCCGAAACGGTCAATACGATATTTTCGAAGACGACACGCTGGATTGTTTCGTCAAGGGTCTTCCACCCGACTTTCGAATCCGTCTCAAACTCGAGGGATTCAATAATCTCGAGGATGCCTATTCAAAGCCAATAAAAGTTAAAAAAGATATGGAACGCGATAGGTCTCATTTCAAGGACACGCGTTTCGAAAGCCGAACTCAAAATCAGTCGGCCCAAATAAAAGCGGTCTCCCCTTCACGAGGACCGACTTGTAAACATTGCAACCGCAATCACGCGTCCGATGATTGCTGGTTAAAGTTTCCGGACAAGAAGCCGGGAAATTCAAATAAACAAAGTTCTAACAGTAGAATCACGTGGTCAAAGCCCACGAACGGTCAAGGATCTCGAGTCCCGTCGATGTGTAATTATTGCAACAGGGCGGGCCACCTCGAGACGTCCTGCTATAAAAAACAAAACGAAGAAAGGAATAGGGCAACCGAATTGCCAAAAAACGAGAATTCTCGACCAGCGGCACGGGCCTCCCCGCGGGACGAGAAATCCACGGAGCGCCCGGTAAAAATAATAGACGCGTCTCCGTGCGAACCGTCCACGTCTTATTAACGCGTTCAAAACAAATAGCTTCCGTAGACCTCGACTCACCCAACTTATCGGGACTTAACGAATTTTTAATAGACTCGGGCTCGGAAGTGAATCTCGTCAAAAGTCAAATCGTAAATGCTCATACGTATATAAATAAATACGATATATTAAATTTGGAGGGGATCTCGAGTATCCCCGTAAGAACAAAGGGGTCGATAAGAATAATGATCAATGATACCCCCGCGGAATTTCACGTCGTCGATGATTGGTTCCCAATGGACCAACATGCATTACTTGGTACCGAATTTCTTGCTGAAAATAAAGCTCTCGTAGATTGGAGACACGAACAATTAACTTGGGGAAATCAAAGGATCCCGTTTAAAAGTAAACAAACTATTTCGATTCCAAAACGGTCCAAAACGGTCTGTTATGTCAAAGTAAGTAATCCCAAAATCAAAGAAGGATATATTCCGATGCTCTACTTGGGAGAAGGGATCTTTTTTGGCGAAGCAGTCGTTACGGTCAAGAATGGTATCGCTTATCTTATTGCGCACAATTCAACCGATGATAATTTGTTACTGACTATACCAACGGTAGTAGTCGAAGAATTCAGGTGCAAAGGCACAAAAAAGGGTTCCCTCACTCCGGACGACCAAAAGGCGTTTCAGGAAGAGGATAGGACCGAATGTGAAAATAATTCCCTCACTCCGGACGACCAAATGGCGTTTCAGGAAGAGGATAAAAATCAAAAGGGTTCCCTCACTCCGGACGACCAAAAGGCGTTTCAGGAAGAGGATAGGACCCGATGTGAAAATAATTCCCTCACTCCGGACGACCAAAAGGCGTTTCAGGAAGAGGAGAAAAGTTTAATTGTTCCCCACCCGGACGACCAAATGGCGTCTCGGGAAGAGGGTATATTACGGTTTGAAATTGCGCGCAACAAAAAAGTTTTAAAAGTTGAAAAGAAAGACAAAGTAAACGAAATTCGCGACTTACTCCGTCTCAACCATCTAAACGATGAAGAACGGTCAAACGTGGATAAAATTATAAGCGAGAATTCGGACCTATTTCATTTGCCAGGAAAAGTCCTAGGCTTTACAGATGAAATCGAGCATAAGATAACGACGAACGACGATCAACCAGTTTTTACGAAGCAGTATAGATTTCCGCCCGTTCATAAAGATAAAATTACAAAACAAGTTAAAGAACTAATTGAAGGGGAAGTAATAAAACCGTCAAACTCCCCGTATAGTTCGCCCCTGTGGATCGTTCCGAAAAAGGCGGACTCACAAGGAAATCCAAAGTGGCGCATGGTCATTGATTATAGAAACTTAAACGAAAAGACGATTGGCGATGCTTATCCATTACCTCAAATAACCGAAATTCTCGACCAAATCGGTAATGCGAAAAATTTTTCAGTATTCGACCTGGCCAGTGGTTTCCATCAAATTAAAGTACATCCAGATGATTCTCACAAGACAGCATTTGCTACACCATTCGGACACTACGAATTCGACCGAATGCCGTTTGGTTTAAAAAACGCTCCGGCGACATTTCAGAGATTAATGGATCGAGTCTTAACAGGCCTTCAAGGCATCGAGCTTTTTGTTTATTTGGACGACATCGTCATTTATGCAAAGACACTAGTTGAACACGAGAATAAATTCAACAAACTTGCGAAAAAATTAAGGCAAGCCAACTTAAAATTACAACCGGACAAGTGTGAATTTTTAAGACGAGAAGTGGCATATTTGGGTCACATCATAAGTGAGGACGGGGTTAAACCCGATCCCAAAAAATTGGAGGCTCTACAGGGATACCCTAGGCCTACCACTCCGAAAAAGATAAAACAATTTTTAGGACTTGCAGGTTATTACCGCAGGTTTATCGAAAATTTTTCAGGCATTGCAAAGCCACTCACAAATTTATTAAAAAAGGGATCGACCGAATCTCACCGAAATGGACCGAATCTCACCAAAAAGCCTTTGATACGCTTATCGAGGCGTTATGTAAAGAACCTATTCTTCAATATCCGGATTTCACGAAACCATTCATCATAACAACGGACGCATCCGATCACGCCATTGGCGGAATTTTGAGCCAAGGCGAAATTGGTAAAGATAGACCCGTTAGTTACACCTCTCGAACTCTTGGAAAACACGAAGTTAATTACTCAGTGATCGAGAAGGAATTATTGGCTATCATTTATTGTGTAAATCATTTCAGACCTTATGTCTACGGCCGTGAGTTCTTATTGGTAACGGATCACAAGCCGCTCGTATGGCTTCACTCCGTAAAAGACCCGGCCAATCGGCTTGTGCATTGGCGCCTTAGCCTTGCTAATTATACTTATAAAATTGTATACAAACCAGGAAGGGTAAACAGCAATGCTGACGCCCTCTCCCGGAACCCGCCAGTAAAAAATCAGACTGTGCTCATGGTGAAGCATACGCCATGTAAAAGAAAATCCGAATCGCCTATCGTTGGTCCAAGTCGGGCAAAAATCGGTAAACCGACTCCTAGTGAAAACGACGATTCGGACTCGGACGAAAGATTGTTCGATCCACCAGCTGGAAGAAACCCAGCTAAAAAACGAAAACCTACCTCAAATCCTGATACGGATACGGAGGAAATCCCCGATCCGTCGGACGGCAACCAAAGGAAAAATCCACCTGAAAAAAGGAAAAAGTTGGCCGGCTCCGCGGACGAGGACGATTTCCTCGGTTTCCGAAATTTCCCGACAATTTCGCAAACGTCTGGAAAAACGCCTCGTCGTTGGGAAAAAGAAAAAGAAACTCCGAAAACCCGGAACCTGGAAGAACCGCCTTCCCATCCTCAATCCGTCGAACCTGTAAAAGAAACAACCTTGCACACGTCTATTCCAGACGCAAGTCCAAACGACGGAAACGCGGAAAATTTTCAAATACCGCAACTTTTAGAAGATCGAGAAATAGCCCCATTTCCTGAGGATTCCGTAACTCCGGAACCGTCAGAACATGGAGAAAACATTGAGAATATCGATGATCTCACCGAAAGCTCAAGCGACTCAGACGACGACTCTGTAAATAGCGACATATTTGATAATGAAAACCCCGAGTATGCATTACCGAGGGAAAACAGTGAAGTCCAAAGTAGACTCACCATACGCGAAACGCGTGATAATTTGTCCATGTTCAAGGACAATCTCGTCGTCTTTGTCACCACTTCCGGGAGACCAATCGATGATGGAGCGAAAGATCTCCAAACTCAAAATTTGTTTCCCAAAATCGAGGAAACCACGTATTTACGACTCAAAGTAATAAACGAAAATTCAAGATGCATATTAGCTATACCATTATTGGCTAATGTACACGAAAATGTTTTGATCGAGGACCTTGAAGAAGCCCTCGACTCCTTGAAAAACTTTGTCCGCGAAACATCTACGAAACAAATTTATGTCGCGAAAACAAACTCAATCGGAAATGTATCATGGAACGAAATTAAAAATCTTTTGATACGATCGCTAGGCAACGACGAAGTTACGTTGACTATCTGTAAATAACATCGCAAGGTGGCCATAGACGTGGTTCCTGTTCCGAAGATGGGAACCAGTCCAAGACAACCACCCGGGGTTGACGCCCAAAATGCCCTCTGGCACCGCAATCAAGAAGACGACTATCGACATCAGCGAAGCGTTCTTGGTTACTCCTGTGTTACGTGGAAAATTTACCTTGCCGTCCTGTTTTGCATCCGCCCGACTGCCGGCCTTGTCGGATACGATTGTGGCGGACCATCTCTAAACGTATCGACCATCTCTTTGGGCAACATCGGCGAATGTGACATCCCTTTGGTCGATCCGATACCGACACCAGTGAAGATTCAACTCCTGCAACTTTCGGAGTTCTCATCAACTGGTGTAGTCCAATGTAAGGTCGAAATCGACCGGACGATTTACTACTGTGGGATGAGTTCCCACAACTCCATTGTACATAATGGACGTCAAATTTACCTGCACGAAGTCGATGAACGATCGTGCCGAAAAATTCACGAAACAGGGCTACTGCAAGTAGGCCTGACAGCAATAATTTCCGGGATCCGGAAAAACAGCACCACAACTCGGGGCGTGACCCTAGCCGGATCTGTCGGTAACCAGGGGAAATGCTCCGGTACACAATATAACGATCCTTTTGGCGCTTGGGACAACGTGGTCGTCCAAGCCTCAGTGAGGATAACTCTCACCAGTTACGAAGCAACGGTCAACTTGGCGACCAATAAAATAATCCTTCGGTCAGGAACCCATTGCCAATTATCGGATGGTACCTGCTTCGATATCGAAGGTAACGCCGTATTCTGGAAAACTGAACCAGCAGACACCTGCGCGTTTAACAGGTACGACGTATTATTCGAGGGTACAGCTACCAAATTAAGGACCTTCGACAACTCGCAACAAATACCGGATGTCTACACGCTCTCTACCCAGGATACTACCTTCGCACTGGCTGCTAAATCCGAAAAACATGTTTGCGGCTATACACTCGTGCGAACGGAGCATCCAAAATTGTACGTCCTCGAAAATCAAAATCATGAATCTTTCGCTACGCGGAAAAGGGTGCTTGTTAGTAACCTCGACATATTCGCGTACGTGAACTCAAAGTTTATTTACGTCGAAAAGCAAATTAAGGCGCAAATAAAAACACTTTACAAGGACATTCTCACACAACGATGCAATCTTGAAAAACAAATGCTACAAAACGCTCTCTCAACGGCTTCCATTCTCCCCGGAAAATTCGCCCGGGCCGTCATGAAAGCCCCGGGATATATGGCCGTCATCGCAGGAGAGGTAGCACACATTGTCAAGTGCACACCCGTGGAATGCACCCTTCGTCGAACGGACGAATGTTACAACGAACTTCCCGTAACGTTCCGGAACCAATCGTTCTTCCTGTCCACAATCTCAAGGACACTTATCCGGACGGGAACACATATCGAGTGCAACCCCATGCTGCCCGCCGAATATTGGATCGACGGCACTTGGAATCGTTTCACACCACATCCAGTCGAGGTACCGTCTCCTGGACAACTGCATCCCGCTTCCATGCCTACCTGGGGATACAACCCCATTGGAAATTTGGCATCCAGCGGAATTTATTCTGACCACGAGATCAACCAGCTGAGGGACAGGATAATGTTCCCCGCTGAAAAACCAGCATTACTCAACAACATCGCAAGGGGTTTCGCAGGACACGACATACCCCCGGGAAGCGTTTCCCTCAAGACACTGATGGACGAGGACGCTCTCCAACACGTGGCTGATGGAGTAATGCACAAAATCTGGGGTGGTTTCGAAAAATTCGGGATCATCAGTGCGGGACTGTTCGGGGTCCTCGCAATCCTCACCATCATCAAGGCGATCATCGATACTTGCATCCATGGATATACACTCCACACTCTGTATGGATGGAGTTTCACCCTCCTAGGAGCCATCTGGAACTCGGTGACAAGCCTCCTGATTAGCAGAGCTCACCATGCTGAACAACGGTCGTCGAAGATCACCAACGACGAACCTCTAGAGCTGGTGTCCATCAATGACAATCGCGACCATCCGACGACGTCGAGGCGTTTGTCGGGCGTCGATCACGGACTCTTGGAGCGGCTCAACGCCGGTCCTCAGCAAAGCTGAAGCATTGCTTCAGACTTTTAGGGAGGAGGTGTTACGTCCTAGCACTCTCGCCCTCCAAATATTCATATCTGGTACGAATTGTATTAATTATTAAGATTTTTTCCCCGCGCTAAACGCGCTCATTTATGTTTTTCTTGGGGTACATATTAATCAGAACGACCCATATATGGTCGATTTCACTCAGAAACCCCGTTATATAAAATATTCGTGAATATATCTTTAAATTGAGCATGCGTATATCTACCCGTATACTTTAGGGACAAACAGTTCCCATAATAACATTACCGCTAAGCTTACCTGTAACTTCAGGGACGAGCACATGGGTGCTCGGATTAACTTTACAATTAGCCTCATATACGCGTACATATCTGTTTGCCTGTACACTTCTGGGACACGCACATGGGTCCCCGGAGTACCATATCGAAATGTCTCATATATACATACATATACACGTACCTGCATGCTTCAGGGACATATACGAGAGTCCCTGGAGTACCTCCTATAATAATTCCGCATGTCTATTTCCATGCACACTTTAGGGACATAAGTCCTCGAAAAGACTTTAACGAATATATATATATATATACATACTCCAGGACCTCAGAGTCCTCATATACCATTCGTATACTCTTGTTACGTCCTAGCACTCTCGCCCTCCAAATATTCATATCTGGTACGAATTGTATTAATTATTAAGATTTTTCCTCGCGCTAAACGCGCTCATTTATGTTTTTCTTGGGGTACATGTTAATCAGAACGACCCATATATGGTCGATTTCACTCAGAAACCCCGTCATATAAAATATTCGTGAATATATCTTAAAATTGAGCATGCGTATATCTACCCGTATACTTTAGGGACAAACAGTTCCCATAATAACATTACCGCTAAGCTTACCTGTAACTTCAGGGACGAGCACATGGGTGCTCGGATTAACTATACAATTAGCCTCATATACGCGTACATATCTGTTTGCCTGTACACTTCTCGGACACGCACATGGGTCCCCGGAGTACCATATCGAAATGTCTCATATATACATACATATCCACGTACCTGCATGCTTCAGGGACATATACGAGAGTCCCTGGAGTACCTCCTATAATAATTCCGCATGTCTATTTCCATGCACACTTTAGGGACATAAGTCCTCGAAACGACTTTAACGAATATATATATATATACATACTCCAGGACCTCAGAGTCCTCATATACCATTCGTATACTCTTATGCATACTTCCAAGGCATTAGTCCTCGGAATAACCTTAGTGAATATCTATACATGTATATATATATATATATACATATACGTACTCGATACGCTTCAGGGACATATAGCCGAGTCCCGGAGCAATATTTCATACATATCTACTTCTATGCATACTTCGGGGACATAAGTCCTCAAAGTGACACTCACCAATATACATATATATATACTCGGGACATCCAAGAGAGTCTCCGGAGTACAAATAATAATATTAATACCTATACTTACATGTATATTACGGGGACATTCACGAGTCCCCGAACTAGTATCCAACATATATATGTATATTCGTGTTGACCATAATACAATGGTCCTAGAAATAAGAAATATTGTCATTTCTATATTATGTATATATTGGGGACGCGAGAGTCCTCGAATAACCCGCGAAACTGTTCCCAAGCGGTCAGCTTCATCGCGAGTTTTCTCACAGACCTCCTCGGAGCTTGGTCACCACGTAGTCAGCACATCCTGCCGATAACGAAAAATATTCATTTCATTGCCCATGTACAACTCGAGAAAAATAACGTTATCAGTGCTAATATTCGGTTACATGGGGACCGAGCTCGGGAGCGAGGGTAATGACGCCAAGCCCTTTGTCTCACAGACAAAGAGGGCGAGGATACATATTGCGCTCCGGGAGCTGGCCAGTCAGTTCCGTCCGGTCTCTCCAACAGCGCGCATCGCAGAGTCGACGCTCTGAAAACCGGTACACCTATTTTACTCTTTTTTATATTCTTTTCGAGTTTACCCCGGTCTCTTCGTCAGTGTAACTATAAGTCTCTGTAAAACCGGCAATAATTGTTTAAATCATAATAAAAGTAAAAGGAAACAGAACACGTCAAACACTGCAACGGATAAATTAACGAAACTTATATTATTTTCTTTATCGAATGTAACTACGTTTATTTACGTGTAAAATACACAATCTTTTATATTACATTCGATTTCTTCGCGCTATTAAAATCACGCAAAATACGGCGACCGCGCAAAAGTGTAACATTTTCCGAGCAAATAATTAAAATATATTTGGCTCTCGTTCGTGCGTGTAAACACGCAACGAACAAATCATCGTAGTGCATTTCTTTCTCTCTTTCTCTCTCCCTCTCACTCACGCCATTTTTCCCAACACACGTATTCGTCTCACTCATAAAATCATACTTGTCCAAAATTGGACAAATCTTGAAGTGCCTTTTTTATGAGGCTTGGGAAAGCTGACGCACGAACACGCTACATCCGCTGACTCGCCGTAATCTGGCAGGTTAGCGACTGGCACGGTTAATCCGGTGCTTAGTGTTCGGACGTCGATTTCCCTTGACCTTTATATTTGTATTCGCGGCTGGCTGCCAATCGCCGTAACCGGGCGGAGGTGGGCCAGACGTAGCGAGTCGGCGTCGCCGTAATCTGGCACGCACTAGACTCGCTCAGCGTACCAAATTTTATTTCATATAAATCTGTACCTATGCGTTAGACGAATACGTTTCCCGATACATTCGCTCGACAAATAAAAAACCCTCGTCCGTCCAAAATCGGACGTATAAACAGGGTATTTTCCGAGGAATTCGGAAGGTTTGCCGCACGAACACGCCACACGCGCCGACCCGCCGTAATTCGGTAGGTCAGCGACTGGCACGGTCACACCGGTGCTTAGTGTTCGGGCGTCGGCTTCCGTTATTCTCAACGTTTGTTCTCGCGGCTGGCCGCCAATCGCCGAAACCGGGCGGAGGTGGAGCCAGACGTAGTGAGTCGACGGTGCCGTAACCTGGCACGTCTTGCACTCACTCAGCGGTTCAAATAATTATAAATTCTGTACATGTATATTTATATTTCAAAGCGAATGTATCCCTCATAAATTAATCCAGTCCTCGTAGTCTCCGACTGCTCCCAACAACATCGGCATCCCCGGCCCATCGCATTCGCACGAGCACCGGGTACCCGTCTGGGCAACGACAGGTCGGGTCGAGCTGGAACATCTTTGCGATTCCTGGACAAATTCGGTCACACGGTCGAGTAGTTTTGACCCGCTACGCACCGCCGCTCTTTCTCACCAAGGTAAGCACAATTTCACGCTACTTTCTTATTTGCTTACCTGTCGCTCATGCGTCAAATTATACACCAACGACTTTACCAAGCGCCTATCCCAAGTGGGCACATTCCCGCTTAAACGTGGCGCTTTTCTTCTCTGACGGTAACTTACCGTCATATAAGTCATATGACTTAATTCATTATTATCCGTACGTTCGTGGCACACTTCCCATTCGTAAATTCAAATCCTGAAAGGTAAATTAAAAGACGATTAATTATCGATTAAAAATGGGCCCCACGACGTAACAGAGATATAAAAAGTAATTTGGTGGCAGCGGTGGGATACGCTTAAAGTCTTTGGTGTAAAATTTAAAAAATCTATTGTTACGTCGTGGGGCCCATTTTTAATCGATAATTAATCGTCTTTTAATTTACCTTTCAGGATTTGAATTTACGAATGGGAAGTGTGCCACGAACGTACGGATAATAATGAATTAAGTCATTAGACTTATATGACGGTAAGTTACCGTCGGAGAAGAAAAGCGCCACGTTTAAGCGGGAATGTGCCCACTTGGGATAGGCGCTTGGTAAAGTCGTTGGTGTATAATTTGAGGCATGAGCGACAGGTAAGCAAATAAGAAAGTAGCGTGAAATTGTGCTTACCTTGGTGAGAAAGAGCGGCGGTGCGTAGCGGGTCAAAACTACTCGACCGTGTGACCGAATTTGTCCAGGAATCGCAAAGATGTTCCAGCTCGACCCGACCTGTCGTTGCCCTGACGGGTACCCGGTGCTCGTGCGAATGCGATGGGCCGGGGATGCCGATGTTTTTGGGAGCGGTCGGAGACTACGAGGACTTGGTGAGAAAGAGCGGCGGTGCGTAGCGGGTCAAAACTACTCGACCGTGTGACCGAATTTGTCCAGGAATCGCAAAGATGTTCCAGCTCGACCCGACCTGTCGTTGCCCTGACGGGTACCCGGTGCTCGTGCGAATGCGATGGGCCGGGGATGCCGATGTTTTTGGGAGCGGTCGGAGACTACGAGGACTGGATCAATTTATGAGGCATACATTCGCTTTGAAATATAAATATACATGTATAGAATTTATAATTATTTGAACCGCTGAGTGAGTGCAAGACGTGCCAGGTTACGGCACCGTCGACTCACTACGTCTGGCTCCACCTCCGCCCGGTTACGGCGATTGGCGGCCAGCCGCGAGAACAAACGTTGAGAATAACGGAAGCCGACGCCCGAACACTAAGCACCGGTGTGACCGTGCCAGTCGCTGACCTACCGAATTACGGCGGGTCGGCGCGTGTGGCGTGTTCGTGCGGCGAACCTTCCGAATTTCTCGGAAAATACCCTGTTTATACGTCCGATTTTGGACGGACGAGGGTTTTTTATTTGTCGAGCGAATGTATCGGGAAACGTATTCGTCTAACGTATAGGTACAGATTTATATGAAATAAAATTTGGTACGCTGAGCGAGTCTAGTGCGTGCCAGATTACGGCAGCGCCGACTCGCTACGTCTGGCCCACCTCCGCCCGGTTACGGCGATTGGCAGCCAGCCGCGAATACAAATATAAAGGTCAAGGGAAATCGACGTCCGAACACTAAGCACCGGATTAACCGTGCCAGTCGCTAACCTGCCAGATTACGGCGAGTCAGCGGATGTAGCGTGTTCGTGCGTCAGCTTTCCCAAGCCTCATAAAAAAGGGCACTTCAAGATTTGTCCAATTTTGGACAAGTATGATTTAATGAGTGAGACGAATACGTGTGTTGGGAAAAATGGCGTGAATGAGAGGAAGAGAGAAAGAGAGAAAGAAATGCACTACGATGATTTGTTCGTTGCGTGTTTACACGCATGAACGAGAGCCAAATATATTTTAATTATTTGCTCGGAAAATGTTACACTTTTTCGCGGTCGCCGTATGTTGCGTGATTTTAATAGCGCGAAGAAATCGAATGTTATATAAAAGATTGTGTATTTTACACGTAAATAAACGTAGTTACATTCAATAAAGAAAATAATATAAGTTTCGTTAATTTATTCGTTGCAGTGTTTGACGTGTTATGTTGCCTTTTACTTTTATTATGATTTCAACAATTAATGCTGGTTTTACAGAGACTTATAGTTACACTGACGAAGAGACCGGGGTAAACTCGAAAAGAATATAAAAAAGAATAAAATAGGTGTACCGGTTTTCAGAGCGTCGACTCTGCGATGCGCGCTGTTGGAGAGACCGGACGGAACTGACTGGCCAGCTCCCGGAGCGCAATATGTATCCTCGCCCTCTTTGTCTCTGAGACAAAGGGCTTGGCGTCATTACCCTCGCTCTCGAGCTCGGTCCCCATGTAACCGAATATTAGCACTGATAACGTTATTTTTCTCGAGTTGTACATGGGCAATGAAATGAATATTTTTCGTTATCGGCAGGATGTGCTGACTACGTGGTGACCAAGCTCCGAGGAGGTCTGTGAGAAAACTCGCGATGAAGCTGACCGCTTGGGAACAGTTTCGCGGGTTATTCGAGGACTCTCGCGTCCCCAATATATACATAATATAGATATGACAATATTTCTTATTTCTAGGACCATTGTATTATGGTCAACACGAATATACATATATATGTTGGATACTAGTTCGGGGACTCGTGAATGTCCCCGTAATATACATGTAAGTATAGGTATTAATATTATTATTTGTACTCCGGAGACTCTCTTGGATGTCCCGAGTATATATATATGTATATTGGTGAGTGTCACTTTGAGGACTTATGTCCCCGAAGTATGCATGGAAGTAGATATGTATGAAATATTGCTCCGGGACTCGGCTATATGTCCCTGAAGCGTATCGAGTACGTATATGTATATATATATATATACATGTATAGATATTCACTAAGGTTATTCCGAGGACTAATGCCTTGGAAGTATGCATAAGAGTATACGAATGGTATATGAGGACTCTGAGGTCCTGGAGTATGTATATATATATATATATTCGTTAAAGTCGTTTCGAGGACTTATGTCCCTAAAGTGTGCATGGAAATAGACATGCGGAATTATTATAGGAGGTACTCCAGGGACTCTCGTATATGTCCCTGAAGCATGCAGGTACGTGGATATGTATGTATATATGAGACATTTCGATATGGTACTCCGGGGACCCATGTGCGTGTCCCAGAAGTGTACAGGCAAACAGATATGTACGCGTATATGAGGCTAATTGTATAGTTAATCCGAGCACCCATGTGCTCGTCCCTGAAGTTACAGGTAAGCTTAGCGGTAATGTTATTATGGGAACTGTTTGTCCCTAAAGTATACGGGTAGATATACGCATGCTCAATTTTAAGATATATTCACGAATATTTCATATGACGGGGTTTCTGAGTGAAATCGACCATATATGGGTCGTTCTGATTAACATGTACCCCAAGAAAAACATAAATGAGCGCGTTTAGCGCGAGGAAAAAATCTTAATAATTAATACAATTCGTACCAGATATGAATATTTGGAGGGCGAGAGTGCTAGGACGTAACACCTCCCCCCTAAAAGTCTGAAGCAATGCTTCAGCTTTGCTGAGGACCGGCGTTGAGCCGCTCCAAGAGTCCTTGATCGACGCCCGACAAACGCCTCGACGTCGTCGGATGGTCGCGATTGTCATTGATGGACACCAGCTCTAGAGGTTCGTCGTTGGTAATCTTCGACGACCGTTGTTCAGCATGGTGAGCTCTGCTAATCAGGAGGCTTGTCACCGAGTTCCAGATGGCTCCTAGGAGGGTGAAACTCCATCCGTACAGAGTGTGGAGTGTATATCCATGGATGCAAGTATCGATGATCGCCTTGATGATGGTGAGGATTGCGAGGACCCCGAACAGTCCCGCACTGATGATCCCGAATTTTTCGAAACCACCCCAGATTTTGTGCATTACTCCATCAGCCACGTGTTGGAGAGCGTCCTCGTCCATCAGTGTCTTGAGGGAAACGCTTCCCGGGGGTATGTCGTGTCCTGCGAAACCCCTCGCGATGTTGTTGAGTAATGCTGGTTTCTCAGCGGGGAACATTATCCTGTCCCTCAGCTGGTTGATCTCGTGGTCAGAATAAATTCCGCTGGATGCCAAATTTCCAATGGGGTTGTATCCCCAGGTAGGCATGGAAGCGGGATGCAGTTGTCCAGGAGGCGGTACCTCGACTGGATGTGGTGTGAAACGATACCAAGTGCCGTCGATCCAATATTCGGCGGCCAGCATGGGGTTGCACTCGATATGTGTCCGTTCGACGAAGGGTGCATTTCACACACACGCTGAGTTCATAATCGGGTGCCTCTTAATTTATTGGGGTGGACTACCCGAGGTTTATTTTTATAGAGGATCTTCACGTTTCCTCCTGATAAAATTTCCAGAATTTCGCATGGTTCGGTGTATTGGTCACCGAATTTTCCCCTTTTTGGTTCCTTCAACATGAGAACCTTGTCGCCGACCTTGAATGTTTTCGGATTAATCCTCCGATCGTAATAAGTTTTTGATTTCTCCTTGGATTTCTTCAGATTTTCGGCGGCAAGTTGTTGGAGTTCGTAAATTCGAGAGAAGAGCTCCTCCAGGTATGCTGCATAAGTCGTATCCTGTTGCTCTTCGATTTGTTGATAACCCGCCGGATGGCGGGCCAGTTTACCGAAAACTAGCTCGTGAGGGGTGTACCCTGTACCCTCGTGTTGGCTCGTATTATAAGAGAACATCGCTAACTCGATGAGCTCGTCCCAATCATTATTTTCGTTCACGTACTGTTTCAGATATTCCGCGAGGATATGGTGAGACCTTTCGATTGACCCGTTGGACTGCGGGTAGAAGGCTGATGTTTGGTACATTTTGATTCTGAATTTCCTCGCGATGGTCTTCATAAAACTGCTCCGAAAGTTCGCCCCCTGGTCGGTGAGAAGGGCGCGAGGAGCACCAAAACGAGCGATGAAGTTTTTGACGAACGCCTCGCTGATGTCGATCGCCGTTGGTCTTTTCAGCGGAATTGCCAACGAGTACTTGGTGAGAAGATCCTGGATGGTCAGCACGTACTCGTTGCCCATCTTCGTAACAGGAAGTGGTCCGACCACGTCCATGGCCACCTAGTCGAAGGCCGCCCGTGGGGTGTCGGTGATCACCATGGGTTGCTTAGTTTTGACGCGAACTAACTTTTTTAATTGGCAACCTCTACAATGTTGAATGTACTCTTGAATTTCGCTTTTCATGTTTTTCCAAAAGAAATTTTCTCTGATTCGTTTGTACGTTTTATTTACTCCCTTATGACCTCCTACCAACGAGTCGTGGTTTCCTTCTATAATTGCGATACGATTTTCCTCGGGAGGATATTGAATGAGTTGTTTACAAATGGTCAACGTAACTTCGTCGTTCCCTAGCGATCGTATCAAAACATTTTTAATTTCGTTCCATGATACATTTCCGATTGAGTTTGTTTTCGCGACATAAATTTGTTTCGTAGATGTTTCGCGGACAAAGTTTTTCAAGGAGTCGAGGGCTTCTTCAAGGTCCTCGATCAAAAGATTTTCGTGTACATTAGCCAATAATGGTATAGCCAATATGCATCTTGAATTTTCGTTTATTGCCTTGAGTCGTAAATACGTGGTTTCCTCGATTTTGGGAAACAAATTTTGAGTTTGGAGATCTTTCGCTCCATCATCGATTGGTCTCCCGGAAGTGGTGACAAAGACGACGAGATTGTCCTTGAACATGGACAAATTATCACGTGTTTCGCGTATGGTGAGTCTACCTTGGACTTCACTGTTTTCCCTCGGTAATGCATACTCGGGGTTTTCGTTATCAAATATGTCGCTATTTACAGAGTCGTCGTCTGAGTCGCTTGAGCTTTCGGTGAGATCATCGATATTCTCAATGTTTTCTCCATGTTCTGACGGTTCCGGAGTTTCGGAATCCTCAGGAAATGGGGCTATTTCTCGATCTTCTAAAAGTTGCGGTATTTGAAAATTTTCCGCGTTTCCGTCGTTTGGACTTGCGTCTGGAATAGACGTGTGCAAGGTTGTATCTTTTACAGGTTCGACGGATTGAGGATGGGAAGGCGGTTCTTCCAGGTTCCGGGTTTTCGGAGTTTCTTTTTCTTTTTCCCAACGACGAGGCGTTTTGCCAGACGTTTGCGAAATTGTCGGGAAATTTCGGAAACCGAGGAAATCGTCCTCGTCCGCGGAGCCGGCCAACTTTTTCCTTTTTTCAGGTGGATTTTTCCTTTGTTTGCCTTCCGACGGATCGGGGATTTCCTCCGTATCCGTATCAGGATTTGAGGTAGGTTTTCGTTTTTTAGCTGGGTTTCTTCCAGCTGGTGGATCGAACAATCTTTCGTCCGAGTCCGAATCGTCGTTTTCACTAGGAGTCGGTTTACCGATTTTTGCAAGACTTGGACCAACGATAGGCGATTCGGATTTTCTTTTACATGGCGTATGCTTCACCATGAGCACAGTCTGATTTTTTACTGGCGGGTTCCGGGAGAGGGCGTCAGCATTGCTGTTTACCCTTCCTGGTTTGTATACAATTTTATAAGTATAATTAGCTAGGCTAAGGCGCCAATGCACAAGCCGATTGGCCGGGTCTTTTACGGAGTGAAGCCATACGAGCGGCTTGTGATCCGTTACCAATAAGAACTCACGGCCGTAGACATAAGGTCTGAAATGATTTACATAATAAATGATAGCCAATAATTCCTTCTCGATCACTGAGTAATTAACTTCGTGTTTTCCAAGAGTTCGAGAGGTGTAACTAACGGGTCTATCTTTACCAATTTCGCCTTGGCTCAAAATTCCGCCAATGGCGTGATCGGATGCGTCCGTTGTTATGATGAATGGTTTCGTGAAATCCGGATATTGAAGAATTGGTTCTTTACATAACGCCTCGATAAGCGTATCAAAGGCTTTTTGGTGAGATTCGGTCCATTTGAAGGTCGATCCCTTTTTTAATAAATTTGTGAGTGGCTTTGCAATGCCTGAAAAATTTTCGATAAACCTGCGGTAACAACCTGCAAGTCCTAAAAATTGTTTTATCTTTTTCGGAGTGGTAGGCCTAGGGTATCCCTGTAGAGCCTCCAATTTTTTTGGGATCGGGTTTAACCCCGTCCTCACTTATGATGTGACCCAAATATGCCACTTCTCGTCTTAAAAATTCACACCTGTCCGGTTGTAATTTTAATTTGGCTTGCCTTAATTTTTTCGCAAGTTTGTTGAATTTATTATCGTGTTCAACTAGTGTCTTTGCATAAATGACGATGTCGTCCAAATAAACAAAAAGCTCGATGCCTTGAAGGCCTGTTAAGACTCGATCCATTAATCTTTGAAATGTCGCCGGAGCGTTTTTTAAACCAAACGGCATTCGGTCGAATTCGTAGTGTCCGAATGGTGTAGCAAATGCTGTCTTGTGAGAATCATCTGGATGTACTTTAATTTGATGGAAACCACTGGCCAGGTCGAATACTGAAAAATATTTCGCATTACCCAATTGGTCGAGAATTTCGGTTATTTGAGGTAATGGATAAGCATCGCCAATCGTCTTTTCGTTTAAGTTTCTATAATCAATGACCATGCGCCACTTTGGATTTCCTTGTGAGTCCGCCTTTTTCGGAACGATCCACAGGGGCGAACTATACGGGGAGTTTGACGGTTTTATTACTTCCCCCTCAATTAGTTCTTCAACTTGTTTTGTAATTTCATCTTTATGAACGGGCGGAAATCTATACTGCCTCGTAAATACTGGTTGATCGTCGTTCGTCGTTATCTTATGCTCGATTTTATCTGTAAAGCCTAGGACTTTTCCTGGCAAATGAAATAGGTCCGAATTCTCGCTTATAATTTTATCCACGCTTGACCGTTCTTCATCGTTTAGATGGTTGAGACGGAGTAAGTCGCGAATTTCGTTTACTTTATCTTTCTTTTCAACTTTTAAAACTTTTTTATTGCGCGCAATTTCAAACCGTGATATACCCTCTTCCCGAGACGCCATTTGGTCGTCCGGGTGGGGAACAATTAAACTTTTCTCCTCTTCCTGAAACGCCTTTTGGTCGTCCGGAGTGAGGGAACCCTTTTGATTTTTATCCTCTTCCTGAAACGCCTTTTGGTCGTCCGGAGTGAGGAAATTATTTTCACATTCGGTCCTATCCTCTTCCTGAAACGCCTTTTGGTCGTCCGGAGTGAGGGAACCTTTTTTTCGTGCCTTTGCACCTGAATTCTTCGACTACTACCGTTGGTATAGTCAGTAACAAATTATCATCGGTTGAATTGTGCGCAATAAGATAAGCGATACCATTCTTGACCGTAACGACTGCTTCGCCAAAAAAGATCCCTTCTCCCAAGTAGAGCATCGGAATATATCCTTCTTTGATTTTGGGATTACTTACTTTGACATAACAGACCGTTTTGGACCGTTTTGGAATCGAAATAGTTTGTTTACTTTTAAACGGGATCCTTTGATTTCCCCAAGTTAATTGTTCGTGTCTCCAATCTACGAGAGCTTTATTTTCAGCAAGAAATTCGGTACCAAGTAACGCATGTTGGTCCATTGGGAACCAATCATCGACGACGTGAAATTCCGCGGGGGTATCATTGATCATTATTCTTATAGACCCCTTTGTTCTTACGGGGATACTCGAAATCCCCTCCAAATTTAATATATCGTATTTATTTATATACGTATGAGCATTTACGATTTGACTTTTGACGAGATTCACTTCCGAGCCCGAGTCTATTAAAAATTCGTTAAGTCCCGATAAGTTGGGTGAGTCGAGGTCTACGGAAGCTATTTGTTTTGAACGCGTTAATAAGACGTGGACGGTTCGCACGGAGACGCGTCTATTATTTTTACCGGGCGCTCCGTCGATTTCTCGTCCCGCGGGGAGGCCCGTGCCACTGGTCGAGAATTCTCGTTTTTTGGCAATTCGGTTGCCCTATTCCTTTCTTCGTTTTGTTTTTTATAGCAGGACGTCTCGAGGTGGCCCGCCCTGTTGCAATAATTACACATCGACGGGACTCGAGATCCTTGACCGTTCGTGGGCTTTGACCACGTGATTCTATTGTTAGAACTTTGTTTATTTGAATTTCCCGGCTTCTTGTCCGGAAACTTTAACCAGCAATCATCGGACGCGTGATTGCGGTTGCAATGTTTACAAGTCGGTCCTCCTGAAGGGGAGACCGCTTTTATTTGGGCCGACTGATTTTGGGTTCGGCTTTCGAAACGCGTGTCCTTGAAATGAGACCTATCGCGTTCCATATCTTTTTCAACTTTTATTGCCTTTGAATAGGCATCCTCGAGATTATTGAATCCCTCGAGTTTGAGACGGATTCGAAAGTCGGGTGGAAGACCCTTGACGAAACAATCCAGCGTGTCGTTTTCGAAAATATCGTATTGACCGTTTCGGAGAGTTCCGTGATTATCAATTTCGGCTTCAAGAATCGCCGTATGCAAATCTTTGGTTCGACTGATATAGTCGATAATATGTTCGTTTTTGTTTTTCGAAATATTTCCAAGTTCACCACGAAATTCGTTCAAAGTTTTCGCGGCACCAAATAATGTTTTCAACCGCTCACCGAATTGGTGAACGCTTTGGAAGTTATAATCTTCCAGTGCCGTTGCGGCATGACCTTTTAACTTGTTACGGAGGAGCTGAGTGAGGCCCAACTCCTGATGAGGGCGGAACATGTCTCTTGCCCTTTTACAAGCACGAACAAACCGCAGAACCGGTACGTTGTACCCATTGAAGATGGGCACAGATTCAAGTGCATCTTTAAATTTAATGTTCGCGGGTAATTCTTGATCATCGCGAACGTTAACTTCGTTTCGTTGTACGTGAGGGACCGGACCTGATTGTCGTTGACCCTCACCATTTTTAATCGAACCAATTTCCCTACTAATTCGACTGACTTCGTTTATCATTGTCGACAGGGTATTTTGCATAGCCTCGAGGGCGTGATGAGTGGTTGAGATTGGTTCATCTCTATTATTCACTTGATCACTAAATTCACATTCACGCGCGCGCAGGGCTTCTAATTTTTCGTGCGTTTCTAATTCTCTTTGTAATAACGCTTGTTCTTGTTCACGAAGTATTTCGCGTTTTTTATCTAATTGATCCGCTAATACGCGGAGTTCCTCTTCACTTAAACGTTTCGAATTTTGGGAATGCTCAGCCATTTTGAACCTCTTATTTTATTTTACACTTTGCGATATGTAAACATGAGTTTTTCTATATAGATTTTTTAAATTTTACACCAAAGACTTTAAGCGTATCCCACCGCTGCCACCAATTTAAACTTTATATATCTCTGTTACGTCGTGGGGCCCATTTTTAATCGATAATTAATCGTCTTTTAATTTACCTTTCAGGATTTGAATTTACAAATGGGAAGTGTGCCACGAACGTACGGATAATAATGAATTAGGTCATATGACTTATATAACGGTAAGTTACCGTCGGAGAAGAAAAGCGCCACGTTTAAGCGGGAATGTGCCCACTTGGGATAGGCGCTTGGTAAAGTCGTTGGTGTATAATTTGACGCATGAGCGACAGGTAGGCAAATAAGAAAGTAGCGTGAAATTGTGCTTACCTTGGTGAGAAAGAGCGGCGGTGCGTAGCGGGTCAAAACTACTCGACCGTGTGACCGAATTTGTCCAGGAATCGCAAAGATGTTCCAGCTCGACCCGACCTGTCGTTGCCCTGACGGGTACCCGGTGCTCGTGCGAATGCGATGGGCCGGGGATGCCGATGTTTTTGGGAGCGGTCGGAGACTACGAGGACTGGATTAATTTATGAGGGATACATTCGCTTTGAAATATAAATATACATGTATAGAATTTATAATTATTTGAACCGCTGAGTGAGTGCAAGACGTGCCAGGTTACGGCACCGTCGACTCACTACGTCTGGCTCCACCTCCGCCCGGTTACGGCGATTGGCGGCCAGCCGCGAGAACAAACGTTGAGAATAACGGAAGCCGACGCCCGAACACTAAGCACCGGTGTGACCGTGCCAGTCGCTGACCTACCGAATTACGGCGGGTCGGCGCGTGTGGCGTGTTCGTGCGGCAAACCTTCCGAATTCCTCGGAAAATCCCCTGTTTATACGTCCGATTTTGGACGGGCGAGGGTTTTTTATTTGTCGAGCGAATGTATCGGGATACGTATTCGTCTAACGCACAGGTACAGACTGATATGAAATAAAATTTGGTACGCTGAGCGAGTCTAGTGCGTGCCAGATTACGGCACCGCCGACTCGCTACGTCTGGCCCACCTCCGCCCGGTTACGGCGATTGGCAGCCAGCCGCGAATACAAATATAAAGGTCAAGGGAAATCGACGTCCGAACACTAAGCACCGGATTAACCGTGCCAGTCGCTAACCTGCCAGATTACGGCGAGTCAGCGGATGTAGCGTGTTCGTGCGTCAGCTTTCCCAAGCCTCATAAAAAAGGCACTTCAAGATTTGTCCAATTTTGGACAAGTATGATTTTATGAGTGAGACGAATACGTGTGTTGGGAAAAATGGCGTGAGTGAGAGGAAGAGAGAAAGAGAGAAAGAAATGCACTACGATGATTCGTTCGTTGCGTGTTTACACGCACGAACGAGAGCCAAATATATTTTAATTATTTGCTCGGAAAATGTTACACTTTTGCGCGGTCGCCGTATTTTGCGTGATTTTAATAGCGCGAAGAAATCGAATGTTATATAAAAGATTGTGTATTTTACACGTAAATAAACGTAGTTACATTCAATAAAGAAAATAATATAAGTTTCGTTAATTTATTCGTTGCAGTGTTTGACGTGTTATGTTGCCTTTTACTTTTATTATGATTTGAACATTAATGCCGGTTTTACAGAGACTTATAGTTACACTGACGAAGAGACCGGGGTAAACTCGAAAAGAATATAAAAAAGAATAAAATAGGTGTACCGGTTTTCAGAGCGTCGACTCTGCGATGCGCGCTGTTGGAGAGACCGGACGGAACTGGCTGGCCAGCTCCCGGAGCGCAATATGTATCCTCGCCCTCTTTGTCTCTGAGACAAAGGGCTTGGCGTCATTACCCTCGCTCTCGAGCTCGGTCCCCATGTAACCGAATATTAGCACTGATAACGTTATTTTTCTCGAGTTGTACATGGGCAATGAAATGAATATTTTTCGTTATCGGCAGGATGTGCTGACTACGTGGTGACCAAGCTCCGAGGAGGTCTGTGAGAAAACTCGCGATGAAGCTGACCGCTTGGGAACAGTTTCGCGGGTTATTCGAGGACTCTCGCGTCCCCAATATATACATAATATAGATATGACAATATTTCTTATTTCTAGGACCATTGTATTATGGTCAACACGAATATACATATATATGTTGGATACTAGTTCGGGGACTCGTGAATGTCCCCGTAATATACATGTAAGTATAGGTATTAATATTATTATTTGTACTCCGGAGACTCTCTTGGATGTCCCGAGTATATATATATGTATATTGGTGAGTGTCACTTTGAGGACTTATGTCCCCGAAGTATGCATGGAAGTTGATATGTATGAAATATTGCTCCGGGACTCGGCTATATGTCCCTGAAGCGTATGGAGTACGTATATGTATATATATATATATACATGTATAGATATTCACTAAGGTTATTCCGAGGACTAATGCCTTGGAAGTATGCATAAGAGTATACGAATGGTACATGAGGACTCTGAGGTCCTGGAGTATGTATATATATATATATATTCGTTAAAGTCTTTTCGAGGACTTATGTCCCTAAAGTGTGCATGGAAATAGACATGCGGAATTATTATAGGAGGTACTCCAGGGACTCCCGTATATGTCCCTGAAGCATGCAGGTACGTGGATATGTATGTATATATGAGACATTTCGATATGGTACTCCGGGGACCCATGTGCGTGTCCCAGAAGTGTACAGGCAAACAGATATGTACGCGTATATGAGGCTAATTGTAAAGTTAATCCGAGCACCCATGTGCTCGTCCCTGAAGTTACAGGTAAGCTTAGCGGTAATGTTATTATGGGAACTGTTTGTCCCTAAAATATACGGGTAGATATACGCATGCTCAATTTAAAGATATATTCACGAATATTTTATATAACGGGGTTTCTGAGTGAAATCGACCATATATGGGTCGTTCTGATTAACATGTACCCCAAGAAAAACATAAATGAGCGCGTCTAGCGCGAGGAAAAAATCTTAATAATTAATACAATTCGTACCAGATATGAATATTTGGAGGGCGAGAGTGCTAGGACGTAACACGCACGAAAAATTAGAAGCCCTGAGTGCGCGTGAATGTGAATTTAGTGATCAAGTGAATAATAGAGATGAACCAATCTCATTCATTCATGACGCCCTCGACGCTATGCAAAATACCCTTTCGACAATGATAAACGAAGTCGGTCGAATTAATAGGGAAATTGGTTCAATTATAAACGGTGAGGGTCAACGACAAAATGGTCCAGTCCCTCACGTAGAACGAAAAAGTGCTATTAAATTTGGAGGGGATCTCGAGTATCCCCGTAAGAACAAAGGGGTCGATAAGAATAATGATCAATGATACCCCCGCGGAATTTCACGTCGTCGATGATTGGTTCCCAATGGACCAACATGCATTACTTGGTACCGAATTTCTTGCTGAAAATAAAGCTCTCGTAGATTGGAGACACGAACAATTAACTTGGGGAAATCAAAGGATCCCGTTTAAAAGTAAACAAACTATTTCGATTCCAAAACGGGCCAAAACGGTCTGTTATGTCAAAGTGAGTAATCCCAAAATCAAAGAAGGATATATTCCGATGCTCTACTTGGGAGAAGGGATCTTTTTTGGCGAAGCAGTCGTTACGGTCAAGAATGGTATCGCTTATCTTATTGCGCACAATTCAACCGATGATAATTTGTTACTGACTATACCAACGGTAGTAGTCGAAGAATTCAGGTGCAAAGGCACGAAAAAAGGTTCCCTCACTCCGGACGACCAAAAGGCGTTTCAGGAAGAGGATAGGACCGAATGTGAAAGTAATTCCCTCACTCCGGACGACCAAAAGGCGTTTCAGGAAGAGGATAAAAATCAGAAGGGTTCCCTCACTCCGGACGACCAAAAGGCGTTTCAGGAAGAGGATAGGACCCGATGTGAAAATAATTCCCTCACTCCGGACGACCAAAAGGCGTTTCAGGAAGAGGAGAAAAGTTTAATTGTTCCCCACCCGGACGACCAAATGGCGTCTCGGGAAGAGGGTATATTACGGTTTGAAATTGCGCGCAACAAAAAAGTTTTAAAAGTTGAAAAGAAAGATAAAGTAAACGAAATTCGCGACTTACTCCGTCTCAACCATCTAAACGATGAAGAACGGTCAAGCGTGGATAAAATTATAAGCGAGAATTCGGACCTATTTCATTTGCCAGGAAAAGTCCTAGGCTTTACAGATAAAATCGAGCATAAGATAACGACGAACGACGATCAACCAGTATTTACGAGGCAGTATAGATTTCCGCCCGTTCATAAAGATGAAATTACAAAACAAGTTAAAGAACTAATTGAGGGGGAAGTAATAAAACCGTCAAACTCCCCGTATAGTTCGCCCCTGTGGATCGTTCCGAAAAAGGCGGACTCACAAGGAAATCCAAAGTGGCACATGGTCATTGATTATAGAAACTTAAACGAAAAGACGATTGGCGATGCTTATCCATTACCTCAAATAACCGAAATTCTCGACCAATTGGGTAATGCGAAATATTTTTCAGTATTCGACCTGGCCAGTGGTTTCCATCAAATTAAAGTACATCCAGATGATTCTCACAAGACAGCATTTGCTACACCATTCGGACACTACGAATTCGACCGAATGCCGTTTGGTTTAAAAAACGCTCCGGCGACATTTCAAAGATTAATGGATCGAGTCTTAACAGGCCTTCAAGGCATCGAGCTTTTTGTTTATTTGGACGACATCGTCATTTATGCAAAGACACTAGTTGAACACGATAATAAATTCAACAAACTTGCGAAAGAATTAAGGCAAGCCAACTTAAAATTACAACCGGACAAGTGTGAATTTTTAAGACGAGAAGTGGCATATTTGGGTCACATCATAAGTGAGGACGGGGTTAAACCCGATCCCAAAAAATTGGAGGCTCTACAGGGATACCCTAGGCCTACCACTCCGAAAAAGATAAAACAATTTTTAGGACTTGCAGGTTATTACCGCAGGTTTATCGAAAATTTTTCAGGCATTGCAAAGCCACTCACAAATTTATTAAAAAAGGGATCGACCTTCAAATGGACCGAATCTCACCAAAAAGCCTTTGATACGCTTATCGAGGCGTTATGTAAACAACCAATTCTTCAATATCCGGATTTCACGAAACCATTCATCATAACAACGGACGCATCCGATCACGCCATTGGCGGAATTTTGAGCCAAGGCGAAATTGGTAAAGATAGACCCGTTAGTTACACCTCTCGAACTCTTGGAAAACACGAAGTTAATTACTCAGTGATCGAGAAGGAATTATTGGCTATCATTTATTGTGTAAATCATTTCAGACCTTATGTCTACGGCCGTGAGTTCTTATTGGTAACGGATCACAAGCCGCTCGTATGGCTTCACTCCGTAAAAGACCCGGCCAATCGGCTTGTGCATTGGCGCCTTAGCCTAGCTAATTATACTTATAAAATTGTATACAAACCAGGAAGGGTAAACAGCAATGCTGACGCCCTCTCCCGGAACCCGCCAGTAAAAAATCAGACTGTGCTCATGGTGAAGCATACGCCATGTAAAAGAAAATCCGAATCGCCTATCGTTGGTCCAAGTCGGGCAAAAATCGGTAAACCGACTCCTAGTGAAAACGACGATTCGGACTCGGACGAAAGATTGTTCGATCCACCAGCTGGAAGAAATCCAGCTAAAAAACGAAAACCTGCCTCAAATCCTGATACGGATACGGAGGTGTTACGTCCTGGCGATCTCGTCCTCCATTCTCCATACACATATGCATATATACATATACCCATATCGTCCTTATTCTATACGAATACACACACACACATATATATATATATATATACGTATATACGTATACATACATATATACACACATACGCATATATACGATACCTATAGATATATATAGATTGCTATACATACATATATATAAATTTATAATCCAATACAAGAATATTTTTTCTCGTTAACTCTAACGCATATTGTGACGAGCGCATTTATTTTTCATCATTTCTGATTTTGTCTGTGCACATACGACTTTCCCCAGTATGTACCTACTTCCGCTGAACGCGCCTAGCTAGCGCGCCGAGCTCAACGCTCGCGCGCACTCGCTTTCTATCCTTGTCCCTCTTCAGCGCCCGCCCGCACTCACTCACTATCCTCGTCTTTCCTTAACGCTCGCGCGCACCCGCGCGCCGTCGCTCCGTCTCTCTCTAGCGCTCCGCTAGGAGACCAACGTACTCTTCCTGCTCGCCTGATACTTCGCGCGCTCAATCGAATCTTCCTCATCTTCCATCCTTCTCCTTCGGGTTGTCCGCGTACCTCCTTCATGCTCATGCAACCCGTATCACAAAAACCTTCTTCCTTAAGCGCGAATCTCGTTTTCCGCGGATCCGCGATATAATTCGCGGCCCACGAATCACGACTATTAACCCGCTCATTCCTATTTTACATACTCGCGAAAAACCGCGAGATTGCGTAATCCGCGGACTCGCGATATATTCGCGACCCCGCGACTCGTCTCGTATATAGAGTCGGTCTCTCTCTTACTCTCACCCGGCCTATCCCTCTCTCTCCTACCCACAGCTACTATGGCAAATAGACGCTACGTGACTTTTTCCCAAATTAGTTTATTGCCCCTCGAGTCGAGCGAACGCTTCCCTTCGAGACATTTTCCAGAAAACACTTGAATTGCTTTATTGCCTCTTGGAACGAGCGAGCGTTCTTTTTACAGTATAAGTATTTTCTCGTACGCTTCCCGATTTTCAAGTACATAATAGAAGACATTATCCAGATTTTTCCCGAACTTTCCCAGCGCATGTATATCTCTTTCTCTCTCGCACTCGCCGCGTCTCTCTCGGACGCGCCGCCATGATGCAAGCCACGTGTTGCACGTAGGCTTCTACGAAACAATAATTTAAACAATATCACATCATGCCGAATCCTAAGAACTAATTAAGAGATAAACAAATCGCTATCACTCCATACCTTATAGACTAAACATCCGCTCCAACGCCAATATCACGTATCGCCTCTTTGTCTCCTTTGTTTCCAACGCTGTATCATTATTATTATTTCCACGTGCAGAATATTCTAGAACAATTTCAGACACGCCCTAATTAATAAGGAAATTATCCAAATAATAATTAACGCCGTCACAATGCGACTTACAATATTATTAATAATTATAATAAATGTACCACGCGAAAAACGAACGTTATATTAATCCTTTAGTTAAGCGATAATCGTCATAATTCAGTATTACCAGTATAACAAATATGTCACGCGCTACCAACATAGCTAAAAACAAATAGCCATTATGAACATTTATATTATTTACGTACATACGAATAAAAGTATTATTCCTCGACTAAAACCAAATATTAAATACAATTACTTTCGCATAAATAATAGTGCGCTCTATTTTATCAATTAAAAATTACACATTTATAATTAATTATATACAATTCGTATATTTCGCATTTTAATTATTGTTCTCTCATTCAACCGCCGTATTTTACATCAAATCTGTTTCGCACGCAAAAAGGATAAATAACAACAATTGGAACTTATATTTCTCTATTTAAAAAACAGATATTATTATAACAAATTGTGAGACTAACGATAAATTAAAAACATTAACTTATCGTCAGTCCAACCGACATAATTATTTGTTGTAACATTTAAATTAAATAATTGATTTATCGCCGAATTCCCCGTTTAACGCCATAAGAGCAAGCGAGAAGGAACATCAGCGTCGGCGTCCCCTCTCCGCGGCGCATGCGCACCGCGCCGTTCCACCGCCGCACCAATAAAAAGCCGAGCCCTCCGCTGCTCGACAGTTCTCCGGTCTCTCCACCAGTCAGTTGCGCTTCTCCGCTCGCCGCGTTCGTGTCGGACCCGCTCGCTGGAAAATCGGAATAATTCTTTATTATTTTTTACATTCTTTTAATATCTCCTTTGTCATCATAACTCCAAGTCTGAGTCTGATTTTCTTGCGTCGAAATCCCATCGAAGAGTTTTATGTAATTATACTTAGTTTTCAAGTTTGTAACAATATATATATATATACATGTACATCTTAGAGTCAGTGAAAGTTATTTCGCGACCCTTATCCCTCATCGAACATATTCGCTCAACGTGTTTCGTGTCGTTAACTTATTCAGTCATCTCTCACGAACTTATTTCAGTCAACGTTCTCTCACCCTCGTTCCTTGGCATTTCAGTTAATCGAATATATTTCATTTCGCAATTCTGCGTATCACGTATAAAAATCAACCGCCCGTTAATTAAATTAACCCTTCGCCCATCCTCCCTCCATTTACCGAAGAATCGTCGGTTGTGCTCTTACTACTGCACGCCGTCAATTCTTACCTCGCTTAAAACTTCGAGACTGAATCTACCGGTTGTGCTCTTACTACTGCACGTCGATTAATTCGTGTCTCGAACCCCTGCTGCATGATTGCTCATTCTCCCCGACACCAATTAACGGTCAATTGATTTTTCCAATAAATATTTATCTGTGTTTATTTAAATCCATAAATGCCAAGAAGACGAGGTGGTACCAAGTTTAATCTTCGCCGCGCAAACGCAATAGCCGCGCAAAAGCCGCGACCGGCATCTCGTGGGAATAATTCATCCGTGTTCAAGCAAATTCTTCGTAACGCTGAAAAAGTACATTCGGTGAAAATCGGACCGGAAATTGTGTCGAACGTTCCGTTCTGTGGAAAGGTCTTCCTTATCGACCCCCGTGGGTACATCCGCGTAGTGACTCGATCGACCGGCAGCGTCGTTTCAGACGCATCCACCGCCGTTGTATCATCGGACATCGAGATCGTCACCATCGACTAATTTTCCCCCGTCGCCGACGTCGTTTCCTTTCGTTCCACGAGTTCGTCACCGCGGTTGGCCAACAAGAAACCGTCCTTACCTACAACGAGTCAGCACATCGATGGGTGGATGCTCGTCGAAGAATAAGAAACTTACTACCTCACCATCCATCGCTGAAATCGTCGTTCATCTAGAGATCGCCATTACCGACGGCAGGACCTCTCTCCGGGTACCAGACCATCCGTCGACAAACCCGCTACGCACCGCCGCTCGTAGGGTAAGTCGCATGCTCACGTTACCACTCACTATTTTCTTTGCCGACTGCCCTATCCCCGCGAGTGATTCTTAGTTACCGATCAAACTGTGGCTCGATCCTCATCCCTGTTGGGCACATTCCCGACTAAAGGCAGGATCTCAAGGCTGGCGTCCGTTCTCTAAAAACAAACAAAAATTGGATTAATTAAACAATCAACGTAAATCTCGTAACTGAAATCGCGTATTTCTCTTGCAAAGGAATTTGTTTTGTTTTTTTATCCAAAATAAATTCCCGGACGTAACAGAGGAAATCCCCGATCCGTCGGACGGCAACCAAAGGAAAATTCCACCTGAAAAAGGAAAAAGTTGGCCGGCTCCGCGGACGAGGACGATTTCCTCGGTTTCCGAAATTTCCCGACAATTTCGCAAACGTCTGGAAAAACGCCTCGTCGTTGGGAAAAAGAAAAAGAAACTCCGAAAACCCGGAACCTGGAAGAACCGCCTTCCCATCCTCAATCCGTCGAACCTGTAAAAGAAACAACCTTGCACACGTCTATTCCAGACGCAAGTCCAAACGACGGAAACGCGGAAAATTTTCAAATACCGCAACTTTTAGAAGATCGAGAAATAGCCCCATTTCCTGAGGATTCCGAAACTCCGGAACCGTCAGAACATGGAGAAAACATTGAGAATATCGATGATCTCACCGAAAGCTCAAGCGACTCAGACGACGACTCTGTAAATAGCGACATATTTGATAATGAAAACCCCGAGTATGCATTACCGAGGGAAAACAGTGAAGTCCAAGGTAGACTCACCATACGCGAAACGCGTGATAATTTGTCCATGTTCAAGGACAATCTCGTCGTCTTTGTCACCACTTCCGGGAGACCAATCGATGATGGAGCGAAAGATCTCCAAACTCAAAATTTGTTTCCCAAAATCGAGGAAACCACGTATTTACGACTCAAAGTAATAAACGAAAATTCAAGATGCATATTAGCTATACCATTATTGGCTAATGTACACGAAAATCTTTTGATCGAGGACCTTGAAGAAGCCCTCGACTCCGTGAAAAACTTTGTCCGCGAAACATCTACGAAACAAATTTATGTCGCGAAAACAAACTCAATCGGAAATGTATCATGGAACGAAATTAAAAATCTTTTGATACGATCGCTAGGCAACGACGAAGTTACGTTGACTATCTGTAAATAACATCGCAAGGTGGCCATAGACGTGGTTCCTGTTCCGAAGATGGGAACCAGTCCAAGACAACCACCCGGGGTTGGCGCCCAAAATGCCCTCTGGCACCGCAATCAAGAAGACGACTATCGACATCAGCGAAGCGTTCTTGGTTACAGGATGACGTGGAAAATTTACCTTGCCGTCCTGTTTTGCATCCGCCCGACTGCCGGCCTTGTCGGATACGATTGTGGCGGACCATCTCTAAACGTATCGACCATCTCTTTGGGCAACATCGGCGAATGTGACATCCCTTTGGTCGATCCGATACCGACACCAGTGAAGATTCAACTCCTGCAACTTTCGGAGTTCTCATCAACTGGTGTAGTCCGTAAGGTCGTAAGGTCGAAATCGACCGGACGATTTACTACTGTGGGATGAGTTCCCACAACTCCATTGTACATAATGGACGTCAAATTTACCTGCACGAAGTCGATGAACGATCGTGCCGAAAAATTCACGAAACAGGGCTACTGCAAGTAGGCCTGACAGCAATAATTTCCGGGATCCGGAAAAACAGCACCACAACTCGGGGCGTGACCCTAGCCGGATCTGTCGGTAACCAGGGGAAATGCTCCGGTACACAATATAACGATCCTTTTGGCGCTTGGGACAACGTGGTCGTCCAAGCCTCAGTGAGGATAACTCTCACCAGTTACGAAGCAACGGTCAACTTGGCGACCAATAAAATAATCCTTCGGTCAGGAACCCATTGCCAATTATCGGATGGTACCTGCTTCGATATCGAAGGTAACGCCGTATTCTGGAAAACTGAACCAGCAGACACCTGCGCGTTTAACAGGTACGACGTATTATTCGAGGGTACAGCTACCAAATTAAGGACCTTCGACAACTCGCACCAAATACCGGATGTCTACACGCTCTCTACCCAGGATACTACCTTCGCACTGGCTGCTAAATCCGAAAAACATGTTTGCGGCTATACACTCGTGCGAACGGAGCATCCAAAATTGTACGTCCTCGAAAATCAAAATCATGAATCTTTCGCTACGCGGAAAAGGGTGCTTGTTAGTAACCTCGACATATTCGCGTACTCGCGAACTCAAAGTTTATTTACGTCGAAAAGCATATTAAGGCGCAAATAAAAACACTTTACAAGGACATTCTCACACAACGATGCAATCTTGAAAAACAAATGCTACAAAACGCTCTCTCAACGGCTTCCATTCTCCCCGGAAAATTCGCCCGGGCCGTCATGAAAGCCCCGGGATATATGGCCGTCATCGCAGGAGAGGTAGCACACATTGTCAAGTGCACACCCGTGGAATGCACCCTTCGTCGAACGGACGAATGTTACAACGAACTTCCCGTAACGCTCCGGAACCAATCGTTCTTCCTGTCCACAATCTCAAGGACACTTATCCGGACGGGAACACATATCGAGTGCAACCCCATGCTGCCCGCCGAATATTGGATCGACGGCACTTGGTATCGTTTCACACCACATCCAGTCGAGGTACCGCCTCCTGGACAACTGCATCCCGCTTCCATGCCTACCTGGGGATACAACCCCATTGGAAATTTGGCATCCAGCGGATGCCAAATTGTCAGAATAAATATTCTGACCACGAGATCAACCAGCTGAGGGACAGGATAATGTTCCCCGCTGAAAAACCAGCATTACTCAACAACATCGCAAGGGGTTTCGCAGGACACGACATACCCCCGGGAAGCGTTTCCCTCAAGACACTGATGGACGAGGACGCTCTCCAACACGTGGCTGATGGAGTAATGCACAAAATCTGGGGTGGTTTCGAAAAATTCGGGATCATCAGTGCGGGACTGTTCGGGGTCCTCGCAATCCTCACCATCATCAAGGCGATCATCGATACTTGCATCCATGGATATACACTCCACACTCTGTACGGATGGAGTTTCACCCTCCTAGGAGCCATCTGGAACTCGGTGACAAGCCTCCTGATTAGCAGAGCTCACCATGCTGAACAACGGTCGTCGAAGATTACCAACGACGAACCTCTAGAGCTGGTGTCCATCAATGACAATCGCGACCATCCGACGACGTCGAGGCGTTTGTCGGGCGTCGATCACGGACTCTTGGAGCGGCTCAACGCCGGTCCTCAGCAAAGCTGAAGCATTGCTTCAGACTTTTAGGGGGGAGGTGTTACGTCCTAGCACTCTCGCCCTCCAAATATTCATATCTGGTACGAATTGTATTAATTATTAAGATTTTTTCCTCGCGCTAAACGCGCTCATTTATGTTTTTCTTGGGGTACATGTTAATCAGAACGACCCATATATGGTCGATTTCACTCAGAAACCCCGTCATATAAAATATTCGTGAATATATCTTAAAATTGAGCATGCGTATATCTACCCGTATACTTTAGGGACAAACAGTTCCCATAATAACATTACCGCTAAGCTTACCTGTAACTTCAGGGACGAGCACATGGGTGCTCGGATTAACTATACAATTAGCCTCATATACGCGTACATATCTGTTTGCCTGTACACTTCTGGGACACGCACATGGGTCCCCGGAGTACCATATCGAAATGTCTCATATATACATACATATCCACGTACCTGCATGCTTCAGGGACCTATACGAGAGTCCCTGGAGTACCTCCTATAATAATTCCGCATGTCTATTTCCATGCACACTTTAGGGAAATAAGTCCTCGAAACGACTTTAACGAATATATATATATATACATACTCCAGGACCTCAGAGTCCTCATATACCATTCGTATACTCTTATGCATACTTCCAAGGCATTAGTCCTCGGAATAACCTTAGTGAATATCTATACATGTATATATATATATATATACATATACGTACTCGATACGCTTCAGGGACATATAGCCGAGTCCCGGAGCAATATTTCATACATATCTACTTCCATGCATACTTCGGGGACATAAGTCCTCAAAGTGACGCTCACCAATATACATATATATATATACTCGGGACATCCAAGAGAGTCTCCGGAGTACAAATAATAATATTAATACCTATACTTACATGTATATTACGGGGACATTCACGAGTCCCCGAACTAGTATCCAACATATATATGTATATTCGTGTTGACCATAATACAATGGTCCTAGAAATAAGAAATATTGTCATATCTATATTATGTATATATTGGGGACGCGAGAGTCCTCGAATAACCCGCGAAACTGTTCCCAAGCGGTCAGCTTCATCGCGAGTTTTCTCACAGACCTCCTCGGAGCTTGGTCACCACGTAGTCAGCACATCCTGCCGATAACGAAAAATATTCATTTCATTGCCCATGTACAACTCGAGAAAAATAACGTTATCAGTGCTAATATTCGGTTACATGGGGACCGAGCTCGAGAGCGAGGGTAATGACGCCAAGCCCTTTGTCTCACAGACAAAGAGGGCGAGGATACATATTGCGCTCCGGGAGCTGGCCAGTCAGTTCCGTCCGGTCTCTCCAACAGCGCGCATCGCAGAGTCGACGCTCTGAAAACCGGTACACCTATTTTACTCTTTTTTATATTCTTTTCGAGTTTACCCCGGTCTCTTCGTCAGTGTAACTATAAGTCTCTGTAAAACCGGCAATAATTGTTTAAATCATAATAAAAGTAAAAGGAAACAGAACACGTCAAACACTGCAACGGATAAATTAACGAAACTTATATTATTTTCTTTATCGAATGTAACTACGTTTATTTACGTGTAAAATACACAATCTTTTATATAACATTCGATTTTTTCGCGCTATTAAAATCACGCAAAATACGGCGACCGCGCAAAAGTGTAACATTTTCCGAGCAAATAATTAAAATATATTTGGCTCTCGTTCGTGCGTGTAAACACGCAACGAACAAATCATCGTAGTGCATTTCTTTCTCTCTTTCTCTCTCCCTCTCACTCACGCCATCTTTCCCAACACACGTATTCGTCTCACTCATAAAATCATACTTGTCCAAAATTGGACAAATCTTGAAGTGCCTTTTTTATGAGGCTTGGGAAAGCTGACGCACGAACACGCTACATCCGCTGACTCGCCGTAATCTGGCAGGTTAGCGACTGGCACGGTTAATCCGGTGCTTAGTGTTCGGACGTCGATTTCCCTTGACCTTTATATTTGTATTCGCGGCTGGCTGCCAATCGCCGTAACCGGGCGGAGGTGGGCCAGACGTAGCGAGTCGGCGGTGCGGTAATCTGGCACGCACTAGACTCGCTCAGCGTACCAAATTTTATTTCATATAAATCTGTACCTATGCGTTAGACGAATACGTTTCCCGATACATTCGCTCGACAAATAAAAAACCCTCGTCCGTCCAAAATCGGACGTATAAACAGGGTATTTTCCGAGGAATTCGGAAGGTTTGCCGCACGAACACGCCACACGCGCCGACCCGCCGTAATTCGGTAGGTCAGCGACTGGCACGGTCACACCGGTGCTTAGTGTTCGGGCGTCGGCTTCCGTTATTCTCAACGTTTGTTCTCGCGGCTGGCCGCCAATCGCCGAAACCGGGCGGAGGTGGAGCCAGACGTAGTGAGTCGACGGTGCCGTAACCTGGCACGTCTTGCACTCACTCAGCGGTTCAAATAATTATAAATTCTGTACATGTATATTTATATTTCAAAGCGAATGTATCCCTCATAAATTAATCCAGTCCTCGTAGTCTCCGACTGCTCCCAACAACATCGGCATCCCCGGCCCATCGCATTCGCACGAGCACCGGGTACCCGTCTGGGCAACGACAGGTCGGGTTGAGCTGGAACATCTTTGCGATTCCTGGACAAATTCGGTCACACGGTCGAGTAGTTTTGACCCGCTACGCACCGCCGCTCTTTCTCACCAAGGTAAGCACAATTTCACGCTACTTTCTTATTTGCTTACCTGTCGCTCATGCGTCAAATTGTACACCAACGACTTTACCAAGCGCCTATCCCAAGTGGGCACATTCCCGCTTAAACGTGGCGCTTTTCTTCTCTGACGGTAACTTACCGTCATATAAGTCATATGACTTAATTCATTATTATCCGTACGTTCGTGGCACACTTCCCATTCGAAAGTTCAAATCCTGAAAGGTAAATTAAAAGACGATTAATTATCGATTAAAAATGGGCCCCACGACGTAACACTCTTATGCATACTTCCAAGGCATTAGTCCTTGGAATAACCTTAGTGAATATCTATACATGTATATATATATATATACATATACGTACTCCATTCGCCTCAGGGACATATAGCCGAGTCCCGGAGCAATATTTCATACATATCTACTTCCATGCATACTTCGGGGACATAAGTCCTCAAAGTGACACTCACCAATATACATATATATATACTCGGGACATCCAAGAGAGTCTCCGGAGTACAAATAATAATATTAATACCTATACTTACATGTATATTACGGGGACATTCATGAGTCCCCGAACTAGTATCCAACATATATATGTATATTCGTGTTGACCATAATACAATGGTCCTAGAAATAAGAAATATTGTCATATCTATATTATGTATATATTGGGGACGCGAGAGTCCTCGAATAACCCGCGAAACTGTTCCCAAGCGGTCAGCTTCATCGCGAGTTTTCTCACAGACCTCCTCGGAGCTTGGTCACCACGTAGTCAGCACATCCTGCCGATAACGAAAAATATTCATTTCATTGCCCATGTACAACTCGAGGAAAATAACGTTATCAGTGCTAATATTCGGTTACATGGGGACCGAGCTCGAGAGCGAGGGTAATGACGCCAAGCCCTTTGTCTCAGAGACAAAGAGGGCGAGGATACATATTGCGCTCCGGGAGCTGGCCAGTCAGTTCCGTCCGGTCTCTCCAACAGCGCGCATCGCAGAGTCGACGCTCTGAAAACCGGTACACCTATTTTATTCTTTTTTATATTCTTTTCGAGTTTACCCCGGTCTCTTCGTCAGTGTAACTATAAGTCTCTGTAAAACCGGCATTAATTGTTTAAATCATAATAAAAAATAAAAAGAAACAACACGTCAAACACTGCAACGAATAAATTAACGAAACTTATATTATTTTCTTTATTGAATGTAACTCCGTTTATTTACGTGTAAAATACACAATCTTTTATATAACATTCGATTTCTTCGCGCTATTAAAATCACGCAAAATACGGCGACCGCGCAAAAGTGTAACATTTTCCGAGCAAATAATTAAAATATATTTGGCTCTCGTTCGTGCGTGTAAACACGCAACGAACAAATCATCGTAGTGCATCTCTTTCTCTCTTCCTCTCACTCACGCCATTTATCCCAACACACGTATTCGTCTCACTCATAAAATCATACTTGTCCAAAATTGGACAAATCTTGAAGTGCCTTTTTTATGAGGCTTGGGAAAGCTGACGCACGAACACGCTACATCCGCTGACTCGCCGTAATCTGGCAGGTTAGCGACTGGCACGGTTAATCCGGTGCTTAGTGTTCGGACGTCGATTTCCCTTGACCTTTATATTTGTATTTGCGACTGGCTGCCAATCGCCGTAACCGGCCGGAGGTGGGCCAGACGTAGCGAGTCGGCGGTGCCGTAATCTGGCACGCACTAGACTCGCTCAGGGTACCAAATTTTATTTCATATAAATCTGTACCTATGCGTTAGACGAATACGTTTCCCGATACATTCGCTCGACAAATAAAAAACCCTCGTCCGTCCAAAATCGGACGTATAAACAGGGTATTTTCCGAGGAATTCGGAAGGTTTGGCGCACGAACACGCCACACGCGCCGACCCGCCGTAATTCGGTAGGTCAGCGACTGGCACGGTCACACCGGTGCTTAGTGTTCGGGCGTCGGCTTCCGTTATTCTCAACGTTTGTTCTCGCGGCTGGCCGCCAATCGCCGTAACCGGGCGGAGGTGGAGCCAGACGTAGTGAGTCAACGGTGCCGTAACCTGGCACGTCTTGCACTCACTCAGCGGTTCAAATAATTATAAATTCTATACATGTATATTTATATTTCAAAGCGAATGTATCCCTCATAAATTAATCCAGTCCTCGTAGTCTCCGACCGCTCCCAAAAACATCGGCATCCCCGGCCCATCGCATTCGCACGAGCACCGGGTACCCGTCAGGGCAACGACAGGTCGGGTCGAGCTGGAACATCTTTGCGATTCCTGGACAAATTCGGTCACACGGTCGAGTAGTTTTGACCCGCTACGCACCGCCGCTCTTTCTCACCAAGGTAAGCACAATTTCACGCTACTTTCTTATTTGCCTACCTGTCGCTCATGCGTCAAATTATACACCAACGACTTTACCAAGCGCCTATCCCAAGTGGGCACATTCCCGCTTAAACGTGGCGCTTTTCTCCTCTGACGGTAACTTACCGTCATATAAGTCATATGACTTAATTCATTATTATCCGTACGTTCGTGGCACACTTCCCATTTGTAAATTCAAATCCCAAAAGGTAAATTAAAAGACGATTAATTATCGATAAAAATGGGCCCCACGACGTAACAGAGATATATATATAAAAATTAAATTGGTGGCAGCGGTGGGATACGCTTAAAGTCTTTGGTGTAAAATTTAAAAAATCTATATAGAAAAAATTCATGTTTACATATCGGAAAGTGTAAAATAAAATAAGAGGTTCAAAATGGCTGAGCATTCCCAAAATTCGAAACGTTTAAGTGAAGAGGAACTCCGCGTATTAGCGGATCAATTAGATAAAAAACGCGAAATACTTCGTGAACAAGAACAAGCGTTATTAAAAAGAGAATTAGAAACGCACGAAAAATTAGAAGCCCTGCGTGCGCGTGAATGTGAATTTAGTGATCAAGTGAATAATAGAGATGAACCAATCTCAACCACTCATCACGCCCTCGAGGCTATGCAAAATACCCTGTCGACAGAGATAAACGAAGTCAGTCGAATTAGTAGGGAAATTGGGTCGATTAAAAATGGTGAGGGTCAACGACAATCAGGTCCGGTCCCTCACGTACAACGAAACGAAGTTAACGTTCGCGATGATCAAGAATTACCCGCGAACATTAAATTTAAAGATGCACTTGAATCTGTGCCCATCTTCAATGGGTACAACGTACCGGTTCTGCGGTTTGTTCGTGCTTGTAAAAGGGCAAGGGACATGTTCCGCCCTCATCAGGAGTTGGGCCTCACTCAGCTCCTCCGTAACAAATTAAAAGGTCATGCCGCAACGGCACTGGAAGATTATAACTTCCAAAACGTTCACCAATTCGGTGAGCGGTTGAAAACGTTATTTGGTTCCGCGAAAACTTTGAACGAATTTCGTGGTGAACTTGGAAATATTTCAAAAAATAAAAACGAACACATTATCGACTATATCAGTCGAACCAAAGATTTGCATACGGCGATTCTTGAAGCCGAAATTGATAATCACGGAACTCTCCGAAACGGTCAATACGATATTTTCGAAAACGACACGCTGGATTGTTTCGTCAAGGGTCTTCCACCCGACTTTCGAATCCGTCTCAAACTCGAGGGATTCGATAATCTCGAGGATGCCTATTCAAAGGCAATAAAAGTTGAGAAAGATATGGAACGCGATAGGTCTCATTTCAAGGACACGCGTTTCGAAAGCCGAACTCAAAATCAGTCGGCCCAAATAAAAGCGGTCTCCCCTTCAGGAGGACCGACTTGTAAACATTGCAACCGCAATCACGCTTCCGATGATTGCTGGTTAAAGTTTCCGGACAAGAAGCCGGGAAATTCAAATAAACAAAGTTCTAACAGTAGAATCACGTGGTCAAAGCCCACGAACGGTCAAGGATCTCGAGTCCCGTCGATGTGTAATTATTGCAACAGGGCGGGCCACCTCGAGACGTCCTGCTATAAAAAACAAAACGAAGAAAGGAATAGGGCAACCGAATTGCCAAAAAACGAGAATTCTCGACCAGTGGCACGGGCCTCCCCGCGGGACGAGAAATCGACGGAGCGCCCGGTAAAAATAATAGACGCGTCTCCGTGCGAACCGTCCACGTCTTATTAACGCGTTCAAAACAAATAGCTTCCGTAGACCTCGACTCACCCAACTTATCGGGACTTAACGAATTTTTAATAGACTCGGGCTCGGAAGTGAATCTCGTCAAAAGTCAAATCGTAAATGCTCATACGTATATAAATAAATACGATATATTAAATTTGGAGGGGATTTCGAGTATCCCCGTAAGAACAAAGGGGTCGATAAGAATAATGATTAATGATACTCCCGCGGAATTTCACGTCGTCGATGATTGGTTCCCAATGGAACAACATGCATTACTTGGTACCGAATTTCTTGCTGAAAATAAAGCTCTCGTAGATTGGAGACACGAACAATTAACTTGGGGAAATCAAAGGATCCCGTTTAAAAGTAAACAAACTATTTCGATTCCAAAACGGTCCAAAACGGTCTGTTATGTCAAAGTAAGTAATCCCAAAATCAAAGAAGGATATATTCCGATGCTCTACTTGGGAGAAGGGATCTTTTTTGGCGAAGCAGTCGTTACGGTCAAGAATGGTATCGCTTATCTTATTGCGCACAATTCAACCGATGATAATTTGTTACTGACTATACCAACGGTAGTAGTCGAAGAATTCAGGTGCAAAGGCACGAAAAAAGGTTCCCTCACTCCGGACGACCAAAAGGCGTTTCAGGAAGAGGATAGGACCGAATGTGAAAATAATTTCCTCACTCCGGACGACCAAAGGCGTTTCAGGAAGAGGATAAAAATCAAAAGGGTTCCCTCACTCCGGACGACCAAAAGGCGTTTCAGGAAGAGGATAGGACCGAATGTGAAAATAATTCCCTCACTCCGGACGACCAAAAGGCGTTTCAGGAAGAGGAGAAAAGTTTAATTGTTCCCCACCCGGACGACCAAATGGCGTCTCGGGAAGAGGGTATATTACGGTTTGAAATTGCGCGCAACAAAAAAGTTTTAAAAGTTGAAAAGAAAGATAAAGTAAACGAAATTCGCGACTTACTCCGTCTCAACCATCTAAACGATGAAGAACGGTCAAGCGTGGATAAAATTATAAGCGAGAATTCGGACCTATTTCATTTGCCAGGAAAAGTCCTAGGCTTTACAGATAAAATCGAGCATAAGATAACGACGAACGACGATCAACCAGTATTTACGAGGCAGTATAGATTTCCGCCCGTTCATAAAGATGAAATTACAAAACAAGTTAAAGAACTAATTGAGGGGGAAGTAATAAAACCGTCAAACTCCCCGTATAGTTCGCCCCTGTGGATCGTTCCGAAAAAGGCGGACTCACAAGGAAATCCAAAGTGGCGCATGGTCATTGATTATAGAAACTTAAACGAAAAGACGATTGGCGATGCTTATCCATTACCTCAAATAACCGAAATTCTCGACCAATTGAGTAATGCGAAATATTTTTCAGTATTCGACCTGGCCAGTGGTTTCCATCAAATTAAAGTACATCCAGATGATTCTCACAAGACAGCATTTGCTACACCATTCGGACACTACGAATTCGACCGAATGCCGTTTGGTTTAAAAAACGCTCCGGCGACATTTCAAAGATTAATGGATCGAGTCTTAACAGGCCTTCAAGGCATCGAGCTGTTTGTTTATTTGGACGACATCGTCATTTATGCAAAGACACTAGTTGAACACGATAATAAATTCAACAAACTTGCGAAAAAATTAAGGCAAGCCAACTTAAAATTACAACCGGACAAGTGTGAATTTTTAAGACGAGAAGTGGCATATTTGGGTCACATCATAAGTGAGGACGGGGTTAAACCCGATCCCAAAAAATTGGGGGCTCTACAGGGATACCCTAGGCCTACCACTCCGAAAAAGATAAAACAATTTTTAGGACTTGCAGGTTATTACCGCAGGTTTATCGAAAATTTTTCAGGCATTGCAAAGCCACTCACAAATTTATTAAAAAAGGGATCGACCTTCAAATGGACCGAATCTCACCAAAAAGCCTTTGATACGCTTATCGAGGCGTTATGTAAAGAACCAATTCTTCAATATCCGGATTTCACGAAACCATTCATCATAACAACGGACGCATCCGATCACGCCATTGGCGGAATTTTGAGCCAAGGCGAAATTGGTAAAGATAGACCCGTTAGTTACACCTCTCGAACTCTTGGAAAACACGAGGTTAATTACTCAGTGATCGAGAAGGAATTATTGGCTATCATTTATTGTGTAAATCATTTCAGACCTTATGTCTACGGCCGTGAGTTCTTATTGGTAACGGATCACAAGCCGCTCGTATGGCTTCACTCCGTAAAAGACCCGGCCAATCGGCTTGTGCATTGGCGCCTTAGCCTTGCTAATTATACTTATAAAATTGTATACAAACCAGGAAGGGTAAACAGCAATGCTGACGCCCTCTCCCGGAACCCGCCAGTAAAAAATCAGACTGTGCTCATGGTGAAGCATACGCCATGTAAAAGAAAATCCGAATCGCCTATCGTTGGTTCAAGTCGGGCAAAAATCGGCAAACCGACTCCTAGTGAAAACGACGATTCGGACTCGGACGAAAGATTGTTCGATCCACCAGCTGGAAGAAACCCAGCTAAAAAACGAAAACCTACCTCAAATCCTGATACGGATACGGAGGAAATCCCCGATCCGTCGGACGGCAACCAAAGGAAAAATCCACCTGAAAAAAGGAAAAAGTTGGCCGGCTCCGCGGACGAGGACGATTTCCTCGGTTTCCGAAATTTCCCGACAATTTCGCAAACGTCTGGCAAAACGCCTCGTCGTTGGGAAAAAGAAAAAGAAACTCCGAAAACCCGGAACCTGGAAGAACCGCCTTCCCATCCTCAATCCGTCGAACCTGTAAAAGAAACAACCTTGCACACGTCTATTCCGGACGCAAGTCAAAACGACGGAAACGCGGAAAATTTTCAAATACCGCAACTTTTAGAAGATCGAGAAATAGCCCCATTTCCTGAGGATTCCGAAACTCCGGAACCGTCAGAACATGGAGAAAACATTGAGAATATCGATGATCTCACCGAAAGCTCAAGCGACTCAGACGACGACTCTGTAAATAGCGACATATTTGATAACGAAAACCCCGAGTATGCATTACCGAGGGAAAACAGTGAAGTCCAAGGTAGACTCACCATACGCGAAACACGTGATAATTTGTCCATGTTCAAGGACAATCTCGTCGTCTTTGTCACCACTTCCGGGAGACCAATCGATGATGGAGCGAAAGATCTCCAAACTCAAAATTTGTTTCCCAAAATCGAGGAAACCACGTATTTACGACTCAAGGTAATAAACGAAAATTCAAGATGCATATTGGCTATACCATTATTGGCTAATGTACACGAAAATCTTTTGATCGAGGACCTTGAAGAAGCCCTCGACTCCTTGAAAAACTTTGTCCGCGAAACATCTACGAAACAAATTTATGTCGCGAAAACAAACTCAATCGGAAATGTATCATGGAACGAAATTAAAAATCTTTTGATACGATCGCTAGGCAACGACGAAGTTACGTTGACCATTTGTAAACAACTCATTCAATATCCTCCCGAGGAAAATCGTGTCGCAATTATAGAAGAAAACCACGACTCGTTGGTAGGAGGTCATAAGGGAGTAAATAAAACGTACAAACGAATCAGAGAAAATTTCTTTTGGAAAAACATGAAAAGCGAAATTCAAGAGTACATTCAACATTGTAGAGGTTGCCAATTAAAAAAGTTAGTTCGCGTCAAAACTAAGCAACCCATGGTGATCACCGACACCCCACGGGCGGCCTTCGACAAGGTGGCCATGGACGTGGTCGGACCACTTCCTGTTACGAAGATGGGCAACGAGTACGTGCTGACCATCCAGGATCTTCTCACCAAGTACTCGTTGGCAATTCCGCTGAAAAGAACAACGGCGATCGACATCAGCGGGGCGTTCGTCAAAAACTTCATCGCTCGTTTTGGTGCTCCTCGCGCCCTTCTCACCGACCAGGGGGCGAACTTTCGGAGCAGTTTTATGAAGGCCATCGCGAGGAAATTCAGAATCAAAATGTACCAAACATCAGCCTTCTACCCGCAGTCCAACGGGTCAATCGAAAGGTCTCACCATGTCCTCGCGGAATATCTGAAACAGTACGTGAACGAAAACAATGATTGGGACGAGCTCATCGAGTTAGCGATGTTCTCTTATAATACGAGTCATCACGAGGGTACAGGGTACACCCCTCACGAGCTAGTTTTCGGTAAACTGGCCCGCCATCCGTCGGGTTATCAACAAATCGAGGAGCAACAGGATACGACTTATGCTGCATACCTGGAGGAGCTCTTCTCTCGAATTTACGAACTCCAACAACTTGCCGCCGAAAATCTGAAGAAATCCAAGGAGAAATCAAAAACGTATTACGATCGGAGGATTAATCCGAAAACATTCAAGGTCGGCGACAAGGTTCTCATGTTGAAGGAACCAAAAAGGGGAAAATTCGGTGACCAATACACCGAACCATGCGAAATTCTGGAAATTTTATCAGGAGGAAACGTGAAGATCCTCTATAAAAATAAACCTCGGGTAGTCCACCCCAATAAATTAAGAGGCACCCGATTATGAACTCCGCGTGTGTGTGGAATGCACCCTTCGTCGAACGGACACATATCGAGTGCAACCCCATGCTGGCCGTCGAATATTGGATCGACGGCACTTGGTATCGTTTCACACCACATCCAGTCGAGGTACCGCCTCCTGGACAACTGCATCCCGCTTCCATGCCTACCTGGGGATACAACCCCATTGGAAATTTGGCATCCAGCGGAATTTATTCTGACCACGAGATCAACCAGCTGAGGGACAGGATAATGTTCCCCGCTGAAAAACCAGCATTACTCAACAACATCGCAAGGGGTTTCGCAGGACACGACATACCCCCGGGAAGCGTTTCCCTCAAGACACTGATGGACGAGGACGCTCTCCGACACGTGGCTGATGGAGTAATGCACAAAATCTGGGGTGGTTTCGAAAAATTCGGGATCATCAGTGCGGGACTGTTCGGGGTCCTCGCAATCCTCACCATCATCAAGGCGATCATCGATACTTGCATCCATGGATATACACTCCACACTCTGTACGGATGGAGTTTCACCCTCCTAGGAGCCATCTGGAACTCGGTGACAAGCCTCCTGATTAGCAGAGCTCACCATGCTGAACAACGGTCGTCGAAGATCACCAACGACGAACCTCTAGAGCTGGTGTCCATCAATGACAATCGCGACCATCCGACGACGTCGAGGCGTTTGTCGGGCGTCGATCACGGACTCTTGGAGCGGCTCAACGCCGGTCCTCAGCAAAGCTGAAGCATTGCTTCAGACTTTTAGGGGGGAGGTGTTACGTCCTAGCACTCTCGCCCTCCAAATATTCATATCTGGTACGAATTGTATTAATTATTAAGATTTTTTCCTCGCGCTAAACGCGCTCATTTATGTTTTTCTTGGGGTACATGTTAATCAGAACGACCCATATATGGTCAATTTCACTCAGAAACCCCGTTATATAAAATATTCGTGAATATATCTTTAAATTGAGCATGCGTATATCTACCCGTATATTTTAGGGACAAACAGTTCCCATAATAACATTACCGCTAAGCTTACCTGTAACTTCAGGGACGAGCACATGGGTGCTCGGATTAACTATACAATTAGCCTCATATACGCGTACATATCTGTTTGCCTGTACACTTCTGGGACACGCACATGGGTCCCCGGAGTACCATATCGAAATGTCTCATATATACATACATATCCACGTACCTGCATGCTTCAGGGACATATACGAGAGTCCCTGGAGTACCTCCTATAATAATTCCGCATGTCTATTTCCATGCACACTTTAGGGACATAAGTCCTCGAAAAGACTTTAACGAATATATATATATATACATACTCCAGGACCTCAGAGTCCTCATATACCATTCGTATACTCTTATGCATACTTCCAAGGCATTAGTCCTCGGAATAACCTTAGTGAATATCTATACATGTATATATATATATATATACATATACGTACTCCATACGCTTCAGGGACATATAGCCGAGTCCCGGAGCAATATTTCATACATATCTACTTCCATGCATACTTCGGGGACATAAGTCCTCAAAGTGACACTCACCAATATACATATATATATACTCGGGACATCCAAGAGAGTCTCCGGAGTACAAATAATAATATTAATACCTATACTTACATGTATATTACGGGGACATTCACGAGTCCCCGAACTAGTATCCAACATATATATGTATATTCGTGTTGACCATAATACAATGGTCCTAGAAATAAGAAATATTGTCATATCTATATTATGTATATATTGGGGACGCGAGAGTCCTCGAATAACCCGCGAAACTGTTCCCAAGCGGTCAGCTTCATCGCGAGTTTTCTCACAGACCTCCTCGGAGCTTGGTCACCACGTAGTCAGCACATCCTGCCGATAACGAAAAATATTCATTTCATTGCCCATGTACAACTCGAGAAAAATAACGTTATCAGTGCTAATATTCGGTTACATGGGGACCGAGCTCGAGAGCGAGGGTAATGACGCCAAGCCCTTTGTCTCAGAGACAAAGAGGGCGAGGATACATATTGCGCTCCGGGAGCTGGCCAGTCAGTTCCGTCCGGTCTCTCCAACAGCGCGCATCGCAGAGTCGACGCTCTGAAAACCGGTACACCTATTTTATTCTTTTTTATATTCTTTTCGAGTTTACCCCGGTCTCTTCGTCAGTGTAACTATAAGTCTCTGTAAAACCGGCATTAATTGTTTAAATCATAATAAAAGTAAAAGGAAACACAACACGTCAAACACTGCAACGAATAAATTAACGAAACTTATATTATTTTCTTTATTGAATGTAACTACGTTTATTTACGTGTAAAATACACAATCTTTTATATAACATTCGATTTCTTCGCGCTATTAAAATCACGCAAAATACGGCGACCGCGAAAAAGTGTAACATTTTCCGAGCAAATAATTAAAATATATTTGGCTCTCGTTCGTGCGTGTAAACACGCAACGAACAAATCATCGTAGTGCATTTCTTTCTCTCTTTCTCTCTTCCTCTCACTCACGCCATTTTTCCCAACACACGTATTCGTTTCACTCATAAAATCATACTTGTCCAAGATTGGACAAATCTTGAAGTGCCTTTTTTATGAGGCTTGGGAAAGCTGACGCACGAACACGCTACATCCGCTGACTCGCCGTAATCTGGCAGGTTAGCGACTGGCACGGTTAATCCGGTGCTTAGTGTTCGGACGTCGATTTCCCTTGACCTTTATATTTGTATTCGCGGCTGGCTGCCAATCGCCGTAACCGGGCGGAGGTGGGCCAGACGTAGCGAGTCGGCGGTGCCGTAATCTGGCACGCACTAGACTCGCTCAGCGTACCAAATTTTATTTCATATAAATCTGTACCTATGCGTTAGACGAATACGTTTCCCGATACATTCGCTCGACAAATAAAAAACCCTCGTCCGTCCAAAATCGGACGTATAAACAGGGTATTTTCCGAGGAATTCGGAAGGTTTGCCGCACGAACACGCCACACGCGCCGACCCGCCGTAATTCGGTAGGTCAGCGACTGGCACGGTCACACCGGTGCTTAGTGTTCGGGCGTCGGCTTCCGTTATTCTCAACGTTTGTTCTCGCGGCTGGCCGCCAATCGCCGTAACCGGGCGGAGGTGGAGCCAGACGTAGTGAGTCGACGGTGCCGTAACCTGGCACGTCTTGCACTCACTCAGCGGTTCAAATAATTATAAATTCTATACATGTATATTTATATTTCAAAGCGGATGTATCCCTCATAAATTAATCCAGTCCTCGTAGTCTCCGACCGCTCCCAAAAACATCGGCATCCCCGGCCCATCGCATTCGCACGAGCACCGGGTACCCGTCAGGGCAACGACAGGTCGGGTCGAGCTGGAACATCTTTGCGATTCCTGGACAAATTCGGTCACACGGTCGAGTAGTTTTGACCCGCTACGCACCGCCGCTCTTTCTCACCAAGGTAAGCACAATTTCACGCTACTTTCTTATTTGCCTACCTGTCGCTCATGCGTCAAATTATACACCAACGACTTTACCAAGCGCCTATCCCAAGTGGGCACATTCCCGCTTAAACGTGGCGCTTTTCTCCTCTGACGGTAACTTACCGTCATATAAGTCATATGACTTAATTCATTATTATCCGTACGTTCGTGGCACACTTCCCATTTGTAAATTCAAATCCCAAAAGGTAAATTAAAAGACGATTAATTATCGATAAAAATGGGCCCCACGACGTAACAAGGGTAGATATACCCATGCACAATTTAAAGATATATTCACGAATATTTTATATAACGGGGTTTCTGAGTGAAATCGACCATATATGGGTCGTTCTGATTAACATGTACCCCAAGAAAAACATAAATGAGCGCGTTTAGCGCGGGGAAAACATCTTAATAATTAATACAATTCGTACCAGATATGAATATTTGGAGGGCGAGAGTGCTAGGACGTAACACTACCTCTCCTGCGATGACGGCCATATATCCCGGGGCTTTCATGACGGCCCGGGCGAATTTTCCGGGGAGAATAGAAGCCGTTGAGAGAGCGTTTTGTAGCATTTGTTTTTCAAGATTGCATCGTTGTGTGAGAATGTCCTTGTAAAGTGTTTTTATTTGCGCCTTAATATGCTTTTCGACGTAAATAAACTTTGAGTTCACGTACGCGAATATGTCGAGGTTACTAACAAGCACCCTTTTCCGCGTAGCGAAAGATTCATGATTTTGATTTTCGAGGACGTACAATTTTGGATGCTCCGTTCGCACGAGTGTATAGCCGCAAACATGTTTTTCGGATTTAGCAGCCAGTGCGAAGGTAGTATCCTGGGTAGAGAGCGTGTAGACATCCGGTATTTGGTGCGAGTTGTCGAAGGTCCTTAATTTGGTAGCTGTACCCTCGAATAATACGTCGTACCTGTTAAACGCGCAGGTGTCTGCTGGTTCAGTTTTCCAGAATAGGGCGTTACCTTCGATATCGAAGCAGGTACCATCCGATAATTGGCAATGGGTTCCTGGCCGAAGGATTATTTTATTGGTCGCCAAGTTGACCGTTGCTTCGTAACTGGTGAGAGTTATCCTCACTGAGGCTTGGACGACCACGTTGTCCCAAGCGCCAAAAGGATCGTTATATTGTGTACCGGATCATTTCCCCTGGTTACCGACAGATCCGGCTAGGGTCACGCCCCGAGTTGTGGTGCTGTTTTTTCGGATTCCGGAAATTATTGCTGTCAGGCCTACTTGCAGTAGCCCTGTTTCGTGAATTTTTCGGCACGATCGTTCATCGACTTCGTGCAGGTAAATTTGACGTCCATTATGTACAATGGAGTTGTGGGAACTCATCCCACAGTAGTAAATCGTCCGGTCGATTTCGACCTTACATTGGACTACGCCAGTTGATGAGAACTCCGAAAGTTGCAGGAGTTGAATCTTCACTGGTGTCGGTATCGGATCGACCAAAGGGATGTCACATTCGCCAATGTTGCACAAAGAGATCGTCGATACGTTTAGAGATGGTCCGCCACAATCGTATCCGACAAGGCCGGCAGTCGGGCGGATGCAAAACAGGACGGTAAGGTAAATTTTCCACGTCATCCTATCGACTATCCACTATCGACATCAGCGAAGCGTTCTTGGTTACAGGAGTAACCAAGAACGCTTCGCTGATGTCGATAGTCGTCTTCTTGATTGCGGTGCCAGAAGGCATTTTGGGCGTCAACCCCGGGTGGTTGTCTTGGACTGGTTCCCATCTTCGGAACAGGAACCACGTCTATGGCCACCTTGCGATGTTATTTACAGATAGTCAACGTAACTTCGTCGTTGCCTAGCGTTCGTATCAAAAGATTTTTAATTTCGTTCCATGATACATTTCCGATTGAGTTTGTTTTCGCGACATAAATTTGTTTCGTAGATGTTTCGCGGACAAAGTTTTTCAAGGAGTCGAGGGCTTCTTCAAGGTCCTCGATCAAAAGATTTTCGTGTACATTAGCCAATAATGGTACAGCTAATATGCATCTTGAATTTTCGTTTATTACCTTGAGTCGTAAATACGTGGTTTCCTCGATTTTGGGAAACAAATTTTGCGTTTGGAGATCTTTCGCTCCATCATCGATTGGTCTCCCGGAAGTGGTGACAAAGACGACGAGATTGTCCTTGAACATGGACAAATTATCACGTGTTTCGCGTATGGTGAGTCGACCTTCGACTTCACTGTTTTCCCTCGGTAATGCATACTCGGGGTTTTTATCAAATATGTCGCTATTTACAGAGTCGTCGTCTGAGTCGCTTGAGCTTTCGGTGAGATCATCGATATTCTCAATGTTTTCTCCATGTTCTGACGGTTCCGGCGTTTCGGAATCCTCAGGAAATGGGGCTATTTCTCGACCTTCTAAAAGTTGCGGTATTTGAAAATTTTCCGCGTTTCCGTCGTTTGGACTTGCGTCTGGAATAGACGTGTGCAAGGTTGTTTCTTTTACAGGTTCGACGGATTGAGGATGGGAAGGCGGTTCTTCCAGGTTCCGGGTTTTCGGAGTTTCTTTTTCTTTTTCCCAACGATGGGGCGTTTTGCCAGACGTTTGCGAAATTGTCGGGAAATTTCGGAAACCGAGGAAATCGTCCTCGTCCGCGGAGCCGGCCAACTTTTTCCTTTTTTCAGGTGGATTTTTCCTTTGGTTGCCGTCCGACGGATCGGGGATTTCCTCCGTATCCGTATCAGGATTTGAGGTAGGGTTTCGTTTTTTAGCTGGGTTTCTTCCAGCTGGTGGATCGAACAATCTTTCGTCCGAGTCCGAATCGTCGTTTTCACTAGGAGTCGGTTTACCGATTTTTGCAAGACTTGGACCAACGATAGGCGATTCGGATTTTCTTTTCCATGGCGTATGCTTCACCATGAGCACAGTCTGATTTTTTACTGGCGGGTTCCGGGAGAGGGCGTCAGCATTGCTGTATACCCTTCCTGGTTTGTATACAATTTTATAAGTATAATTAGCAAGGCTAAGGCGCCAATGCACAAGCCGATTGGCCGGGTCTTTTACGGAGTGAAGCCATACGAGCGGCTTGTGATCCGTTACCAATAAGAACTCACGGCCGTAGACATAAGGTCTGAAATGATTTACACAATAAATGATAGCCAATAATTCCTTCTCGATCACTGAGTAATTAACCTCGTGTTTTCCAAGAGTTCGAGAGGTGTAACTAACGGGTCTATCTTTACCAATTTCGCCTTGGCTCAAAATTCCGCCAATGGCGTGATCGGATGCGTCCGTTGTTATGATGAATGGTTTCGTGAAATCCGGATATTGAAGAATTGGTTCCTTACATAACGCCTCGATAAGCGTATCAAAGGCTTTTTGGTGAGATTCGGTCCATTTGAAGGTCGATCCCTTTTTTAATAAATTTGTGAGTGGCCTTGCAATGCCTGAAAATTTTTCGATAAACCTGCGGTAATAACCTGCAAGTCCTAAAAATTGTTTTATCTTTTTCGGAGTGGTAGGCCTAGGGTATCCCTGTAGAGCCTCCAATTTTTTGGGATCGGGTTTAACCCCGTCCTCACTTATGATGTGACCCAAATATGCCACTTCTCGTCTTAAAAATTCACACTTGTCCGGTTGTAATTTTAAGTTGGCTTGCCTTAATTTTTTCGCAAGTTTGTTGAATTTATTCTCGTGCTCAACTAGTGTCTTTGCATAAATGACGATGTCGTCCAAATAAACAAAAAGCTCGATGCCTTGAAGGCCTGTTAAGACTCGATCCATTAATCTTTGAAATGTCGCCGGAGCGTTTTTTAAACCAAACGGCATTCGGTCGAATTCGTAGTGTCCGAATGGTGTAGCAAATGCTGTCTTGTGAGAATCATCTGGATGTACTTTAATTTGATGGAAACCACTGGCCAGGTCGAATACTGAAAAATATTTCGCATTACCCAATTGGTCGAGAATTTCGGTTATTTGAGGTAATGTATAAGCATCGCCAATCGTCTTTTCGTTTAAGTTTCTATAATCAATGACCATGCGCCACTTTGGATTTCCTTGTGAGTCCGCCTTTTTCGGAACGATCCACAGGGGCGAACTATACGGGGAGTTTGACGGTTTTATTACTTCCCCCTCAATTAGTTCTTTAACTTGTTTTGTAATTTCATCTTTATGAACGGGCGGAAATCTAAACTGCCTCGTAAATACTGGTTGATCGTCGTTCGTCGTTATCTTATGCTCGATTTTATCTGTAAAGCCTAGGACTTTTCCTGGCAAATGAAATAGGTCCGAATTCTCGCTTATAATTTTATCCACGCTGGACCGTTCTTCATCGTTTAGATGGTTGAGACGGAGTAAGTCGCGAATTTCGTTTACTTTATCTTTCTTTTCAACTTTTAAAACTTTTTTGTTGCGCGCAATTTCAAACCGTAATATACCCTCTTCCCGAGACGCCATTTGGTCGTCCGGGTGGGGAACAATTAAACTTTTCTCCTCTTCCCGAAACGCCTTTTGGTCGTCCGGAGTGAGGGAATTATTTTCACATCGGGTCCTATCCTCTTCCTGAAACGCCTTTTGGTCGTCCGGAGTGAGGGAACCCGTTTGATTTTTATCCTCTTCCTGAAACGCCATTTGGTCGTCCGGAGTGAGGGAATTATTTTCGCATTCGGTCCTATCCTCTTCCTGAAACGCCTTTTGGTCGTCCGGAGTGAGGGAACCTTTTTTCGTGCCTTTGCACCTGAATTCTTCGACTACTACCGTTGGTATAGTCAGTAACAAATTATCATCGGTTGCATTGTGCGCAATAAGATAAGCGATACCATTCTTGACCGTAACGACTGCTTCGCCAAAAAAGATCCCTTCTCCCAAGTAGAGCATCGGAATATATCCTTCTTTGATTTTGGGATTACTTACTTTGACATAACAGACCGTTTTGGACCGTTTTGGAATCGAAATAGTTTGTTTACTTTTAAACGGGATCCCTTGATTTCCCCAAGTTAATTGTTCGTGTCTCCAATCTACGAGAGCTTTATTTTCAGCAAGAAATTCGGTACCAAGTAATGCATGTTGGTCCATTGGGAACCAATCATCGGCGACGTGAAATTCCGCGGGGGTATCATTGATCATTATTCTTATCGACCCCTTTGTTCTTACGGGGATACTCGAAATCCCCTCCAAATTTAATAACACTTTTTCGTTCTACGTGAGGGACTGGACCATTTTGTCGTTGACCCTCACCGTTTATAATTGAACCAATTTCCCTATTAATTCGACCGACTTCGTTTATCATTGTCGAAAGGGTATTTTGCATAGCTGTTACGTCCTAGCACTCTCGCCCTCCAAATATTCATATCTGGTACGAATTGTATTAATTATTAAGATTTTTTCCTCGCGCTGAACGCGCTCATTTATGTTTTCTTGGGGTACATGTTAATCAGAACGACCCATATATGGTCGATTTCACTCAGAAACGCCGTTATATAAAATCTTCGTGAATATATCTTTAAATTGAGCATGCGTATATCTACCCGTATACTTTAGGGACAAACAGTTCCCATAATAACATTACCGCTAAGGTTACCTGTAACTTCAGGGACGAGCACATGGGTGCTCGGATTAACTTTACAATTAGCCTCATATACGCGTACATATCTGTTTGCCTGTACACTTCAGGGACACGCACTGGGGCCCCCGGAGTATCATATCGAAATGTCTCATATATCCATACATATACACGTACCTGCATGCTTCAGGGACATATACGAGAGTCCCTGGAGTACCTCCTATAATAATTCCGCATGTCTATTTCCATGCAAACTTTAGGGACATGAGTACTCGAAATGACTTTAACGAATATATATATATATATACATACTCCAGGACCTCAGAGTCCTAATGTACCATTCGTATACTCTTATGCATACTTCGAAGGCATTAGTCCTCGGAATAACCTTAGTGAATATCCATACATGTATATATATATATATACATATACGTACTCCATACGCTTCAGGGACATATAGCCGAGTCCCGGAGCAATATTTCATACATATCTACTTCCATGCATACTTCGGGGACATAAGTCCTCAAAGTGACACTCACCAATATACATATATATATATACTCGGGACATCCAAGAGAGTCTCCGGAGTACAAATAATAATATTAATACCTATACTTACATATATATTACGGGGACATTCACGAGTCCCCGAACGAGTATCCAACATATATATGTATATTCGTGTTGACCATAATACAATGGTCCTAGAAATCAGAAATATTGTCATATCTATATTATGTATATATTGGGGACGCGAGAGTCCTCGAATAACCCGCGAAACTGTTCCCAAGCGGTCAGCTTCATCGCGAGTTTTCTCACAGACCTCCTCGGAGCTTGGTCACCACGTAGTCAGCACATCCTGCCGATAACGAAAAATATTCATTTCATTGCCCATGTACAACTCGAGAAAAATAACGTTATCAGTGCGAATATTCGGTTACATGGGGACCGAGCTCGAGAGCGAGGGTAATGACGCCAAGCCCTTTGTCTCAGAGACAAAGAGGGCGAGGATACATATTGCGCTCCGGGAGCTGGCCAGTCAGTTCCGTCCGGTCTCTCCAACAGCGCGCAGCGCAGAGTCGACGCTCTGAAAACCGGTACACCTATTTTACTCTTTTTTATATTCTTTTCGAGTTTACCCCGGTCTCTTCGCCAGTGTAACTATAAGTCTCTGTAAAACCGGCATTAATTGTTTAAATCATAATAAAAGTAAAAGGAAACAGAACACGTCAAACACTGCAACGGATAAATTTACGAAACTTATATTATTTTCTTTATCGAATGTAACTACGTTTATTTACGTGTAAAATACACAATCTTTTATATAACATTCGATTTCTTCGCGCTATTAAAATCACGCAAAATACGGCGACCGCGCAAAAGTGTAACATTTTCCGAGCAAATAATTGAAATATATTTGGCTCTCGTTCGTGCGTGTAAACACGCAACGAACAAATCATCGGATTGCATTTCTTTCTCTCTTTCTCTCTCCCTCTCACTCACGCCATTTTTCCCAACACACGTATTCGTCTCACTCATAAAATCATACTTGTCCGAAATTGGACAAATCTTGAAGTGCCTTTTTTATGAGGCTTGGGAAAGCTGACGCACGAACACGCTACATCCGCTGACTCGCCGTAATCTGGCAGGTTAGCGACTGGCACGGTTAATCCGGTGCTTAGTGTTCGGACGTCGATTTCCCTTGACCTTTATATTTGTATTCGCGGCTGGCTGCCAATCGCCGTAACCGGGCGGAGGTGGGCCAGACGTAGCGAGTCGGCGGTGCCGTAATCTGGCACGCACTAGACTCGCTCAGGGTACCAAATTTTATTTCATATAAATCTGTACCTATGCGTTAGACGAATACGTTTCCCGATACATTCGCTCGACAAATAAAAAACCCTCGTCCGTCCAAAATCGGACGTATAAACAGGGTATTTTCCGAGGAATTCGGAAGGTTTGCCGCACGAACACGCCACACGCGCCGACCCGCCGTAATTCGGTAGGTCAGCGACTGGCACGGTCACACCGGTGCTTAGTGTTCGGGCGTCGGCTTCCGTTATTCTCAACGTTTGTTCTCGCGGCTGGCCGCCAATCGCCGTAACCGGGCGGAGGTGGAGCCAGACGTAGTGAGTCGACGGTGCCGTAACCTGGCACGTCTTGGCACTCACTCAGCGGTTCAAATAATTATAAATTCTATACATGTATATTTATATTTCAAAGCGAATGTATCCCTCATAAATTAATCCAGTCCTCGTAGTCTCCGACCGCTCCCAAAAACATCGGCATCCCCGGCCCATCGCATTCGCACGAGCACCGGGTACCCGTCAGGGGAACGACAGGTCGGGTCGAGCTGGAACATCTTTGCGATTCCTGGACAAATTCGGTCACACGGTCGAGTAGTTTTGACCCGCTACGCACCGCCGCTCTTTCTCACCAAGGTAAGCACAATTTCACGCTACTTTCTTATTTGCTTACCTGTCGCTCATGCGTCAAATTATACACCAACGACTTTACCAAGCGCCTATCCCAAGTGGGCACATTCCCGCTTAAACGTGGCGCTTTTCTTCTCCGACGGTAACTTACCGTCATATAAGTCTAATGACTTAATTCATTATAATCCGTACGTTCGTGGCACACTTCCCATTCGTAAATTCAAATCCTGAAAGGTAAATTAAAAGACGATTAATTATCGATTAAAAATGGGCCCCACGACGTTCCAGATATATATATATATAAAATTAATTTGGTGGCAGCGGTGGGATACGCTTAAAGTCTTTGGTGTAAAATTTAAAAAATCTATATAGAAAAAATTCGTTTACATATCGCAAAGTGTAAAATAAAATAAGAGGTTCAAAATGGCTGAGCATTCCCAAAATTCGAAACGTTTAAGTGAAGAGGAACTCCGCGTATTAGCGGACCAATTAGATAAAAAACGCGAAATACTTCGTGAACAAGAACAAGCGTTATTAAAAAGAGAATTAGAAACGCACGAAAAATTAGAAGCCCTGCGTGCGCATGAATGTGAATTTAGTGATCAAGTGAATAATAGAGATGAACCAATCTCAACCACTCATCACGCCCTCGAGGCTATGCAAAATACCCTGTCGACAATGATAAACGAAGTCAGTCGAATTAGTAGGGAAATTGGGTCGATTAAAAATGGTGAGGGTCAACGACAATCAGGTCCGGTCCCTCTCGTACAGCAAAACGAAGTTAACGTTCGCGATGATCAAGAATTACCCGCGAACATTAAATTTAAAGATGCACTTGAATCTGTGCCCATCTTCAATGGGTACAACGTACCGGTTCTGCGGTTTGTTCGTGCTTGTAAAAGGGCAAGGGATATGTTCCGCCCTCATCAGGAGTTGGGCCTCACTCAGCTCCTCCGTAACAAATTAAAAGGTCATGCCGCAACGGCACTGGAAGATTATAACTTCCAAAATGTTCACCAATTCGGTGAGCGGTTGAAAACGTTATTTGGTTCTGCGAAAACTTTGAACGAATTTCGTGGTGAACTTGGAAATATTTCAAAAAACAAAAACGAACACATTATCGACTATATCAGTCGAACCAAAGATTTGCATACTTGTGTTACGTCCTAGCACTCTCGCCCTCCAAATATTCATATCTGGTACGAATTGTATTAATTATTAAGATTTTTTCCTCGCGCTAGACGCGCTCATTTATGTTTTTCTTGGGGTACATGTTAATCAGAACGACCCATATATGGTCGATTTCACTCAGAAACCCCGTTATATAAAATATTCGTGAATATATCTTTAAATTGAGCATGCGTATATCTACCTGTATACTTTAGGGACAAACAGGTCCCATAATAACATTACCGCTAAGCTTACCTGTAACTTCAGGGACGAGCACATGGGTGCTCGGATTAACTATACAATTAGCCTCATATACGCGTACATATCTGTTTGCCTGTACACTTCTGGGACACGCACATGGGTCCCCGGAGTACCATATCGAAATGTCTCATATATACATACATATCCACGTACCTGCATGCTTCAGGGACATATACGAGAGTCCCTGGAGTACCTCCTATAATAATTCCGCATGTCTATTTCCATGCACACTTCAGGGACATAAGTCCTCGAAATGACTCTAACGAATATATATATATATACATACTCCAGGACCTCAGAGTCCTCATGTACCATTCGTATACTCTTATGCATACTTCCAAGGCATTAGTCCTCGGAATAACCTTAGTGAATATCTATACATGTATATATATATATATACATATACGTACTCCATACGCTTCAGGGACATATAGCCGAGTCCCGGAGCAATATTTCATACATATCAACTTCCATGCATACTTCGGGGACATAAGTCCTCAAAGTGACACTCACCAATATACATATATATATACTCGGGACATCCAAGAGAGTCTCCGGAGTACAAATAATAATATTAATACCTATACTTACATGTATATTACGGGGACATTCACGAGTCCCCGAACTAGTATCCAACATATATATGTATATTCGTGTTGACCATAATACAATGGTCCTAGAAATAAGAAATATTGTCATATCTATATTATGTATATATTGGGGACGCGAGAGTCCTCGAATAACCCGCGAAACTGTTCCCAAGCGGTCAGCTTCATCGCGAGTTTTCTCACAGACCTCCTCGGAGCTTGGTCACCACGTAGTCAGCACATCCTGCCGATAACGAAAAATATTCATTTCATTGCCCATGTACAACTCGAGAAAAATAACGTTATCAGTGCTAATATTCGGTTACATGGGGACCGAGCTCGAGAGCGAGGGTAATGACGCCAAGCCCTTTGTCTCAGAGACAAAGAGGGCGAGGATACATATTGCGCTCCGGGAGCTGGCCAGCCAGTTCCGTCCGGTCTCTCCAACAGCGCGCATCGCAGAGTCGACGCTCTGAAAACCGGTACACCTATTTTATTCTTTTTTATATTCTTTTCGAGTTTACCCCGGTCTCTTCGTCAGTGTAACTATAAGTCTCTGTAAAACCGGCATTAATGTTCAAATCATAATAAAAGTAAAAGGCAACATAACACGTCAAACACTGCAACGAATAAATTAACGAAACTTATATTATTTTCTTTATTGAATGTAACTACGTTTATTTACGTGTAAAATACACAATCTTTTATATAACATTCGATTTCTTCGCGCTATTAAAATCACGCAAAATACGGCGACCGCGCAAAAGTGTAACATTTTCCGAGCAAATAATTAAAATATATTTGGCTCTCGTTCGTGCGTGTAAACACGCAACGAACGAATCATCGTAGTGCATTTCTTTCTCTCTTTCTCTCTTCCTCTCACTCACGCCATTTTTCCCAACACACGTATTCGTCTCACTCATAAAATCATACTTGTCCAAAATTGGACAAATCTTGAAGTGCCTTTTTTATGAGGCTTGGGAAAGCTGACGCACGAACACGCTACATCCGCTGACTCGCCGTAATCTGGCAGGTTAGCGACTGGCACGGTTAATCCGGTGCTTAGTGTTCGGACGTCGATTTCCCTTGACCTTTATATTTGTATTCGCGGCTGGCTGCCAATCGCCGTAACCGGGCGGAGGTGGGCCAGACGTAGCGAGTCGGCGGTGCCGTAATCTGGCACGCACTAGACTCGCTCAGCGTACCAAATTTTATTTCATATCAGTCTGTACCTGTGCGTTAGACGAATACGTATCCCGATACATTCGCTCGACAAATAAAAAACCCTCGCCCGTCCAAAATCGGACGTATAAACAGGGGATTTTCCGAGGAATTCGGAAGGTTTGCCGCACGAACACGCCACACGCGCCGACCCGCCGTAATTCGGTAGGTCAGCGACTGGCACGGTCACACCGGTGCTTAGTGTTCGGGCGTCGGCTTCCGTTATTCTCAACGTTTGTTCTCGCGGCTGGCCGCCAATCGCCGTAACCGGGCGGAGGTGGAGCCAGACGTAGTGAGTCGACGGTGCCGTAACCTGGCACGTCTTGCACTCACTCAGCGGTTCAAATAATTATAAATTCTATACATGTATATTTATATTTCAAAGCGAATGTATCCCTCATAAATTAATCCAGTCCTCGTAGTCTCCGACCGCTCCCAAAAACATCGGCATCCCCGGCCCATCGCATTCGCACGAGCACCGGGTACCCGTCAGGGCAACGACAGGTCGGGTCGAGCTGGAACATCTTTGCGATTCCTGGACAAATTCGGTCACACGGTCGAGTAGTTTTGACCCGCTACGCACCGCCGCTCTTTCTCACCAAGGTAAGCACAATTTCACGCTACTTTCTTATTTGCTTACCTGTCGCTCATGCGTCAAATTATACACCAACGACTTTACCAAGCGCCTATCCCAAGTGGGCACATTCCCGCTTAAACGTGGCGCTTTTCTTCTCCGACGGTAACTTACCGTCATATAAGTCTAATGACTTAATTCATTATTATCCGTACGTTCGTGGCACACTTCCCATTTGTAAATTCAAATCCTGAAAGGTAAATTAAAAGACGATTAATTATCGATCAAAAATGGGCCCCACGACGTAACAGAGATATATATAAAAACTAAATTGGTGGCAGCGGTGGGATGCGCTTAAAGTCTTTGGTGTAAAATTTAAAAAATCTATATAGAAAAAATTCATGTTTACATATCGCAAAGAGTAAAATAAAATAAGAGGTTCAAAATGGCTGAGCATTCCCAAAATTCGAAACGTTTAAGTGAAGAGGAACTCCGCGTATTAGCGGATCAATTAGATAAAAAACGCGAAATACTTCGTGAACAAGAACAAGCGTTATTAAAAAGAGAATTAGAAACGCACGAAAAATTAGAAGCCCTGCGTGCGCGTGAATGTGAATTTAGTGATCAAGTGAATAATAGAGATGAACCAATCTCATTCATTCATGACGCCCTCGAGGCTATGCAAAATACCCTTTCGACAATGATAAACGAAGTCGGTCGAATTAATAGGGAAATTGGTTCAATTATAAACGGTGAGGGTCAACGACAAAATGGTCCAGTCCCTCACGTAGAACGAAAAAGTGTTATTAAATTTGGAGGGGATTTCGAGTATCCCCGTAAGAACAAAGGGGTCGATAAGAATAATGATTAATGATACTCCCGCGGAATTTCACGTCGTCGATGATTGGTTCCCAATGGAACAACATGCATTACTTGGTACCGAATTTCTTGCTGAAAATAAAGCTCTCGTAGATTGGAGACACGAACAATTAACTTGGGGAAATCAAAGGATCCCGTTTAAAAGTAAACAAACTATTTCGATTCCAAAACGGTCCAAAACGGTCTGTTATGTCAAAGTAAGTAATCCCAAAATCAAAGAAGGATATATTCCGATGCTCTACTTGGGAGAAGGGATCTTTTTTGGCGAAGCAGTCGTTACGGTCAAGAATGGTATCGCTTATCTTATTGCGCACAATTCAACCGATGATAATTTGTTACTGACTATACCAACGGTAGTAGTCGAAGAATTCAGGTGCAAAGGCACGAAAAAAGGTTCCCTCACTCCGGACGACCAAAAGGCGTTTCAGGAAGAGGATAGGACCGAATGTGAAAATAATTTCCTCACTCCGGACGACCAAAAGGCGTTTCAGGAAGAGGATAAAAATCAAAAGGGTTCCCTCACTCCGGACGACCAAAAGGCGTTTCAGGAAGAGGATAGGACCGAATGTGAAAATAATTCCCTCACTCCGGACGACCGAAAGGCGTTTCAGGAAGAGGAGAAAAGTTTAATTGTTCCCCACCCGGACGACCAAATGGCGTCTCGGGAAGAGGGTATATTACGGTTTGAAATTGCGCGCAACAAAAAAGTTTTAAAAGTTGAAAAGAAAGATAAAGTAAACGAAATTCGCGACTTACTCCGTCTCAACCATCTAAACGATGAAGAACGGTCAAGCGTGGATAAAATTATAAGCGAGAATTCGGACCTATTTCATTTGCCAGGAAAAGTCCTAGGCTTTACAGATAAAATCGAGCATAAGATAACGACGAACGACGATCAACCAGTATTTACGAGGCAGTATAGATTTCCGCCCGTTCATAAAGATGAAATTACAAAACAAGTTAAAGAACTAATTGAGGGGGAAGTAATAAAACCGTCAAACTCCCCGTATAGTTCGCCCCTGTGGATCGTTCCGAAAAAGGCGGACTCACAAGGAAATCCAAAGTGGCGCATGGTCATTGATTATAGAAACTTAAACGAAAAGACGATTGGCGATGCTTATCCATTACCTCAAATAACCGAAATTCTCGACCAATTGGGTAATGCGAAATATTTTTCAGTATTCGACCTGGCCAGTGGTTTCCATCAAATTAAAGTACATCCAGATGATTCTCACAAGACAGCATTCGCTACACCATTCGGACACTACGAATTCGACCGAATGCCGTTTGGTTTAAAAAACGCTCCGGCGACATTTCAAAGATTAATGGATCGAGTCTTAACAGGCCTTCAAGGCATCGAGCTTTTTGTTTATTTGGACGACATCGTCATTTATGCAAAGACACTAGTTGAACACGATAATAAATTCAACAAACTTGCGAAAAAATTAAGGCAAGCCAACTTAAAATTACAACCGGACAAGTGTGAATTTTTAAGACGAGAAGTGGCATATTTGGGTCACATCATAAGTGAGGACGGGGTTAAACCCGATCCCAAAAAATTGGAGGCTCTACAGGGATACCCTAGGCCTACCACTCCGAAAAAGATAAAACAATTTTTAGGACTTGCAGGTTATTACCGCAGGTTTATCGAAAATTTTTCAGGCATTGCAAAGCCACTCACAAATTTATTAAAAAAGGGATCGACCTTCAAATGGACCGAATCTCACCAAAAAGCCTTTGATACGCTTATCGAGGCGTTATGTAAAGAACCAATTCTTCAATATCCGGATTTCACGAAACCATTCATCATAACAACGGACGCATCCGATCACGCCATTGGCGGAATTTTGAGCCAAGGCGAAATTGGTAAAGATAGACCCGTTAGTTACACCTCTCGAACTCTTGGAAAACACGAAGTTAATTACTCAGTGATCGAGAAGGAATTATTGGCTATCATTTATTGTGTAAATCATTTCAGACCTTATGTCTACGGCCGTGAGTTCTTATTGGTAACGGATCACAAGCCGCTCGTATGGCTTCACTCCGTAAAAGACCCGGCCAATCGGCTTGTGCATTGGCGCCTTAGCCTTGCTAATTATACTTATAAAATTGTATACAAACCAGGAAGGGTAAACAGCAATGCTGACGCCCTCTCCCGGAACCCGCCAGTAAAAAATCAGACTGTGCTCATGGTGAAGCATACGCCATGTAAAAGAAAATCCGAATCGCCTATCGTTGGTCCAAGTCGGGCAAAAATCGGCAAACCGACTCCTAGTGAAAACGACGATTCGGACTCGGACGAAAGATTGTTCGATCCACCAGCTGGAAGAAACCCAGCTAAAAAACGAAAACCTACCTCAAATCCTGATACGGATACGGAGGAAATCCCCGATCCGTCGGACGGCAACCAAAGGAAAAATCCACCTGAAAAAAGGAAAAAGTTGGCCGGCTCCGCGGACGAGGACGATTTCCTCGGTTTCCGAAATTTCCCGACAATTTCGCAAACGTCTGGCAAAACGCCTCGTCGTTGGGAAAAAGAAAAAGAAACTCCGAAAACCCGGAACCTGGAAGAACCGCCTTCCCATCCTCAATCCGTCGAACCTGTAAAAGATACAACCTTGCACACGTCTATTCCAGACGCAAGTCCAAACGACGGAAACGCGGAAAATTTTCAAATACCGCAACTTTTAGAAGATCGAGAAATAGCCCCATTTCCTGAGGATTCCGAAACTCCGGAACCGTCAGAACATGGAGAAAACATTGAGAATATCGATGATCTCCCCGAAAGCTCAAGCGACTCAGACGACGACTCTGTAAATAGCGACATATTTGATAATGAAAACCCCGAGTATGCATTACCGAGGGAAAACAGTGAAGTCCAAGGTAGACTCACCATACGCGAAACGCGTGATAATTTGTCCATGTTCAAGGACAATCTCGTCGTCTTTGTCACCACTTCCGGGAGACCAATCGATGATGGAGCGAAAGATCTCCAAACTCAAAATTTGTTTCCCAAAATCGAGGAAACCACGTATTTACGACTCAAGGTAATAAACGAAAATTCAAGATGCATATTAGCTATACCATTATTGGCTAATGTACACGAAAATCTTTTGATCGAGGACCTTGAAGAAGCCCTCGACTCCTTGAAAAACTTTGTCCGCGAAACATCTACGAAACAAATTTATGTCGCGAAAACAAACTCAATCGGAAATGTATCATGGAACGAAATTAAAAATCTTTTGATACGATCGCTAGGCAACGACGAAGTTACGTTGACCATTTGTAAACAACTCATTCAATATCCTCCCGAGGAAAATCGTGTCGCAATTATAGAAGAAAACCACGACTCGTTGGTAGGAGGTCATAAGGGAGTAAATAAAACGTACAAACGAATCAGAGAAAATTTCTTTTGGAAAAACATGAAAAGCGAAATTCAAGAGTACATTCAACATTGTAGAGGTTGCCAATTAAAAAAATTAGTTCGCGTCAAAACTAAGCAACCCATGGTGATCACCGACACCCCACGGGCGGCCTTCGACAAGGTGGCCATGGACGTGGTCGGACCACTTCCTGTTACGAAGATGGGCAACGAGTACGTGCTGACCATCCAGGATCTTCTCACCAAGTGCTCGTTGGCAATTCCGCTGAAAAGAACAACGGCGATCGACATCAGCGAGGCGTTCGTCAAAAACTTCATCGCTCGTTTTGGTGCTCCTCGCGCCCTTCTCACCGACCAGGGGGCGAACTTTCGGAGCAGTTTTATGAAGGCCATCGCGAGGAAATTCAGAATCAAAATGTACCAAACATCAGCCTTCTACCCGCAGTCCAACGGGTCAATCGAAAGGTCTCACCATGTCCTCGCGGAATATCTGAAACAGTACGTGAACGAAAACAATGATTGGGACGAGCTCATCGAGTTAGCGATGTTCTCTTATAATACGAGCCAACACGAGGGTACAGGGTACACCCCTCACGAGCTAGTTTTCGGTAAACTGGCCCGCCATCCGTCGGGTTATCAACAAATCGAGGAGCAACAGGATACGACTTATGCTGCATACCTGGAGGAGCTCTTCTCTCGAATTTACGAACTCCAACAATTTGCCGCCGAAAATCTGAAGAGATCCAAGGAGAAATCAAAAACGTATTACGATCGGAGAATTAATCCGAAAACCTTCAAGGACGGCGACAAGGTTCTCATGTTGAAGGAACCAAAAAGGGGAAAATTCGGTGACCAATACACCGAACCATGCGAAATTCTGGAAATTTTATCAGGAGGAAACGTGAAGATCCTCTATAAAAATAAACCTCGGGTAGTCCACCCCAATAAATTAAGAGGCACCCGATTATGAACTCCGCGTGTGTGTGGAATGCACCCTTCGTCGAACGGACACATATCGAGTGCAACCCCATGCTGGCCGCCGAATATTGGATCGACGGCACTTGGTATCGTTTCACACCACATCCAGTCGAGGTACCGCCTCCTGGACAACTGCATCCCGCTTCCATGCCTACCTGGGGATACAACCCCATTGGAAATTTGGCATCCAGCGGAATTTATTCTGACCACGAGATCAACCAGCTGAGGGACAGGATAATGTTCCCCGCTGAAAAACCAGCATTACTCAACAACATCGCAAGGGGTTTCGCAGGACACGACATACCCCCGGGAAGCGTTTCCCTCAAGACACTGATGGACGAGGTCGCTCTCCAACACGTGGCTGATGGAGTAATGCACAAAATCTGGGGTGGTTTCGAAAATTCGGGATCATCAGTGCGGGACTGTTCGGGGTCCTCGCAATCCTCACCATCATCAAGGCGATCATCGATACTTGCATCCATGGATATACACTCCACACTCTGTACGGATGGAGTTTCACCCTCCTAGGAGCCATCTGGAACTCGGTGACAAGCCTCCTGATTAGCAGAGCTCACCATGCTGAACAACGGTCGTCGAAGATCACCAACGACGAACCTCTAGAGCTGGTGTCCATCAATGACAATCGCGACCATCCGACGACGTCGAGGCGTTTGTCGGGCGTCGATCACGGACTCTTGGAGCGGCTCAACGCCGGTCCTCAGCAAAGCTGAAGCATTGCTTCAGACTTTTAGGGGGGAGGTGTTACGTCCTAGCACTCTCGCCCTCCAAATATTCATATCTGGTACGAATTGTATTAATTATTAAGATTTTTTCCTCGCGCTAGACGCGCTCATTTATGTTTTTCTTGGGGTACATGTTAATCAGAACGACCCATATATGGTCGATTTCACTCAGAAACCCCGTTATATAAAATATTCGTGAATATATCTTTAAATTGAGCATGCGTATATCTACCTGTATACTTTAGGGACAAACAGGTCCCATAATAACATTACCGCTAAGCTTACCTGTAACTTCAGGGACGAGCACATGGGTGCTCGGATTAACTATACAATTAGCCTCATATACGCGTACATATCTGTTTGCCTGTACACTTCTGGGACACGCACATGGGTCCCCGGAGTACCATATCGAAATGTCTCATATATACATACATATCCACGTACCTGCATGCTTCAGGGACATATACGAGAGTCCCTGGAGTACCTCCTATAATAATTCCGCATGTCTATTTCCATGCACACTTTAGGGACATAAGTCCTCGAAATGACTCTAACGAATATATATATATATACATACTCCAGGACCTCAGAGTCCTCATGTACCATTCGTATACTCTTATGCATACTTCCAAGGCATTAGTCCTCGGAATAACCTTAGTGAATATCTATACATGTATATATATATATATACATATACGTACTCCATACGCTTCAGGGACATATAGCCGAGTCCCGGAGCAATATTTCATACATATCAACTTCCATGCATACTTCGGGGACATAAGTCCTCAAAGTGACACTCACCAATATACATATATATATACTCGGGACATCCAAGAGAGTCTCCGGAGTACAAATAATAATATTAATACCTATACTTACATGTATATTACGGGGACATTCACGAGTCCCCGAACTAGTATCCAACATATATATGTATATTCGTGTTGACCATAATACAATGGTCCTAGAAATAAGAAATATTGTCATATCTATATTATGTATATATTGGGGACGCGAGAGTCCTCGAATAACCCGCGAAACTGTTCCCAAGCGGTCAGCTTCATCGCGAGTTTTCTCACAGACCTCCTCGGAGCTTGGTCACCACGTAGTCAGCACATCCTGCCGATAACGAAAAATATTCATTTCATTGCCCATGTACAACTCGAGAAAAATAACGTTATCAGTGCTAATATTCGGTTACATGGGGACCGAGCTCGAGAGCGAGGGTAATGACGCCAAGCCCTTTGTCTCAGAGACAAAGAGGGCGAGGATACATATTGCGCTCCGGGAGCTGGCCAGCCAGTTCCGTCCGGTCTCTCCAACAGCGCGCATCGCAGAGTCGACGCTCTGAAAACCGGTACACCTATTTTATTCTTTTTTATATTCTTTTCGAGTTTACCCCGGTCTCTTCGTCAGTGTAACTATAAGTCTCTGTAAAACCGGCATTAATGTTCAAATCATAATAAAAGTAAAAGGCAACATAACACGTCAAACACTGCAACGAATAAATTAACGAAACTTATATTATTTTCTTTATTGAATGTAACTACGTTTATTTACGTGTAAAATACACAATCTTTTATATAACATTCGATTTCTTCGCGCTATTAAAATCACGCAAAATACGGCGACCGCGCAAAAGTGTAACATTTTCCGAGCAAATAATTAAAATATATTTGGCTCTCGTTCGTGCGTGTAAACACGCAACGAACGAATCATCGTAGTGCATTTCTTTCTCTCTTTCTCTCTTCCTCTCACTCACGCCATTTTTCCCAACACACGTATTCGTCTCACTCATAAAATCATACTTGTCCAAAATTGGACAAATCTTGAAGTGCCTTTTTTATGAGGCTTGGGAAAGCTGACGCACGAACACGCTACATCCGCTGACTCGCCGTAATCTGGCAGGTTAGCGACTGGCACGGTTAATCCGGTGCTTAGTGTTCGGACGTCGATTTCCCTTGACCTTTATATTTGTATTCGCGGCTGGCTGCCAATCGCCGTAACCGGGCGGAGGTGGGCCAGACGTAGCGAGTCGGCGGTGCCGTAATCTGGCACGCACTAGACTCGCTCAGCGTACCAAATTTTATTTCATATCAGTCTGTACCTGTGCGTTAGACGAATACGTATCCCGATACATTCGCTCGACAAATAAAAAACCCTCGCCCGTCCAAAATCGGACGTATAAACAGGGGATTTTCCGAGGAATTCGGAAGGTTTGCCGCACGAACACGCCACACGCGCCGACCCGCCGTAATTCGGTAGGTCAGCGACTGGCACGGTCACACCGGTGCTTAGTGTTCGGGCGTCGGCTTCCGTTATTCTCAACGTTTGTTCTCGCGGCTGGCCGCCAATCGCCGTAACCGGGCGGAGGTGGAGCCAGACGTAGTGAGTCGACGGTGCCGTAACCTGGCACGTCTTGCACTCACTCAGCGGTTCAAATAATTATAAATTCTATACATGTATATTTATATTTCAAAGCGAATGTATCCCTCATAAATTAATCCAGTCCTCGTAGTCTCCGACCGCTCCCAAAAACATCGGCATCCCCGGCCCATCGCATTCGCACGAGCACCGGGTACCCGTCAGGGCAACGACAGGTCGGGTCGAGCTGGAACATCTTTGCGATTCCTGGACAAATTCGGTCACACGGTCGAGTAGTTTTGACCCGCTACGCACCGCCGCTCTTTCTCACCAAGGTAAGCACAATTTCACGCTACTTTCTTATTTGCTTACCTGTCGCTCATGCGTCAAATTATACACCAACGACTTTACCAAGCGCCTATCCCAAGTGGGCACATTCCCGCTTAAACGTGGCGCTTTTCTTCTCCGACGGTAACTTACCGTCATATAAGTCTAATGACTTAATTCATTATTATCCGTACGTTCGTGGCACACTTCCCATTTGTAAATTCAAATCCTGAAAGGTAAATTAAAAGACGATTAATTATCGATCAAAAATGGGCCCCACGACGTAACACTTGAAGCCGAAATTGATAATCACGGAACTCTCCGAAACGGTCAATACGATATTTTCGAAGACGACACGCTGGATTGTTTCGTCAAGGGTCTTCCACCCGACTTTCGAATCCGTCTCAAACTCGAGGGATTCAATAATCTCGAGGATGCCTATTCAAAGCCAATAAAAGTTAAAAAAGATATGGAACGCGATAGGTCTCATTTCAAGGACACGCGTTTCGAAAGCCGAACTCAAAATCAGTCGGCCCAAATAAAAGCGGTCTCCCCTTCACGAGGACCGACTTGTAAACATTGCAACCGCAATCACGCGTCCGATGATTGCTGGTTAAAGTTTCCGGACAAGAAGCCGGGAAATTCAAATAAACAAAGTTCTAACAGTAGAATCACGTGGTCAAAGCCCACGAACGGTCAAGGATCTCGAGTCCCGTCGATGTGTAATTATTGCAACAGGGCGGGCCACCTCGAGACGTCCTGCTATAAAAAACAAAACGAAGAAAGGAATAGGGCAACCGAATTGCCAAAAAACGAGAATTCTCGACCAGCGGCACGGGCCTCCCCGCGGGACGAGAAATCGACGGAGCGCCCGGTAAAAATAATAGACGCGTCTCCGTGCGAACCGTCCACGTCTTATTAACGCGTTCAAAACAAATAGCTTCCGTAGACCTCGACTCACCCAACTTATCGGGACTTAACGAATTTTTAATAGACTCGGGCTCGGAAGTGAATCTCGTCAAAAGTCAAATCGTAAATGCTCATACGTATATAAATAAATACGATATATTAAATTTGGAGGGGATCTCGAGTATCCCCGTAAGAACAAAGGGGTCGATAAGAATAATGATCAATGATACCCCCGCGGAATTTCACGTCGTCGATGATTGGTTCCCAATGGACCAACATGCATTACTTGGTACCGAATTTCTTGCTGAAAATAAAGCTCTCGTAGATTGGAGACACGAACAATTAACTTGGGGAAATCAAAGGATCCCGTTTAAAAGTAAACAAACTATTTCGATTCCAAAACGGTCCAAAACGGTCTGTTATGTCAAAGTAAGTAATCCCAAAATCAAAGAAGGATATATTCCGATGCTCTACTTGGGAGAAGGGATCTTTTTTGGCGAAGCAGTCGTTACGGTCAAGAATGGTATCGCTTATCTTATTGCGCACAATTCAACCGATGATAATTTGTTACTGACTATACCAACGGTAGTAGTCGAAGAATTCAGGTGCAAAGGCACAAAAAAGGGTTCCCTCACTCCGGACGACCAAAAGGCGTTTCAGGAAGAGGATAGGACCGAATGTGAAAATAATTCCCTCACTCCGGACGACCAAATGGCGTTTCAGGAAGAGGATAAAAATCAAAAGGGTTCCCTCACTCCGGACGACCAAAAGGCGTTTCAGGAAGAGGATAGGACCCGATGTGAAAATAATTCCCTCACTCCGGACGACCAAAAGGCGTTTCAGGAAGAGGAGAAAAGTTTAATTGTTCCCCACCCGGACGACCAAATGGCGTCTCGGGAAGAGGGTATATTACGGTTTGAAATTGCGCGCAACAAAAAAGTTTTAAAAGTTGAAAAGAAAGACAAAGTAAACGAAATTCGCGACTTACTCCGTCTCAACCATCTAAACGATGAAGAACGGTCAAGCGTGGATAAAATTATAAGCGAGAATTCGGACCTATTTCATTTGCCAGGAAAAGTCCTAGGCTTTACAGATGAAATCGAGCATAAGATAACGACGAACGACGATCAACCAGTTTTTACGAGGCAGTATAGATTTCCGCCCGTTCATAAAGATAAAATTACAAAACAAGTTAAAGAACTAATTGAAGGGGAAGTAATAAAACCGTCAAACTCCCCGTATAGTTCGCCCCTGTGGATCGTTCCGAAAAAGGCGGACTCACAAGGAAATCCAAAGTGGCGCATGGTCATTGATTATAGAAACTTAAACGAAAAGACGATTGGCGATGCTTATCCATTACCTCAAATAACCGAAATTCTCGACCAAATCGGTAATGCGAAATATTTTTCAGTATTCGACCTGGCCAGTGGTTTCCATCAAATTAAAGTACATCCAGATGATTCTCACAAGACAGCATTTGCTACACCATTCGGACACTACGAATTCGACCGAATGCCGTTTGGTTTAAAAAACGCTCCGGCGACATTTCAGAGATTAATGGATCGAGTCTTAACAGGCCTTCAAGGCATCGAGGTTTTTGTTTATTTGGACGACATCGTCATTTATGCAAAGACACTAGTTGAACACGAGAATAAATTCAACAAACTTGCGAAAAAATTAAGGCAAGCCAACTTAAAATTACAACCGGACAAGTGTGAATTTTTAAGACGAGAAGTGGCATATTTGGGTCACATCATAAGTGAGGACGGGGTTAAACCCGATCCCCAAAAATTGGAGGCTCTACAGGGATACCCTAGGCCTACCACTCCGAAAAAGATAAAACAATTTTTAGGACTTGCAGGTTATTACCGCAGGTTTATCGAAAATTTTTCAGGCATTGCAAAGCCACTCACAAATTTATTAAAAAAGGGATCGACCTTCAAATGGACCGAATCTCACCAAAAAGCCTTTGATACGCTTATCGAGGCGTTATGTAAAGAACCTATTCTTCAATATCCGGATTTCACGAAACCATTCATCATAACAACGTACGCATCCGATCACGCCATTGGCGGAATTTTGAGCCAAGGCGAAATTGGTAAAGATAGACCCGTTAGTTACACCTCTCGAACTCTTGGAAAACACGAAGTTAATTACTCAGTGATCGAGAAGGAATTATTGGCTATCATTTATTGTGTAAATCATTTCAGACCTTATGTCTACGGCCGTGAGTTCTTATTGGTAACGGATCACAAGCCGCTCGTATGGCTTCACTTCGTAAAAGACCCGGCCAATCGGCTTGGGCATTGGCGCCTTAGCCTTGCTAATTATACTTATAAAATTGTATACAAACCAGGAAGGGTAAACAGCAATGCTGACGCCCTCTCCCGGAACCCGCCAGTAAAAAATCAGACTGTGCTCATGGTGAAGCATACGCCATGTAAAAGAAAATCCGAATCGCCTATCGTTGGTCCAAGTCGGGCAAAAATCGGTAAACCGACTCCTAGTGAAAACGACGATTCGGACTCGGACGAAAGATTGTTCGATCCACCAGCTGGAAGAAACCCAGCTAAAAAACGAAAACCTACCTCAAATCCTGATACGGATACGGAGGAAATCCCCGATCCGTCGGACGGCAACCAAAGGAAAAATCCACCTGAAAAAAGGAAAAAGTTGGCCGGCACCGCGGACGAGGACGATTTCCTCGGTTTCCGAAATTTCCTGACAATTTCGCAAACGTCTGGCAAAACGCCTCGTCGTTGGGAAAAAGAAAAAGAAACTCCGAAAACCCGGAACCTGGAAGAACCGCCTTCCCATCCTCAATCCGTCGAACCTGTAAAAGAAACAACCTTGCACACGTCTATTCCAGACGCAAGTCCAAACGACGGAAACGCGGAAAATTTTCAAATACCGCAACTTTTAGAAGATCGAGAAATAGCCCCATTTCCTGAGGATTCCGAAACTCCGGAACCGTCAGAACATGGAGAAAACATTGAGAATATCGATGATCTCACCGAAAGCTCAAGCGACTCAAACGACGACTCTGTAAATAGCGACATATTTGATAAAAACCCCGAGTATGCATTACCGAGGGAAAACAGTGAAGTCCAAGGTAGACTCACCATACGCGAAACACGTGATAATTTGTCCATGTTCAAGGACAATCTCGTCGTCTTTGTCACCACTTCCGGGAGACCAATCGATGATGGAGCGAAAGATCTCCAAACTCAAAATTTGTTTCCCAAAATCGAGGAAACCACGTATTTACGACTCAAGGTAATAAACGAAAATTCAAGATGCATATTAGCTGTACCATTATTGGCTAGTGTACACGAAAATCTTTTGATCGAGGACCTTGAAGAAGCCCTCGACTCCTTGAAAAACTTTGTCCGCGAAACATCTACGAAACAAATTTATGTCGCGAAAACAAACTCAATCGGAAATGTATCATGGAACGAAATTAAAAATGTTTTGATACGATCGCTAGGGAACGACGAAGTTACGCTGACCATTTGTAAACAACTCATTCAATATCCTCCCGAGGAAAATCGTATCGCAATTATAGAAGAAAACCACGACTCGTTGGTAGGAGGTCATAAGGGAGTGAATAAAACGTACAAACGAATCAGAGAAAATTTCTTTTGGAAAAACATGAAAAGCGAAATTCAAGAGTACATTCAACATTGTAGAGGTTGCCAATTAAAAAAATTAGTTCGCGTCAAAACTAAGCAACCCATGGTGATCACCGACACCCCAAGGGCGGCCTTCGACAAGGTGGCCATGGACGTGGTCGGACCACTCCCTGTTACGAAGATGGGCAACGAGTACGTGCTGACCATCCAGGATCTTCTCACCAAGTACTCGTTGGCAATTCCGCTGAAAAGAACAACGGCGATCGACATCAGCGAGGCGTTCGTCAAAAACTTCATCGCTCGTTTTGGTGCTCCTCGCGCCCTTCTCACCGACCAGGGGGCGAACTTTCGGAGCAGTTTTATGAAGGCCATCGCGAGGAAATTCAGAATCAAAATGTACCAAACATCAGCCTTCTACCCGGAGTCCAACGGGTCAATCGAAAGGTCTCACCATGTCCTCGCGGAATATCTGAAACAGTACGTGAACGAAAACAATGATTGGGACGAGCTCATCGAGTTAGCGATGTTCTCTTATAATACGAGCCAACACGAGGGTACAGGGTACACCCCTCACGAGCTAGTTTTCGGTAAACTGGCCCGCCATCCGTCGGGTTATCAACAAATCGAGGAGCAACAGGATACGACTTATGCAGCATACCTGGAGGAGCTTGTTACGTCGTGGGGCCCATTTTTAATCGATAATTAATCGTCTTTTAATTTACCTTTCAGGATTTGAATTTATAAATGGGAAGTGTGCCACGAACGTGCGGATAATAATGAATTAAGTCATTAGACTTATATGACGGTGTTACGTCCTAGCACTCTCGCCCTCCAAATATTCATATCTGGTACGAATTGTATTAATTATTAAGATTTTTTCCTCGCGCTAAACGCGCTCATTGATGTTTTTCTTGGGGTACATGTTAATCAGAACGACCCATATATGGTCAATTTCACTCAGAAACCCCGTTATATAAAATATTCGTGAATATATCTTTAAATTGAGCATGCGTATATCTACCCGTATACTTTAGGGACAAACAGTTCCCATAATAACATTACCGCTAAGCTTACCTGTAACTTCAGGGACGAGCACATGGGTGCTCGGATTAACTTTACAATTAACCTCATATACGCGTACATATCTGTTTGCCTGTACACTTCTGGGACACGCACATGGGTCCCCGGAGTACCATTGTTACGTCCTAGCACTCTCGCCCTCCAAATATTCATATCTGGTACGAATTGTATTAATTATTAAGATTTTTTCCTCGCGCCAAACGCGCTCATTTATGTTTTTCTTGGGGTACATGTTAATCAGAACGACCTAGATATGGTCGATTTCACTCAGAAACCCCGTTATATAAAATATTCGTGAATATATCTTTAAATTGAGCATGCGTATATCTACCCGTATACTTTAGGGACAAACAGTTCCCATAATAACATTACCGCTAAGCTTACCTGTAACTTCAGGGACGAGCACATGGGTGCTCGGATTAACTTTACAATTAGCCTCATATACGCGTACATATCTGTTTGCCTGTACACTTCTGGGACACGCACATGGGTCCCCGGAGTACCATATCGAAATGTCTCATATATACATACATATCCACGTACCTGCATGCTTCAGGGACATACACGAGAGACCCTGGAGTACCTCCTATAATAATTCCGCATGTCTATTTCCATGCACACTTTAGGGACATAAGTCCTCGAAACGACTTTAACGAATATATATATATATACATACTCCAGGACCTCAGAGTCCTCATATACCATTCGTATACTCTTATGCATACTTCCAAGGCATTAGTCCTCGGAATAACCTTAGTGAATATCTATACATGTATATATATATATATACATATACGTACTCCATACGCTTCAGGGACATATAGCCGAGTCCCGGAGCAATATTTCATACATATCTACTTCCATGCATACTTCGGGGACATAAGTCCTCAAAGTGACACTCACCAATATACATATATATATACTCGGGACATCCAAGAGAGTCTCCGGAGTACAAATAATAATATTAATACCTATACTTACATGTATATTACGGGGACATTCACGAGTCCCCGAACTAGTATCCAACATATATATGTAATTTCGTGTTGACCATAATACAATGGTCCTAGAAATAAGAAATATTGTCATATCTATATTATGTATATATTGGGGACGCGAGAGTCCTCGAATAACCCGCGAAACTGTTCCCAAGCGGTCAGCTTCATCGCGAGTTTTCTCACAGACCTCCTCGGAGCTCGGTCACCACGTAGTCAGCACATCCTGCCGATAACGAAAAATATTCATTTCATTGCCCATGTACAACTCGAGAAAAATAACGTTATCAGTGCTAATATTCGGTTACATGGGGACCGAGCTCGAGAGCGAGGGTAATGACGCCAAGCCCTTTGTCTCAGAGACAAAGAGGGCGAGGATACATATTGCGCTCCGGGAGCTGGTCAGTCAGTTCGGTCCGGTCTCTCCAACAGCGCGCATCGCAGAGTCGACGCTCTGAAAACCGGTACACCTATTTTATTCTTTTTTATATTCTTTTCGAGTTTACCCCGGTCTCTTCGTCAGTGTAACTATAAGTCTCTGTAAAACCGGCATTAATTGTTCAAATCATAATAAAAGTAAAGAGCAACATAACACGTCAAACACTGCAACGAATAAATTAACGAAACTTATATTATTTTCTTTATTGAATGTAACTACGTTTATTTACGTGTAAAATACACAATCTTTTATATAACATTCGATTTCTTCGCGCTATTAAAATCACGCAAAATACGGCGACCGCGCAAAAGTGTAACATTTTCCGAGCAAATAATTAAAATATATTTGGCTCTCGTTCGTGCATGTAAACACGCAACGAACAAATCATCGTAGTGCATTTCTTTCTCTCTTTCTCTCTTCCTCTCACTCACGCCATTTTTCCCAACACACGTATTCGTCTCACTCATTAAATCATACTTGTCCAAAAATTGGACAAATCTTGAAGTGCCCTTTTTTATGAGGCTTGGGAAAGCTGACGCACGAACACGCTACATCCGCTGACTCGCCGTAATCTGGCAGGTTAGCGACTGGCACGGTTAATCCGGTGCTTAGTGTTCGGACGTCGATTTCCCTTGACCTTTATATTTGTATTCGCGGCTGGCTGCCAATCGCCGTAACCGGGCGGAGGTGGGCCAGACGTAGCGAGTCGGCGGTGCCGTAATTTGGCACGCACTAGACTCGCTCAGCGTACCCAAATTTTATTTCATATCAGTCTGTACCTGTGCGTTAGACGAATACGTATCCCGATACATTCGCTCGACAAATAAAAAACCCTCGTCCGTCCAAAATCGGACGTATAAACAGGGTATTTTCCGAGGAATTCGGAAGGTTTGCCGCACGAACACGCCACACGCGCCGACCCGCCGTAATTCGGTAGGTCAGCGACTGGCACGGTCACACCGGTGCTTAGTGTTCGGGCGTCGGCTTCCGTTATTCTCAACATTTGTTCTCGCGGCTGGCCGCCAATCGCCGTAACCGGGCGGAGGTGGAGCCAGACGTAGTGAGTCGACGGTGCCGTAACCTGGCACGTCTTGCACTCACTCAGCGGTTCAAATAATTATAAATTCTATACATGTATATTTATATTTCAAAGCGAATGTATCCCTCATAAATTAATCCAGTCCTCGTAGTCTCCGACCGCTCCCAAAAACATCGGCATCCCCGGCCCATCGCATTCGCACGAGCACCGGGTACCTGTCAGGGCAACGACAGGTCGGGTCGAGCTGGAACATCTTTGCGATTCCTGGACAAATTCGGTCACACGGTCGAGTAGTTTTGACCCGCTACGCACCGCCGCTCTTCCTACCAAGGTAAGCACAATTTCACGCTACTTTCTTATTTGCTTACCTGTCGCTCATGCGTCAAATTATACACCAACGACTTTACCAAGCGCCTATCCCAAGTGGGCACATTCCCGCTTAAACGTGGCGCTTTTCTTCTCCGACGGTAACTTACCGTCATATAAGTCATATGACTTAATTCATTATAATCCGTACGTTCGTGGCACACTTCCCATTCGTAAATTCAAATCCTGAAAGGTAAATTAAAAGACGATTAATTATCGATCAAAAATGGGCCCCACGACGTAACAGATATATATATATATAAAATTTAAATTGGTGGCAGCGGTGGGATACGCTTAAAGTCTTTGGTGTAAAATTTAAAAAATCTATATAGAAAAAACTCATGTTTACATATCGCAAAGTGTAAAATAAAATAAGAGGTTCAAAATGGCTGAGCATTCCCAAAATTCGAAACGTTTAAGTGAAGAGGAACTCCGCGTATTAGCGGATCAATTAGATAAAAAACGCGAAATACTTCGTGTGTTACGTCCTGGCGATCTCGCCCTCCATTCTCCATATACATATGCATATATACATATACCCATCTCGTCCTTATTCTATACGAATACACACACATATATATATATATATATATATATATATATATATATATACGTATATACGTATACATACATATATATACACATACGCATATATACGATACCTATAGATATATATAGATTGCTATACATACATATATACAAATTTATAATCCAATACAAGAATATTTTTTTTTCCCGTTAACTCCAACTCATATTGTGACGAGCGCATTTATTTTTCATCATTTCTGATTTTGTCTGTGCACATACGACTTTCCCCAGTATGTACCTACTTCCGCTGAACGCGCCTAGCTAGCGCGCCGAGCTCAACGCTCGCGCGCACTCGCTTTCTATCCTTGTCCCTCTTCAGCGCCCGCGCGCACTCACTCACTATCCTCGTCTTTCCTTAACGCTCGCGCGCACCCGCGCGCCGTCGCTCCGTCTCTCTCTAGCGCTCCGCTAGGAGACCAACGTACTCCTCCTGCTCGCCTGATACTTCGCGCGCTCAATCGAATCTTCCTCATCTTCCATCCTTCTCCTTCGGGTTGTCCGCGTACCTCCTTCATGCTCATGCAACCCGTATCACAAAAACCTTCATCCTTAAGCGCGAATCTCGTTTTCCGCGGATCCGCGATATAATTCGCGGCCCACGAATCACGACTATTAACCCGCTCATTCCTATTTTACATACTCGCAAAAAACCGCGAGATTGCGTAATCCGCGGACTCGCGATATACTCGCGACCCCGCGACTCGTCTCGTATATAGAGTCGGTCTCTCTCTCTTACTCTCACCAGGCCTATCCCTCTCTCTCTCCTACCCACAGCTACTATGGCAAATAGACGCTACGTGACTTTTTCCCAAATTAGTTTATTGCCCCTCGAGTCGAGCGAACGCTTCCCTTCGAGACATTTTCCAGAAAACACTTGAATTGCTTTATTGCCTCTTGGAACGAGCGAGCGTTCTTTTTACAGTATAAGTCTTTTCTCGTACGCTTCCCCATTTTCAAGTACATAATAGAAGACATTATCCAGATTTTTCCCGAACTTTCCCAGCGCATGTATATCTCTTTCTCTCTCGCACTCGCCGCGTCTCTCTCGGACGCGCCGCCATGATGCAAGCCACGTGTTGCACGTAGGCTTCTACGAAACAATAATTTAAACAATATCACATCATGCCGAATCCTAAGAACTAATTAAGAGATAAACAAATCGCTATCACTCCATACTAAACATCCGCTCCAACGCCAATATCACGTATCGCCTCTTTGTCTCCTTTGTTTCCAACCCTGTATCATTATTATTATTTCCACGGGCAGAATATTCTAGAACAATTTCAGACACGCCCTAATTAATAAGGAAATTATCCAAATAATAATTCACGCCGTCACAATGCGACTTACAATATTAATAATAATTATAATAAATGTATCACGCGAAAAACGAACGTTATATTAATCCTTTAGTTAAGCGATAATCGTCATAATTCAGTATTACCAGTATAACAAATATGTCACGCGCTACCAACATAGCTAAAAACAATTAGCCATTATGAACATTTATATTATTTACGTACATACGAATAAAAGTATTATTCCTCGACTAAAACCAAATAATAAATACAATTACTTTCGCATAAATAATAGTGCGCTCTATTTCATTAATTAAAAATTACACATTTATAGTTAATTATATACAATTCGTATATTTCGCATTTTAATTATTGTTCTCTCATTCAACCGCCGTATTTTTACATCGAATCTGTTTCGCACGCAAAAAGGATAAATAACAACAATTGGAACTTATATTTCTTTATTTAAAAACAGATATTATTATAACAAATTGTGAGACTAACGATAAATTAAAAACATTAACTTATCGTCAGTCCAACCGACATAATTATTTGTTGTATCATTTAAATTAAATAATTGATTTATCGTCGAATTCCCCGTTTAACGCCATAAGAGCAAGCGAGAAGGAACATCAGCGTCGGCGTCCCCTCTCCGCGGCGCATGCGCACCGCGCCGTTCCACCGCCGCACCAATAAAAAGCCGAGCCCTCCGCTGCTCGACAGTTCTCCGGTCTCTCCACCAGTCAGTTGCGCTTCTCCGCTCGCCGCGTTCGTGTCGGACCCGCTCGCTGGAAAATCGGAATAATTCTTTATTATTTTTTACATTCTTTTAATATCTCCTTTGTCATCATAACTCCAAGTCTGAGTCTGATTTTCTTGCGTCGAAATCCCATCGAAGAGTTTTATGTAATTATACTTATTTTTCAAGTTTGTAACAATATATATATATACGTGTACATCTTAGAGTCAGTGAAAGTTATTTCGCGACCCTTATCCCTCATCGAACATATTCGCTCAACGTGTTTCGTGTCGTTAGCTTATTCAGTCATCTCTCACGAACTTATTTGAGTCAACGTTCTCTCACCCTCGTTCCTTGGCATTTCAGTTAATCGAATATATTTCATTTCGCAATTCGGCATATCACGTATAAAAATCAACCGCCCGTTAATTAAATTAACCCTTCGCCCATCCTCCCTCCATTTACCGAAGAATCGTCGGTTGTGCTCTTACTACTGCACGCCGTCAACTCTTACCTCGCTTAAAACTTCGAGACTGAATCTACCGGTTGTGCTCTTACTACTGCACGTCGATTGATTCGTGTCTCGAACCCCTGCTGCATGATAATCTTGCTCATTCTCCCCGTCACCAATTAACGGTGAATTGATTTTTCCCAATAAATATTTATCTGTATTTATTTAAATCCATAAATGCCAAGAAGACGCGGTGGTACCAAGTTTAATCTTCGCCGCGCAAACGCAATAGCCGCGCAAAAGCCGCGACCGGCATCTCGTGGAAATAATTCATCCGTGTTCAAGCAAATTCTTCGTAACGCTGCAAAAGTACATTCGGTGAAAATTGGACCGGAAATTGTGTCGAACGTTCCGTTCTGTGGAAAAGTCTTCCTTATCGACCCCCGTGGGTACATCCGCGTAGTGACTCGATCGACCGGCAGCGTCGTTTCAGACGCATCCACCGCCGTTCTATCATCGGACATCGAGATCGTCATCATCGACTAATTTTCCCCCGTCGCCAACGTCGTTTCCTTTCGTTCCACGAGTTCGTCACCGCGGTCGGCCAACAAGAAACCGTCCTTACCTACAACAAGTCAGCACATCGATGGGTGGATGCTCGTCGAAGAATAAGAAACTTACTACCTCACCATCCATCGCTGAAATCGCCGTTCACCTAGAGATCACCATTACCGACGGCAGGATCTCTCTCTGGGTACCAGACCATCCGTCGATAAACCCGCTACGCACCGCCGCTCGTAGGGTAAGTCGCATGCTCACGTTACCACTCACTATTTTCTTTACCGACTGCCCTATCCCCGCGAGTGATTCTTAGTTACCGATCAAACTGTGGCTCGATCCTCATCCCTGTTGGGCACATTCCCGACTAAACGCAGGATCTCAAGGCTGGCGTCCGTTCTCTAAAAACAAACAAAAAATTGGATTAATTAAACAATCAACGTAAATCTCGTAACTGAAATCGCGTATTTCTCTTGCAAAGGAATTTGTTTTTCTTTTTATCCAAAATAAATTCCCGGACGTAACAGGATAAATTTTTGGTGGCAGCGGTGGGATGCCAAAGTCACATTTGATCAATTTTCCAGTTCAAATATAAATTAACGTTTACAATTTCATCGTTTCTCGCGAACGTTCAAGATGTCTACTACTAGATCGCAAGCTCGTGCTTTAAACGAAGAGGAATTGCGCCTACTTCACGAACAAATAGATCGAAAACGCGAAACGTTACAAGAACAAGAACGCGCTCTCCACGAAAAAGATATAGAAACTCGAGAGCGAATTAAAACCCTTCAAACCCTCGAAGATGAAAGAAGTCGGAATATGTCGGAGGCACCCGATATTGCCGAAACACAGGAACAATTTTCTTCCCTCCATAGGGCACTTTCACAAATAATTTCGCGATTCGGGGACTTACAGGCCGAAATTCATGAAATAAAAAACGAAAAGCGCTTCTCGCCTAATCACGAATCTCCAATCCCCGAACGCCGTAGCCTTCGCGATGAGCATAACATCGACAACCTACCAAGGAACCCGAATTTAGAATTCAAGGACGCATTAGAATCCGTCCCTACGTTCAACGGGTATAACATCCCCGTCTTACGTTTCATTCGTTCGTGTAAAAGAGCTAGGGATATGTTTTCCCCTCACCTCGAATCAAGTCTCGCACAATTATTGCGCAACAAATTAAAAGGCCACGCCGCAACTGCTTTGGAAGACTATACTTTTGATAACATCACCGAATTCGCGGACCGCCTCAAAACTTTATTCGGAGCCGCGAAAACCCTCAACGAATTCCGAGGCGAACTCGGAAATATCTCGAAGGGTAAATCCGAACACATCATTGACTACATTAGCCGCGTAAAGGATCTCCACACGGCAATCTACGAGGCCGAGGTAGACAATCACGGATTCGTTCATACAAATCACCGTAACACGCTAAATAACGATACTCTCGATTGTTTTATTAAGGGGCTTCCCCCCGATTTTCGCATACGACTAAAACTCGAAAGTTTCCTCGATCTGGAAGACGCGTTTACCAAAGCTGTTAAGGTCGAAAAGGACATGGAGCGCGATCGCGCTCAGTTTAAAGATAACCGCGCGGAAAATAAACCGGGCGTTTCTCCCGTCAAAGCGTTCTCCCCCTCCGGAAGAACGACGTGTAACCATTGCGCTCGACCTCACCCATCGGAAAGCAAAGGTTTCCCGAAAAGAGGCCCGCGCACATACCCGCGCACGCTAACGAACAAGTCGCGAGTAATAATGTCAACAATAATGCAAATAACGGGCCGCGTGCCAACGATCGCGATAACGCTAGGCCACGCCCTCCGTGCAACTATTGCCAAAAACCAGGCCATTCCGAAGCCATGTGCTATCGGAAACAAAATGACGAACGGAGCAAGCAAAATTCCGTTCCAAAAAACGCGAACAACCGTCCCTTGGACAGGGCCTCCCCACGGGACGAACAACGCCAGGAGCGCCCGGTACGAATAATCGACGCCGAACCGTGCGAACCGTCCGGGTCCTCTTAAGTAATTCGGAAAGTTCTCCCTCGGTATTGTTGGATTGCCCGCAATTAGCCGGTCCTACGGAATTTTTGATCGACTCGGGCGCCGAGGTGAATTTGGTTAAAAAACAAGTCGTAAATACTTACATCAATGATTACGAAATACTAAGATTGGACGGCATTTCGCCGACTCCCGTAAAAACTTTGGGATCTGTAGTACTAACGGTGAACAATATTCCCGTAAAATTTCACGTCGTAAGCGATTGGTTCCCTATCGAGCAGCACGCTCTTCTAGGAACCGAATTTTTGGCTGGAAATAAGGCCATTATTGATTGGAAACACGAACAACTAAGTTACGGTGATCAAGTGATTCCTTTTGTATCGAAGCAAAGTATATCCATTCCCAAACGTTCAAAGGTTGTATGCTACGTCAAGGTGAAAAATCCCGAAATTAAAGAAGGATATATTCCGAGGCTCCATTTTGGAGAAGGGATTTTCATGGGCGAAGCACTCGTGACGATTAAGAATGGGATTGCACATTTAATGGCTCACAACGCCACCGAAGACAATCTTTCTATGGAAATTCCGTACGTAACCGTTCAGGAGTTTAGCTGCAAAGTTTCCACGGATATCGATTTGACCACTTCAGCCCCGATAGCTCGAAAAGGGCCGGAGGCCAATGAAGCGGGTCCTCTTGCCTCTCTCCCTTTTCCGGAAAAGGTTATGTCGGAACGGGAAACTTTTGATTTTCTTGCCCCAAGGAAGAGGGTATTAGTAGCTGAAAAAGAGAATAAATTACAAGAAATTTTGTGTCTATTGCGCTTCGATCACCTTAACGAGGAAGAACGTAAAAATGTAAATTCAATCGTTGAAGAAAACCTGGATCTATTTTATATCCCGGGCTCTCCTCTTGGTTTTACCAACGCTATAAACCATCGAATAATTACAACGGACGATCAACCCGTTTTTACGCGACAATACCGCTTTCCCCCTATTCATAAACAGGCGATCACGAAGCAGGTAAATGATTTAATATCGGGAGACATTGTTGAACCGTCAACCTCTCCTTATAGTTCGCCTCTCTGGATCGTGCCAAAGAAAGCCGATTCCCAAGGGAACAAAAGATGGCGGATGGTCATTGACTACCGCAATCTCAATGACAAAACGATTGGGGACGCTTACCCCCTCCCGCAAATTTCGGAAATTCTGGACCAATTGGGGAATGCAAAATATTTTTCCGTATTTGATTTGGCCAGTGGGTTCCACCAGATTAAGGTGCACCCCGACGACGCGCACAAAACAGCTTTTTCGACCCCTTTCGGTCACTATCAGTTCACTCGTATGCCATTCGGGCTCAAAAACGCGCCCGCCACATTCCAGCGCTTGATGGACCAGGTTCTCACCGGCCTACAAGGCAATGAGCTGTTCGTGTACCTTGACGACATCGTCATTTACGCACAAACCTTAGACGAACACGCGAAAAAATTCAACAAACTCGCGAAAAGATTGAGACGGGCAAACCTAAAGTTACAGCCCGATAAGTGCGAATTTTTAAGACGCGAAGTGGCCTACCTGGGCCACATTATCAGTGAAGATGGGGTAAAACCTGACCCTAAAAAGCTCGAAGCTCTCAAGGATTATCCCAGACCAACTACACCAAAGAAAATCAAACAATTCCTCGGTCTTGCAGGATATTACCGTCGCTTCATTGAAAACTTTTCCGGGATCGCAAAACCACTAACGTTACTATTGAAAAAGGAATCGCACTTTAAATGGACTGATGCTCAAGAAAAAGCATTTACAACGCTTCGCGATGCCCTCTGTAAAGAACCGGTACTCCAGTACCCAGATTTCTCAAAACCATTTGTCATCACGACCGACGCATCGGATATCGCGGTCGGGGGCGTCCTTAGCCAAGGAGAAATCGGCAAGGATCGACCCATTAGTTACGCCTCACGTACACTGAATAAACATGAACTCAACTACTCAACAATCGAAAAGGAACTTCTTGCCATTTTGTACTGCGTAAACCATTTCAGACCTTATGTCTATGGACAAGAGTTCGTTTTGGTCACCGACCACAAGCCCCTCGTGTGGCTTCACTCGGTAAAGGACCCGGCCAATAGGCTGGTCCATTGGCGACTTAGTCTTTCAAACTACACTTACAAAATAATTTATAAGCCAGGAAAAGCAAACAGCAATGCTGACGCTTTATCTCGAAACCCTCCTACTCAAAAAACGATTTTCATGACAAAACATACGCCAAACCAAAACGTCTCTTCGGACGATGAGAGAATCTTCTCTCCAGTAAAGAAAAGAAAGAAGAGATCAAAAGAACCAAAAGCCCACACGAGCACTGCTCCAAGAAGGCTATCATTAGATTCAATGTCAGACGACAATTTCCGAGGCTTTAATACTCAAGAGCAATTGCAATCAAACGAAAAAGCAAAACAAAACTCACCTGTTGAACGAATGGATGTGGAGGAACCTTCCAGTGTACCCCCTCCCCTCCTTTCTCCAGGAACTCTTCCGGATGTCACACTAGATTTCCCTCCGGAACTCGACCTCGCTGTTCCACCCGATCTTCCATCGGATCCATCCTTGGATCGTTTTTCGGTCTCCCCCTTCGGGGAAGACCAACCTGAAAAAGAAAATGAAATCGACAAAGAAAATTCAAACGATAACGAAGGTATACCCGAAAGTGATGACGAGTCAGACGACGATTCCGAACAAAGTGACCTAATCGAGAATGAAAATCCTCAATTCAAAATTAGCGAAGCAAATCGCCATTTATCTAACGCATTAAAAATTGTAGAAACACGCGATAGATTGCATATGCAAAAAGATAATTACGTCGTCTTCGTAACCATGACCGGGCAACCACTTGACGAAGGTGCTAAGGACCTCCAGGAACAACACGTCTTCCCTAAATTAGAGGAGTTGGCGTACCTGCGAGTAAAATTCAAAATTGTAAAATCGAAACAAATAATCGCACTACCCATTTTAGGTAGCACACACAACAGCCTCGAGATCTCAGATCTCCGGGAAATTTGCGACTCCCTAAAGGACGCGATTCGCGAGCTGTGCCTTAAAGAAGTCTGTATCGCAAAAACGCCCTCTATCGGCAACGTGCCGTGGGCCGTAATCAAAAATACTTTGTATGAAGCACTCCGTGAGGAAAATATCACGTTCGTAATTTGCAGTCAGCTAGTTCAAATTCCTCCCGAAGAAAAGCGGTTGGAAATTATTAAAGAAAAGCACGACTCGCTAATCGGTGGCCACAAAGGAGTAAACAAAACATACAAACGTATCCGTGAGTTTTACTACTGGAAAAACATGAAAGTTCAGATCCAGGAGTATATCCAACATTGCCGAAATTGTCAACTCAAAAAATTGGTTCGCGTAAAGACCAAACAACCAATGATACTCACCGATACGCCTGGGGCCGCGTTCGATAAGATCGCCATGGACATAGTGGGACCCCTCCCTTTGACGAAGACTGGCAATCAGTATATATTAACTCTCCAAGATCTCCTTACGAAATATTCGTTGGCTATTCCGTTGAGCCGAACATCATCGGTGGACATCAGCACCGCATTCGTGAAAAATTTCATCTCACGATTCGGCGCTCCGCGTGCCCTCCTCACCGATCAAGGATCCAACTTCTGCAGCAGTCTCATGAAGGCTGTGGCGAAAAAATTCAAAATCAAGGCCTACCAGACAACAGCTTTCCATCCCCAAAGCAATGGATCGATCGAACGTTCTCATCACGTACTCATGGAATATCTGAAACAATATGTTAATGAAAATTCCGATTGGGACGAGTATTTAGACCTGGCCATGTTTTCATATAACACGAGTCGTCACGAAGGTACCGGGTATACCCCCCACGAACTCGTATTTGGCAGGTTAGCTCGTCAACCTTCGGCCCACCACCAAATCGAAGAATCACAGGATCCTTCTTACGCCGAATACCTCATCGACCTGTTTGACCGCATCGACGGCCTGCAAACAATGGCGGCCGAAAATCTGAAACATGCCAAAGAAAAATCGAAAGAGTATTACGATCGCAACATCAATCCAAGGTTCTTGAAGGTTGGCGATCGCGTGTTAATGTTAAAAGAACCCCAAAAAGGAAAATTCGGAGATCAATATTCCGAGCCATGCGAAATAATCGAAATATTATCAGGGGGTAACGTTAAAATCCTTTACCAAGGCAAACCTCGCATCGTACATACGAACAAATTGAGGGCCACCCGTCTGTAACCAAAACTTCCGTTATTGGTTACAGAATGGAGCCGAAGACAACAGTCATTTTTGCTCTCCTCATGCGCACCGCCGTCTGCCTCATCGGGTATGACTGCGGCGCCCCTACGCTCAACGTCACCACTGTTTCTCTCACCGACATCGGAACCTGCGACATACCCATCGTCGATCCAACCCCGATACCTGTGAGAATCCAATTGCTGCAGCTCTCGGAATTTTCTACGACCGAGGTCGTTCAGTGCAAGGTCGAAATCGACAGGACCTTGTGTACAATGAACTGCGGCATGAATTCGCATAATTCAATAGTACAAAATGGTCGTCAAATTTATCTTCACGAATTAGACGACAAAACTTGCCGCAAGGTCCACGAAACGGGAATCATCCAGCTTGGATTTTCCGCTATTATCACCGGACTAAAAAGAAATAGTACAACATCAAGGAGTCTTACGCTTGCCGGAAGTCTCACGAACGACGGAAGTTGCACCGGCTCTCAATACAGCGACCCTTTTGGCGCTTGGAGCAACGTAGTGGTCCAGGCTTCCGCTAAAATCACCATCTCCAACTACGACGCATCGGTCAACATGGCGACCAACCGCGTCATCCTCCAGAGCTCGACCCAATGTCAACTGTCCGAAGGTCTATGCACGGACGTCGAAGGGAACCAAGCTTTTTGGAAAACGGAACCTGTGGACACGTGCCTCTTCAACAGATACGACGTTCTTTACGATGGCATGGCAACAAAACTCCGTACTATCGAAAACTCCATCCAGACGCCTGATGTGTATACGTTAACTACTCAAGAAACCACGTTTGCTCTAGCCGTCAGGAATGAAAAGCCTGTCTGCGGCTATACTCTCATCCGAACGGAACATCCGAAACTATTCATTCTCGAGACTCGCGACGGCCAAACATTTGCTTCACGTCGCAGGGTCCTCGTCAGTAATCTGGACATATTTTCCTACGTGAATTCGAAATTTATTTATGTGGAAAAACATATCAAAACTCAAATAAAGGCACTGTATAAGGACGTACTAACGCAGCGATGCAATTTGGAACAACAAGTACTCCGCAACGCTCTGGCAACCGCATCGATATTGCCGGAAAAATTCGCTCGAGCCATCACCAGGAGTCCAGGGTACATGGCCGTCATCGCCGGCGAAGTAGCCCACATCATCAAGTGCGTCCCCGTGGAATGCACCCTTCGCAGGACCGAGGAATGCTACCTCGAGCTACCTGTAACTCACCGCAACCAGTCGTATTTCCTTTCGACAATTTCACGCACACTCATTAAGGCCGGAACTCACATCGAGTGCAACCCCCTTCTTCCGGCGCAATATCTTATTGACGGGGCATGGTATCGCTTCGCCCCGCATCCAATCGAAGTTCCACCACCGCAAGTATTACGACCAATGACCACCCCTACCTGGGGCTATACACCAGTGGGAAATCTCGCAACAAGTGGAATTTATACGAACGAAGAAATGGAGCAATTACGAGACCGAATCATGTTTCCTGCCGAAAGACCAGCGCTATTGAATAATTTGGCTCGTGGATCAGCTGGATACACCATCCCTCCAGGAGCCGTGTCCCTCAAAAACTTGTTGGACGAAAGCACCTTGGAGCACATCGCAACCAACGCTTTCAACAACCTTTGGAACGGTTTCGAGAAATTTGGAATTGTCAGCGCAGGCTTTCTCGGCATTATGGCCATTTACTCAGTTATAAAATCAGCCATCGATACCATCATCCATGGGTACACCCTGCACTCATTATACGGATGCAGCTTCGCGTTGTTTGGGGCCATCTGGAATTCCATCACGAATCTTCTCGTCACCAGGGCCCACCGAAAGAATCAAAGGGATGAAGGACTCAACTCCGAACCGTCCCCTAGGGAATTGGTTCCCCCGGACAACGAACCGGAACCCAAACTATCTACGTCTACTAGGAGATTGTCGGGCATCGACGCCGTCCTGCTTGAGCGCCTTTGCGCCGTTCCTCAGCCATCCAGTAGGGTGTCTTCGGCTTAAAGGGGGGAGGTGTTACGTCCTGGCGATCTCGCCCTCCATTCTCCATACACATATGCATATATACATATACCCATCTCGTCCTTATTCTATACGAATACACACACACATATATATATATATATATACGTATATACGTATACATACATACATATACACATACGCATATATACGATACCTATAGATATATATAGATTGCTATACATACGTATATACAAATTTATAATCCAATACAAGAATATTTTTTTTTCGTTAACTCTAACTCATATTGTGACGAGCGCATTTATTTTTCATCATTTCTGATTTTGTCTGTGCACATACGACTTTCCCCAGTATGTACCTACTTCCGCTGAACGTGCCTAGCCAGCGCGCCGAGCTCAACGCTCGCGCGCACTCGCTTTCTATCCTTGTCCCTCTTCAGCGCCCGCGCGCACTCACTCACTATCCTCGTCTTTCCTTAACGCTCGCGCGCACCCGCGCGCCGTCGCTCCGTCTCTCTCTAGCGCTCCGCTAGGAGACCAACGTACTCTTCCTGCTCGCCTGATACTTCGCGCGCTCAATCGAATCTTCCTCATCTTCCATCCTTCTCCTTCGGGTTGTCCGCGTACCTCCTTCATGCTCATGCAACCCGTATCACAAAAACCTTCTTCCTTAAGCGCGAATCTCGTTTTCCGCGGATCCGCGATATAATTCGCGGCCCACGAATCACGACTATTAACCCGCTCATTCCTATTTTACATACTCGCGAAAAACCGCGAGATTGCGTAATCCGCGGACTCGCGATATACTCGCGACCCCGCGACTCGTCTCGTATATAGAGTCGGTCTCTCTCTTACTCTCACCCGGCCTATCCCTCTCTCTCCTGCCCACAGCTACTATGGCAAATAGACGCTACGTGACTTTTTCCCAAATTAGTTTATTGCCCCTCGAGTCGAGCGAACGCTTCCCTTCGAGACATTTTCCAGAAAACACTTGAATTGCTTTATTGCCTCTTGGAACGAGCGAGCGTTCTTTTTACAGTATAAGTCTTTTCTCGTACGCTTCCCCATTTTAAAGTACATAATAGAAGACATTATCCAGATTTTTCCCGAACTTTCCCAGCGCATGTATATCTCTTTCTCTCTCGCACTCGCCGCGTCTCTCTCGGACGCGCCGCCATGATGCAAGCCACGTGTTGCACGTAGGCTTCTACGAAACAATAAATTAAACAATATCACATCATGCCGAATCCTAAGAACTAATTAAGAGATAAACAAATCGCTATCACTCCATACCTCATAGACTAAACATCCGCTCCAACGCCAATATCACGTATCGCCTCTTTGTCTCCTTTGTTTCCAACCCTGTATCATTATTATTATTTCCACGTGCAGAATATTCTAGAACAATTTCAGACACGCCCTAATTAATAAGGAAATTATCCAAATAATAATTAACGCCGTCACAATGCGACTTACAATATTATTAATAATTATAATAAATGTATCACGCGAAAAACGAACGTTATATTAATCCTTTAGTTAAGCGATAATCGTCATAATTCAGTATTACCAGTATAACAAATATGTCACGCGCTACCAACATAGCTAAAAACAATTAGCCATTATGAACATTTATATTATTTACGTACATACGAATAAAAGTATTATTCCCCGACTAAAAGCAAATATTAAATACAATTACTTTCGCATAAATAATAGTGCGCTCTATTTTATTAATTAAAAATTACACATTTATAATTAATTATATACAATTCGTATATTTCGCATTTTAATTATTGTTCTCTCATTCAACCGCCGTATTTTTACATCGAATCTGTTTCGCACGCAAATAGGATAAATAACAACAATTGGAACTTATATTTCTGTATTTAAAAACAGATATTATTATAACAAATTGTGAGACTAACGATAAATTAAAAACATTAACTTATCGTCAGTCCAACCGACATAATTATTTGTTGACTTACCGTCGAATTCCCCGTGTAAAGCCAGAAGAGCAAGCGAGAAGGAACATCAGCGTCGGCGTCCCCTCTCCGCGGCGCATGCGCACCCCGCCGTTCCACCGCCGCACCAATAAAAAGCCGAGCCCTCCGCTGCTCGACAGTTCTCCGGTCTCTCCACCAGTCAGTTGCGCTTCTCCGCTCGCCGCGTTCGTGTCGGACCCGCTCGCTGGAAAATCGGAATAATTCTTTATTATTTTTTACATTCTTTTAATATCTCCTTTGTCATCATAACTCCAAGTCTGAGTCTGATTTTCTTGCGTCGAAATCCCATCGAAGAGTTTTATGTAATTATACTTATTTTTCAAGTTTGTAACAATATATATATATACGTGTACATCTTAGAGTCAGTGAAAGTTATTTCGCGACCCTTATCCCTCATCGAACATATTCGCTCAACGTGTTTCGTGTCGTTAGCTTATTCAGTCATCTCTCACGAACTTATTTGAGTCAACGTTCTCTCACCCTCGTTCCTTGGCATTTGAGTTAATCGAATATATTTCATTTCGCAATTCGGCATATCACGTATAAAAATCAACCGCCCGTTAATTAAATTAACCCTTCGCCCATCCTCCCTCCATTTACCGAAGAATCGTCGGTTGTGCTCTTACTACTGCACGCCGTCAACTCTTACCTCGCTTAAAACTTCGAGACTGAATCTACCGGTTGTGCTCTTACTACTGCACGTCGATTGATTCGTGTCTCGAACCCCTGCTGCATGATAATCTTGCTCATTCTCCCCGTCACCAATTAACGGTCAATTGATTTTTTCCAATAAATATTTATCTGTATTTATTTGAATCCATAAATGCCAAGAAGACGAGGCGGTACCAAGTTTAATCTTCGCCGCGCAAACGCAATAGCCGCGCAAAAGCCGCGACCGGCATCTCGTGGAAATAATTCATCCGTGTTCAAGCAAATTCTTCGTAACGCTGCAAAAGTACATTCGGTGAAAATTGGACCGGAAATTGTGTCGAACATTCCGTTCTGTGGAAAGGTCTTCCTTATCGACCCCCGTGGGTACATCCGCGTAGTGACTCGATCGACCGGCAGCGTCGTTTCAGACGCATCCACCGCCGTTGTATCATCGGACATCGAGATCGTCACCATCGACTAATTTTCCCCCGTCGCCAACGTCGTTTCCTTTCGTTCCACGAGTTCGTCACCGCGGTCGGCCAACAAGAAACCGTCCTTACCTACAACAATTCAGCACATCGATGGGTGGATGCTCGTCGAAGAATAAGAAACTTACTACCTCACCATCCATCGCTGAAATCTTCGTTCACCTAGAGATCGCCATTACCGACGGCAGGACCTCTCTCCGGGTACCAGACCATCCGTCGATAAACCCGCTACGCACCGCCGCTCGTAGGGTAAGTCGCATGCTCACGTTACCACTCACTATTTTCTTTACCGACTGCCCTATCCCCGCGAGTGATTCTTAGTTACCGATCAAACTGTGGCTCGATCCTCATCCCTGTTGGGCACATTCCCGACTAAAGGCAGGATCTCAAGGCTGGCGTCCGTTCTCTAAAAACAAACAAAAAATTGCATTAATTAAACAATCAACGTAAATCTCGTAACTGAAATCGCGTATTTCTCTTGCAAAGGAATTTGTTTTTTTTTTATCCAAAATAAATTCCCGGACGTAACATAATACGCGGAGTTCCTCTTCACTTAAACGTTTCGAATTTTGGGAATGCTCAGCCATTTTGAACCTCTTATTTTATTTTACACTTTGCGATATGTAAACATCAATTTTTTCGACATAGATTTTTTTTAATTTTACACCAAAGACTTTAAGCGTATCCCACCGCTGCCAATAAATTAATTTTATATATATACATATGTTACGTCGTGGGGCCCATTTTTAATCGATAATTAATCGTCTTTTAATTTACCTTTCAGGATTTGAATTTACGAATGGGAAGTGTGCCACGAACGTACGGATAATAATGAATTAAGTCATATGACTTATATGACGGTAAGTTACCGTCAGAGAAGAAAAGCGCCACGTTTAAGCGGGAATGTGCCCACTGGGATAGGCGCTTGGTAAAGTCGTTGGTGTATAATTTGACGCATGAGCGACAGGTAAGCAAATAAGAAAGTAGCGTGAAATTGTGCTTACCTTGGTGAGAAAGAGCGGCGGTGCGTAGCGGGTCAAAACTACTCGACCGTGTGACCGAATTCGTCCAGGAATCGCAAAGATGTTCCAGCTTGACCCGACCTGTCGTTGCCCTGACGGGTACCCGGTGCTCGTGCGAATGCGATGGGCCGGGGATGCCGATGTATTTGGGAGCGGTCGGAGACTACGAGGACTGGATTAATTTATGAGGGATACATTCGCTTTGAAATATAAATATACATGTATAGAATTTATAATTATTTGAACCGCTGAGTGAGTGCAAGACGTGCCAGGTTACGGCACCGTCGACTCACTACGTCTGGCTCCACCTCCGCCCGGTTACGGCGATTGGCGGCCAGCCGCGAGAACAAATGTTGAGAATAACGGAAGCCGACGCCCGAACACTAAGCACCGGTGTGACCGTGCCAGTCGCTGACCTACCGAATTACGGCGGGTCGGCGCGTGTGGCGTGTTCGTGCGGCAAACCTTCCGAATTCCTCGGAAAATACCCTGTTTATACGTCCAATTTTGGACGGACGAGGGTTTTTTATTTGTCGAGCGAATGTATCGGGAAACGTATTCGTCTAACGCACAGGTAGAGACTGATATGAAATAAAATTTGGTACGCTGAGCGAGTCTAGTGCGTGCCAAATTACGGCACCGCCGACTCGCTACGTCTGGCCCACCTCCGCCCGGTTACGGCGATTGGCAGCCAGCCGCGAATACAAATATAAAGGTCAAGGGAAATCGACGTCCGAACACTAAGCACCGGATTAACCGTGCCAGTCGCTAACCTGCCAGATTACGGCGAGTCAGCGGATGTAGCGTGTTCGTGCGTCAGCTTTCCCAAGCCTCATAAAAAAGGCACTTCAAGATTTGTCCAATTTCGGACAAGTATGATTTAATGAGTGAGACGAATACGTGTGTTGGGAAAAATGGCGTGAGTGAGAGGAAGAGAGAAAGAGAGAAAGAAATGCACTACGATGATTTGTTCGTTGCGTGTTTACACGCACGAACGAGAGCCAAATATATTTTAATTATTTGCTCGGAAAATGTTACACTTTTGCGCGGTCGCCGTATTTTGCGTGATTTTAATAGCGCGAAGAAATCGAATGTTATATAAACGATTGTGTATTTTACACGTAAATAAGCGTAGTTACATTCAATAAAGAAAATAATATAAGTTTCGTTAATTTATCCGTTGCAGTGTTTGACGTGTTGTTTCCTTTTATTTTTTATTATGATTTAAACAATTAATGCCGGTTTTACAGAGGCTTATAGATACACTGACGAAGAGACCGGGGTAAACTCGAAAAGAATATAAAAAAGAATAAAATAGGTGTACCGGTTTTCAGAGCGTCGACTCTGCGATGCGCGCTGTTGGAGAGACCGGACGGAACTAACTGGCCAGCTCCCGGAGCGCAATATGTATCCTCGCCCTCTTTGTCTCTGAGACAAAGGGCTTGGCGTCATTACCCTCGCTCTCGAGCTCGGTCCCCATGTAACCGAATATTAGCACTGATAACGTTATTTTTCTCGAGTTGTACATGGGCAATGAAATGAATATTTTTCGTTATCGGCAGGATGTGCTGACTACGTGGTGACCAAGCTCCGAGGAGGTCTGTGAAAAAACTCGCGATGAAGCTGAACGCTTGGGAACAGTTTTGCGGGTTATTCGAGGACTCTCGCGTCCCCATTATATACATAATATAGATATGACAATATTTCTTATTTCTAGGACCATTGTATTATGGTTAACACGAATATACATATATATGTTGGATACTAGTTCGGGGACTCGTGAATGTCCCCGTAATATACATGTAAGTATAGGTATTAATATTATTATTTGTACTCCGGAGACTCTCTTGGATGTCCCGAGTATATATATATGTATATTGGTGAGTGTCACTTTGAGGACTTATGTCCCCGAAGTATGCACGAAAGTAGATATGTATGAAATATTGCTCCGGGACTCGGCTATATGTCCCTGAAGCGTATGGAGTACGTATATGTATATATATATATATATACATGTATGGATATTCACTAAGGTTATTCCGAGGACTAATGCCTTCGAAGTATGCATAAGAGTATACGAATGGTACATGAGGACTCTGAGGTCCTGGAGTATGTATATATATATATATATTCGTTAGTCTTTTCGAGGACTTATGTCCCTAAAGTGTGCATGGAAATAGACATGCGGAATTATTATAGGAGGTACTCCAGGGACTCTCGTATATGTCCCTGAAGCATGCAGGTACGTGTATATGTATGTATATATGAGACATTTCGATATGGTACTCCGGGGAACCATGTGCGTGTCCCAGAAGTGTACAGGCAAACAGATATGTACGCGTATATGAGGCTAATTGTAAAGTTAATCCGAGCACCCATGTGCTCGTCCCTGAAGTTACAGGTAAGCTTAGCGGTAATGTTATTATGGGAACTGTTTGTCCCTAAAGTATACGGGTAGATATACGCATGCTCAATTTAAAGATATATTCACGAATATTTTATATAACGGGGTTTCTGAGTGAAATCGACCGTATATGGGTCGTTCTGATTAACATGTACCCCAAGAAAAACATGAATGAGCGCGTTTAGCGCGAGGAAAAAATCTTAATAATTAATACAATTCGTACCAGATATGAATATTTGGAGGGCGAGAGTGCTAGGACGTAACACCTCCCCCCTAAAAGTCTGAAGCAATGCTTCAGCTTTGCTGAGGACCGGCGTTGAGCCGCTCCAAGAGTCCGTGATCGACGCCCGACAAGCGCCTCGACGTCGTCGGATGGTCGCGATTGTCATTGATGGACACCAGCTCTAGAGGTTCGTCGTTGGTGATCTTCGACGACCGTTGTTCAGCATGGTGAGCTCTGCTAATCAGGAGGCTTGTCACCGAGTTCCAGATGGCTCCTAGGAGGGTAATACTCCATCCGTACAGAGTGTGGAGTGTATATCCATGGATGCAAGTATCGATGATCGCCTTGATGATGGTGAGGATTGCGAGGACCCCGAACAGTCCCGCACTGTTGATCCCGAATTTTTCGAAACCACCCCAGATTTTGTGCATTACTCCATCAGCTGTTACGTCGTGGGGCCCATTTTTAATCGATAATTAATCGTCTTTTAATTTACCTTTCAGGATTTGAATTTACGAATGGGAAGTGTGCCACGAACGCACGGATAATAATGAATTAAGTCATATGACTTATATGACGGTAAGTTACCGTCAGAGAAGAAAAGCGCCACGTTTAAGCGGAAATGTGCCCACTTGGGATAAGCACTTGGTAAAGTCGTTGGTGTATAATTTGACGCATGAGCGACAGGTAAGCAAATAAGAAAGTAGCGTGAAATTGTGCTTACCTTGGTGAGAAAGAGCGGCGGTGCGTAGCGGGTCAAAACTACTCGACCGTGTGACCGAATTTGTCCAGGAATCGCAAAGATGTTCCAGCTCGACCCGACCTGTCGTTGCCCTGACGGGTACCCGGTGCTCGTGCGAATGCGATGGGCCGGGGATGCCGATGTTTTTGGGAGCGGTCGGAGACTACGAGGACTGGATTAATTTATGAGGGATACATTCGCTTTGAAATATAAATATACATGTATAGAATTTATAATTATTTGAACCGCTGAGTGAGTGCAAGACGTGCCAGGTTACGGCACCGTCGACTCACTACGTCTGGCTCCACCTCCGCCCGGTTACGGCGATTGGCGGCCAGCCGCGAGAACAAACGTTGAGAATAACGGAAGCCGACGCCCGAACACTAAGCACCGGTGTGACCGTGCCAGTCGCTGACCTACCGAATTACGGCGGGTCGGCGCGTGTGGCGTGTTCGTGCGGCAAACCTTCCGAATTCCTCGGAAAATACCCTGTTTATACGTCCGATTTTGGACGGACGAGGGTTTTTTATTTGTCGACCGAATGTATCGGGAAACGTATTCGTCTAACGCATAGGTACAGATTTATATGAAATAAAATTTGGTACGCTGAGCGAGTCTAGTGCGTGCCAGATTACGGCACCGCCGTCTCGCTACGTCTGGCCCACCTCCGCCCGGTTACGGTGATTGGCAGCCAGCCGCGAATACAAATATAAAGGTCAAGGGAAATCGACGTCCGAACACTAAGCACCGGATTAACCGTGCCAGTCGCTAACCTGCCAGATTACGGCGTGTCAGCGGATGTAGCGTGTTCGTGCGTCAGCTTTCCCAAGCCTCATAAAAAAGGCACTTCAAGATTTGTCCAATTTCGGACAAGTATGATTTTACGAGTGAGACGAATACGTGTGTTGGGAAAAACGGCGTGAGTGAGAGGAAGAGAGAAAGAGAGAAAGAAATGCACTACGATGATTTGTTCGTTGCGTGTTTACACGCACGAACGAGAGCCAAATATATTTTAATTATTTGCTCGGAAAATGTTACACTTTTTCGCGGTCGCCGTATTTTGCGTGATTTTAATAGCGCGAAGAAATCGAATGTTATATAAACGATTGTGTATTTTACACGTAAATAAGCGTAGTTACATTCAATAAAGAAAATAATATAAGTTTCGTTAATTTATTCGTTGCAGTGTATGACGTGTTGTTTCCTTTTATTTTTTATTATGATTTAAACAATTAATGCCGGTTTTACAGAGACTTATAGTTACACTGACGAAGAGACCGGGGTAAACTCGAAAAGAATATAAAAAAGAATAAAATAGGTGTACCGGTTTTCAGAGCGTCGACTCTGCGATGCGCGCTGTTGGAGAGACCGGACGGAACTAACTGGCCAGCTCCCGGAGCGCAATATGTATCCTCGCCCTCTTTGTCTCTGAGACAAAGGGCTTGGCGTCATTACCCTCGCTCTCGAGCTCGGTCCCCATGTAACCGAATATTAGCACTGATAACGTTATTTTTCTCGAGTTGTACATGGGCAATGAAATGAATATTTTTCGTTATCGGCAGGATGTGCTGACTACGTGGTGACCAAGCTCCGAGGAGGTCTGTGAGAAAACTCGCGATGAAGCTGATCGCTTGGGAACAGTTTCGCGGGTTATTCGAGGACTCTCGCGGCCCCAATATATACATAATATAGATATGACAATATTTCTTATTTCTAGGACCATTGTATTATGGTTAACACGAATATACATATATATGTTGGATACTAGTTCGGGGACTCGTGAATGTCCCCGTAATATACATGTAAGTATAGGTATTAATATTATTATTTGTACTGCGGAGACTCTCTTGGATGTCCCGAGTATATATATATGTATATTGGTGAGTGTCACTTTGAGGACTTATGTCCCCGAAGTATGCACGAAAGTAGATATGTATGAAATATTGCTCCGGGACTCGGCTATATGTCCCTGAAGCGTATGGAGTACGTATATGTATATATATATATATATACATGTATGGATATTCACTAAGGTTATTCCGAGGACTAATGCCTTCGAAGTATGCATAAGAGTATACGAATGGTACATGAGGACTCTGAGGTCCTGGAGTATGTATATATATATATATATTCGTTACAGTCTTTTCGAGGACTTATGTCCCTAAAGTGTGCATGGAAATAGACATGCGGAATTATTATAGGAGGTACTCCAGGGACTCTCGTATATGTCCCTGAAGCATGCAGGTCTGGTATATGTATGTATATATGAGACATTTCGATATGGTACTCCGGGGAACCATGTGCGTGTCCCAGAAGTGTACAGGCAAACAGATATGTACGCGTATATGAGGCTAATTGTAAAGTTAATCCGAGCACCCATGTGCTCGTCCCTGAAGTTACAGGTGAGCTTAGCGGTAATGTTATTATGGGAACTGTTTGTCCCTAAAGTATACGGGTAGATATACGCATGCTCAATTTAAAGATATATTCACGAATATTTTATATAACGGGGTCTCTGAGTGAAATCGACCGTATATGGGTCGTTCTGATTAACATGTACCCCAAGAAAAACATGAATGAGCGCGTTTAGCGCGAGGAAAAAATCTTAATAATTAATACAATTCGTACCAGATATGAATATTTGGAGGGCGAGAGTGCTAGGACGTAACACCTCCCCCCTAAAAGTCTGAAGCAATGCTTCAGCTTTGCTGAGGACCGGCGTTGAGCCGCTCCAAGAGTCCGTGATCGACGCCCGACAAGCGCCTCGACGTCGTCGGATGGTCGCGATTGTCATTGATGGACACCAGCTCTAGAGGTTCGTCGTTGGTGATCTTCGACGACCGTTGTTCAGCATGGTGAGCTCTGCTAATCAGGAGGCTTGTCACCGAGTTCCAGATGGCTCCTAGGAGGGTGAAACTCCATCCGTACAGAGTGTGGAGTGTATATCCATGGATGCAAGTATCGATGATCGCCTTGATGATGGTGAGGATTGCGAGGACCCCGAACAGTCCCGCACTGATGATCCCGAATTTTTCGAAACCACCCCAGATTTTGTGCATTACTCCATCAGCTGTTACGTCGTGGGGCCCATTTTTAATCGATAATTAATCGTCTTTTAATTTACCTTTCAGGATTTGAATTTACGAATGGGAAGTGTGCCACGAACGTACGGATAATAATGAATTAAGTCATATGACTTATATGACGGTAAGTTACCGTCAGAGAAGAAAAGCGCCACGTTTAAGCGGGAATGTGCCCACTTGGGATAGGCGCTTGGTAAAGTCGTTGGTGTATAATTTGACGCATGAGCGACAGGTAAGCAAATAAGAAAGTAGCGTGAAATTGTGCTTACTTTGGTGAGAAAGAGCGGCGGTGCGTAGCGGGTCAAAACTACTCGACCGTGTGACCGAATTTGTCCAGGAATCGCAAAGATGTTCCAGCTCGACCCGACCTGTCGTTGCCCTGACGGGTACCCGGTGCTCGTGCGAATGCGATGGGCCGGGGATGCCGATGTTTTTGGGAGCGGTCGGAGACTACGAGGACTGGATTAATTTATGAGGGATACATTCGCTTTGAAATATAAATATCCATGTATAGAATTTATAATTATTTGAACCGCTGAGTGAGTGCAAGACGTGCCAGGTTACGGCACCGTCGACTCACTACGTCTGGCTCCACCTCCGCCCGGTTACGGCGATTGGCGGCCAGCCGCGAGAACAAACGTTGAGAATAACGGAAGCCGACGCCCGAACACTAAGCACCGGTGTGACCGTGCCAGTCGCTGACCTACCGAATTACGGCGGGTCGGCGCGTGTGGCGTGTTCGTGCGGCAAACCTTCCGAATTCCTCGGAAAATACCCTGTTTATACGTCCGATTTTGGACGGACGAGGGTTTTTTATTTGTTGAGCGAATGTATCGGGAAACGTATTCGTCTAACGCATAGGTACAGATTTATATGAAATAAAATTTGGTACGCTGAGCGAGTCTAGTGCGTGCCAGATTACGGCACCGCCGACTCGCTACGTCTGGCCCACCTCCGCCCGGTTACGGCGATTGGCAGCCAGCCGCGAATACAAATATAAAGGTCAAGGGAAATCGACGTCCGAACACTAAGCACCGGATTAACCGTGCCAGTCGCATACCTGCCAGATTACGGCGAGTCAGCGGATGTAGCGTGTTCGTGCGTCAGCTTTCCCAAGCCTCATAAAAAAGGCACTTCAAGATTTGTCCAATTTCGGACAAGTATGATTTTATGAGTGAGACGAATACGTGTGTTGGGAAAAATGGCGTGAGTGAGAGGGAGAGAGAAAGAGAGAAAGAAATGCACTACGATGATTTGTTCGTTGCGTGTTTACACGCACGAACGAGAGCCAAATATATTTTAATTATTTGCTCGGAAAATGTTACACTTTTGCGCGGTCGCCGTATTTTGCGTGATTTTAATAGCGCGACGAAATCGAATGTTATATAAAAGATTGTGTATTTTACACGTAAATAAACGTAGTTACATTCGATAAAGGAAATAATATAAGTTTCGTTAATTTATCCGTTGCAGTGTTTGACGTGTTCTGTTTCCTTTTACTTTTATTATGATTTAAACAATTAATGCCGGTTTTACAGAGACTTATAGTTACACTGACGAAGAGACCGGGGTAAACTCGAAAAGAATATAAAAAAGAATAAAATAGGTGTACCGGTTTTCAGAGCGTCGACTCTGCGATGCGCGCTGTTGGAGAGACCGGACGGAACTGACTGGCCAGCTCCCGGAGCGCAATATGTATTGTTACGTCCTGGCGATCTCGCCCTCCATTCTCCATATACATATGCATATATACATATACCCATCTCGTCCTTATTCTATACGAATACACACACACATACATATATATATATACGTATATACGTATACATACATATATATACACATACGCATATATACGATACCTATAGATATATATAGATTGCTATACATACATATATATAAATTTATAATCCAATACAAGAATTTTTTTTTTTCTCGTTAACTCTAACTCATATTGTGACGAGCGCGTTTATTTTTCATCATTTCTGATTTTGTCTGTGCACATACGACTTTCCCCAGTATGTACCTACTTCCGCTGAACGCGCCTAGCTAGCGCGCCGAGCTCAACGCTCGCGCGCACTCCCTTTCTATCCTTGTCCCTCTTCAGCGCCCGCGCGCACTCACTCACTATCCTCGTCTTTCCTTAACGCTCGCGCGCACCCGCGCGCCGTCGCTCCGTCTCCCTCTAGCGCTCCGCTAGGAGACCAACGTACTCTTCCTGCTCGCCTGATACTTCGCGCGCTCAATCGAATCTTCCTCATCTTCCATCCTTCTCCTTCGGGTTGTCCGCGTACCTCCTTCATGCTCATGCAACCCGTATCACAAAAACCTTCTTCCTTAAGCGCGAATCTCGTTTTCCGCGGATCCGCGATATAATTCGCGGCCCACGAATCACGACTATTAACCCGCTCATTCCTATTTTACATACTCGCGAAAAACCGCGAGATTGCGTAATCCGCGGACTCGCGATATACTCGCGACCCCGCGACTCGTCTCGTATATAGAGTCGGTCTCTCTCTTACTCTCACCCGGCCTATCCCTCTCTCTCCTACCCACAGCTACTATGGCAAATAGACGCTACGTGACTTTTTCCCAAATTAGTTTATTGCCCCTCGAGTCGAGCGAACGCTTCCCTTCGAGACATTTTCCAGAAAACACTTGAATTGCTTTTTTGCCCCTTGGAACGAGCGAGCGTTCTTTTTACAGTATAAGTCTTTTCTCGTACGCTTCCCCATTTTCAAGTACATAATAGAAGACATTATCCAGATTTTTCCCGAACTTTCCCAGCGCATGTATATCTCTTTCTCTCTCGCACTCGCCGCGTCTCTCTCGGACGCGCCGCCATGATGCAAGCCACGTGTTGCACGTAGGCTTCTACGAAACAATAATTTAAACAATATCACATCATGCCGAATCCTAAGAACTAATTAAGAGATAAACAAATCGCTATCACTCCATACCTTATAGACTAAACATCCGCTCCAACGCCAATATCACGTATCGCCTCTTTGTCTCCTTTGTTTCCAACCCTGTATCATTATTATTATTTCAGCGGGCAGAATATTCTAGAACAATTTCAGACACGCCCTAATTAATAAGGAAATTATCTAAATAATAATTAACGCCGTCACAATGCGACTTACAATATTATTAATAATTATAATAAATGTATCACGCGAAAAACGAACGTTATATTAATCCTTTAGTTAAGCGATAATCGTCATAATTCAGTATTACCAGTATAACAAATATGTCACGCGCTACCAACATAGCTAAAAACAATTAGCCATTATGAACATTTATATTATTTACGTACATACGAATAAAAGTATTATTCCTCGACTAAAACCAAATATTAAATACAATTACTTTCGCATAAATAATAGTGCGCTCTATTTTATTAATTAAAAATTACACATTTATAATTAATTATATACAATTCGTATATTTCGCATTTTAATTATTGTTCTCTCATTCAACCGCCGTATTTTTACATCGAATCTGTTTCGCACGCAAAAAGGATAAATAACAACAATTGGAACTTATATTTCTTTATTTAAAACCAGATATTATTATAACAAATTGTGAGACTAACGATAAATTAAAAACATTAACTTATCGTCAGCCCAACCGACATAATTATTTGTTGTAACATTTAAATTAAATATTTGATTTATCGTCGAATTCCCCGTTTAACGCCATAAGAGCAAGCGAGAAGGAACATCAGCGTCGGCGTCCCCTCTCCGCGGCGCATGCGCACCGCGCCGTTCCACCGCCGCACCAATAAAAAGCCGAGCCCTCCGCTGCTAGACAGTTCTCCGGTCTCTCCACCAGTCAGTTGCGCTTCTCCGCTCGCCGCGTTCGTGTCGGACCCGCTCGCTGGAAAATCGGAATAATTCTTTATTATTTTTTACATTCTTTTAATATCTTCTTTGTCATCATAACTCCAAGTCTGAGTCTGATTTTCTTGCGTCGAAATCCCATCGAAGAGTTTTATGTAATTATACTTATTTTTCAAGTTTGTAACAATATATATATATATACGTGTACATCTTAGAGTCAGTGAAAGTGATTTCGCGACCCTTATCCGTCATCGAACATATTCGCTCAACGTGTTTCGTGTCGTTAGCTTATTCAGTCATCTCTCACGAACTTATTTGAGTCAACGTTCTCTCACCCTCGTTCCTTGGCATTTCAGTTAATCGAATATATTTCATTTCGCAATTCGGCATATCACGTATAAAAATCAACCGCCCGTTAATTAAATTAACCCTTCGCCCATCCTTCCTCCATTTACCGAAGAATCGTCGGTTGTGCTCTTACTACTGCACGCCGTCAACTCTTACCTCGCTTAAAACTTCGAGACTGAATCTACCGGTTGTGCTCTTACTACTGCACGTCGATTGATTCGTGTCTCGAACCCCTGCTGCATGATAATCTTGCTCACTCTCCCCGTCACCAATTAACGGTCAATTGATTTTTCCCAATAAATATTTATCTGTATTTATTCAAATCCATAAATGCCAAGAAGCCGAGGTGGTACCAAGTTTAATCTTCGCCGCGCAAACGCAATAGCCGCGCAAAAGCCGCGACCGGCATCTCGTGGAAATAATTCATCCGTGTTCAAGCAAATTCTTCGTAACGCTGCAAAAGTACATTCGGTGAAAATCGGACCGGAAATTGTGTCGAACGTTCCGTTCTGTGGAAAGGTCTTCCTTATCGACCCCCGTGGGTACATCCGCGTAGTGACTCGATCGACCGGCAGCGTCGTTTCAGACGCATCCACCGCCGTTGTATCATCGGACATCGAGATCGTCACCATCGACTAATTTTCCCCCGTCGCCAACGTCGTTTCCTTTCGTTCCACGAGTTCGACACCGCGGTCGGCCAACAAGAAACCGTCCTTACCTACAACAAGTCAGCACATCGATGGGTGGATGCTCGTCGAAGAATAAGAAACTTACTACCTCACCATCCATCGCTGAAATCTTCGTTCACCTAGAGATCGCCATTACCGACGGCAGGACCTCTCTCCGGGTACCAGACCATCCGTCGATAAATCCGCTACGCACCGCCGCTCGTAGGGTAAGTCGCATGCTCACGTTACCACTCACTATTTTCTTTACCGACTGCCCTATCCCCGCGAGTGATTCTTAGTTACCGATCAAACTGTGGCTCGATCCTCATCCCTGTTGGGCACATTCCCGACTAAAGGCAGGATCTCAAGGCTGGCGTCCGTTCTCTAAAAACAAACAAAAAATTGCATTAATTAAACAATCAACGTAAATCTCGTAACTGAAATCGCGTATTTCTCTTGCAAAGGAATTTGTTTTTTTATCCAAAATAAATTCCCGGACGTAACAGTATCCTCGCCCTCTTTGTCTCTGAGACAAAGGGCTTGGCGTCATTACCCTCGCTCTCGAGCTCGGTCCCCATGTAACCGAATATTGTTACGTCCGGGAATTTATTTTGGATAAAAATTAAATTCCTTTGCAAGAGAATTACGCGATTTCAGCTACGAGATTGAATTTACGTTGATTTTTTAATTAAAGCAATTTTTGTTTGTTCTTAGAGAACGGACGCCAGCCTTGAGATCCTGCCTTTAGTCGGGAATGTGCCCAACAGGGATGAGGATCGAGCCACAGTTTGATCGGTAACTAAGAATCACTCGCGGGGATCGGGCAGTCGGTAAAGAAAATAGTGAGTGGTAACGTGAGCATGCGACTTACCCTACGAGCGGCGGTGCGTAGCGGGTTTGTCGACGGATGGTCTGGTACCCGGAGAGAGGTCCTGCCGTCGGTAATGGCGATCTCTAGGTGAACGACGATTTCAGCGATGGATGGTGAGGTAGTAAGTTTCTTATTCTTCGACGAGCATCCACCCATCGATGTGCTGACTTGTTGTAGGTAAGGACGGTTTCTTGTTGGCCGACCGCGGTGACGAACTCGTGGAACGAAAGGAAACGACGTTGGCGACGGGGGAAAATTAGTCGATGGTGACGATCTCGATGTCCGATGATACAACGGCGGTGGATGCGTCTGAAACGACGCTGCCGGTCGATCGAGTCACTACGCGGATGTACCCACGGGGGTCGATAAGAAAGACTTTTCCACAGAACGGAACGTTCGACACAATTTCCGGTCCAATTTTCACCGAATGTACTTTTGCAGCGTTACGAAGAATTTGCTTGAACACGGATGAATTATTTCCACGAGATGCCGGTCGCGGCTTTTGCGCGGCTATTGCGTTTGCGCGGCGAAGATTAAACTTGGTACCACCTCGTCTTCTTGGCATTTATGGATTTAAATAAATACAGATAAATATTTATTGGGAAAAATCAATTGACCGTTAGTTGGTGACGGGGAGAATGAGCAAGATTATCATGCAGCAGGGGTTCGAGACACGAATCAATCGACGTGCAGTAGTAAGAGCACAACCGGTAGATTCAGTCTCGAAGTTTTAAGCGAGGTAAGAGTTGACGGCGTGCAGTAGTAAGAGCACAACCGACGATTCTTCGGTAAATGGAGGGAGGATGGGCGAAGGGTTAATTTAATTAACGGGCGGTTGATTTTTATACGTGATATGCCGAATTGCGAAATGAAATATATTCGATTAACTGAAATGCCAAGGAACGAGGGTGAGAGAACGTTGACTCAAATAAGTTCGTGAGAGATGACTGAATAAGCTAACGACACGAAACACGTTGAGCGAATATGTTCGATGAGGGATAAGGGTCGCGAAATAACTTTCACTGACTCTAAGATGTACACGTATATATATATATTGTTACAAACTTGAAAAATAAGTATAATGACATAAAACTCTTCGATGGGATTTCGACGCAAGAAAATCAGACTCAGACTTGGAGTTATGATGACAAAGGAGATATTAAAAGAATGTAAAAAGTAATAAAGAATTATTCCGATTTTCCAGCGAGCGGGTCCGACACGAACGCGGCGAGCGGAGAAGCGCAACTGACTGGTGGAGAGACCGGAGAACTGTCGAGCAGCGGAGGGCTCGGCTTTTTATTGGTGCGGCGGTGGAACGGCGCGGTGCGCATGCGCCGCGGAGAGGGGACGCCGACGCTGATGTTCCTTCTCGCTTGCTCTTATGGCGTTAAACGGGGAATTCGACGATAAATCAATTATTTAATTTAAATGTTACAACAAATAATTATGTCGGTTGGACTGACGATAAGTTAATGTTTTTAATTTATCGTTAGTCTCACAATTTGTTATAATAATATATGTTTCTAAATAAAGAAATATAAGTTCCAATTGTTGTTATTTATCCTTTTTGCGTGCGCAACAGATTCGATGTAAAATACGGCGGTTGAATGAGAGAACAATAATTAAAATGCGAAATATACGAATTGTATATAATTAATTATAAATGTGTAATTTTTAATTAATAAAATAGAGCGCACTATTATTTATGCGAAAGAAATTGTATTTAATATTTGGTTTTAGTCGAGGAATAATACTTTTATTCGTATGTACGTAAATAATATAAATGTTCATAATGGCTAATTGTTTTTAGCTATGTTGGTAGCGCGTGACATATTTGTTATACTGGTAATACTGAATTATGACGATTATCGCTTAACTAAAGGATTAATATAACGTTCGTTTTTCGCGTGATACATTTATTATAATTATTAATAATATTGTAAGTCGCATTGTGACGGCGTTAATTATTATTTGGATAATTTCCTTATTAATTAGGGCGTGTCTGAAATTGTTCTAGAATATTCTGCCCGTGGAAATAATAATAATGATACAGGGTTGGAAACAAAGGAGACAAAGAGGCGATACGTGATATTGGCGTTGGAGCGGATGTTTAGTCTATAAGGTATGGAGTGATAGCGATTTGTTTATCTCTTAATTAGTTCTTAGGATTCGGCATGATGTGATATTGTTTAAATTATTGTTTCGTAGAAGCCTACGTGCAACACGTGGCTTGCATCATGGCGGCGCGTCCGAGAGAGACGCGGCGAATGCGAGAGAGAAAGAGATATACATGCGCTGGGAAAGTTCGGGAAAAATCTGGATAATGTCTTCTATTATGTACTTGAAAATGGGGAAGCGTACGAGAAAAGACTTATACTGTAAAAAGAACGCTCGCTCGTTCCAAGAGGCAATAAAGCAATTCAAGTGTTTTCTGGAAAACGTCTCGAAGGAAAGCGTTCGGTCGACTCGAGGGGCAATAAACTAATTTGGGAAAAAGTCACGTAGCGTTTATTTGCCATAGTAGCTGTGGGTAGGAGAGAGAGGGATAGGCCGGGTGAGAGTAAGAGAGAGACCGACTCTATATACGAGACGAGTCGCGGGGTCGCGAGTATATCGCGAGTCCGCGGATTACGCAATCTCGCGGTTTTTCGCGAGTATGTAAAATAGGAATGAGCGGGTTAATAGTCGTGATTCGTGGGCCGCGAATTATATCGCGGATCCGCGGAAAACGAGATTCGCGCTTAAGGAAGAAGGTTTTTGTGATACGGGTTGCATGAGCATGAAGGAGGTACGCGGACAACCCGAAGGAGAAGGATGGAAGATGAGGAAGATTCGATTGAGCGCGCGAAGTATCAGGCGAGCAGGAAGAGTACGTTGGTCTCCTAGCGGAGCGCTAGAGAGAGACGGAGCGACGGCGCGCGGGTGCGCGCGAGCGTTAAGGAAAGACGAGGAGAGTGAGTGAGTGCGCGCGGGCGATGAAGAGGGACAAGGATAGAAAGCGAGTGCGCGCGAGCGTTGAGCTCTGCGCGCTAGCTAGGCGCGTTCAGCGGAAGTAGGTACATACTGGGGAAAGTCGTATGTGCACAGACAAAATCAGAAATGATGAAAAATAAATGCGCTCGTCACAATATGAGTTAGAGTTAACGCGAAAAAAAATATTCTTGTATTGGATTATACATTTGTATATATGTATGTATAGCAATCTATATATATCTATAGGTATCGTATATATGCGTATGTGTATATATATGTATGTATACGTATATACGTATATATATATATATATATATGTGTGTGTGTATTCGTTTAGAATAAGGACGAGATGGGTATATGTATATATGCATATGTATATGGAGAATGGAGGGCGAGATCGCCAGGACGTAACAATATTAGCACTGATAACGTTATTTTTCTCGAGTTATACATGGGCAATGAAATGAATATTTTTCGTTATCGGCAGGATGTGCTGACTACGTGGTGACCAAGCTCCGAGGAGGTCTGTGAGAAAACTCGCGATGAAGCTGATCGCTTGGGAACAGTTTCGCGGGTTATTCGAAGACTCTCGCGTCCCCAATATATACATAATATAGATATGACAATATTTCTTATTTCTAGGACCATTGTATTATGGTCAACACGAATATACATAGATATGTTGGATACTAGTTCGGGGACTCGTGAATGTCCCCGAAATATACATGTAAGTATGAGTATTAATATTAATATTTGTACTCCGGAGACTCTCTTGGATGTCCCGAGTATATATATATGTATATTGGTGAGTGTCACTTTGAGGACTTATGTCCCCGAAGTATGCATGGAAGTCGATATGTATGAAATATTGCTCCGGGACTCGGCTATATGTCCCTGAAGCGTATGGAGTACGTATATGTATATATATATGTATACATGTATAGATATTCACTAAGGTTATTCCGAGGACTAATGCCTTCGAAGTATGCATAAGAGTATATGAATGGTACATGAGGACTCTGAGGTCCTGGAGTATGTATATATATATATATATTCGTTAAAGTCTTTTCGAGGACTCATGTCCCTAAAGTATGCATGGAAATAGACATGCGGAATTATTATAGGAGGTACTCCAGGGACTCTCGTATATGTCCCTGAAGCATGCAGGTACGTGGATATGTATGTATATATGAGACATTTCGATATGGTACTCCGGGGACCCATGTGCGTGTCCCAGAAGTGTACAGGCAAACAGATATGTACGCGTATATGAGGCTAATTGTAAAGTTAATCCGAGCACCCATGTGCTCGTCCCTGAAGTTACAGGTAAGCTTAGCGGTAATGTTATTATGGGAACTGTTTGTCCCTAAAGTATACGGGTAGATATACGCATGCTCAATTTAAAGATATATTCACGAATATTTTATATAACGGGGTTTCTGAGTGAAATCGACCATATATGGGTCGTTCTGATTAACATTTACCCCAAGAAAAACATAAATGAGCGCGTTTAGCGCGGGGAAAAAATCTTAATAATTAATACGATTCGTACCAGATATGAATATTTGGAGGGCGAGAGTGCTAGGACGTAACACGCCGAAGCGGAGGTCGAACGATTGCCACTCAGTTCCTAGCGAACGGAGGTGAAATCGATTCTCTCAATAATTTTTCCAGCATCCACAACACATTCTCTAAACCATCCCGTTGAGTTTTTCGTTGATTTCATCTCGTTCCTCATCGGGGAGAGCGGATCATACAATCAGAGGTAAAAGCTGCGAATACGATAGCTCCTTTGCATTCATGCAAAGATGAAATATACGGCTCTATTGACACATTCGTGTAGTTTTCATCATAACCCCGTCATACTCGTCATAAACTGCATCGATTTCATCTCTGGTTCAGTAAACAATGCTGAAGACGTGGATGGTCTATCGCTGAAACGGAGCGCGGACGATTGCCACTCAGTTCCTAGCGGATAGAGGTGAAATCGATTCTCTCAATCATTTTTCTAGCATACATAACACATTCTCGAAACCGTCCCGTCAAGTTTGTCGTTGATTTCATCTCGTTTGCGATCGGGGAGAGTGGATCATGTAAGATAAGCTGCGAATACGATACGGTAAAATATTAAATCAAATGCTCGATTGGTACATACGGGTAGTTTTCGCCATAACCCTGTCGAACTCGTCATAGAATGCATCGATTTCATCTCTACCTCAGTAAAAAATGCTGAAGAGGTGTATGGTTTATCGCTGTAAATGAACACGGACGATTGCCACTCAGTTTCTAGCGAACAAAGGTGAAACCGATTCTCTCAATCATTTTTCTAGCATCCATAACACATTCTCCAAACTGTCCCGTCGAGTTTGTCGTTGATTTCATCTCGTTCCTCATCGGGGAGAGCGGATCATGTAAGCAGAGGTATAAGCTGCGAATAAGATAGCTCCATTGCGTACGTCCAAAGATGAAATCAACGGCTCGATTGGCACATTCGTGTAGTTTTCACCCCAATCCCGCCATGCCCGTCCTAAACTGCATCAATTTCATATCTGGTTCAGTAAACGATGCCGAAGGCGTGGATGGTCTATCACCGAAGCGGTGCTCGGACGATTGCCACTCAGTTCCTAGCAAACAGAGGTGAAATCGATTTTCTCAATCATTTTTCCAGCTTCCATAACACATTCTCGAAACCGTCCCGTCGAGTCTGTCGTTGATTCCATCTCGTTCCTCATCGGGGAGAGCAGATCATGTAATCAGAGATATAAGCTGCGTATACGATAGCTCCTTTGCATTCATGCAAATATGAAATCTACGGCTCTATTGGCACATTCGTGTAGTTTTCAACATAACCCCGTCATACTCGTCATAGACTGCATCGATTTCATCTCTGGTACAGTAAACAATGCTGAAGACGTGGATGGTCTATCGCTGAAACGGAGCGCGGACGATTGCCATTCAGTTCCTAGCGGACAGAGGTGAAATCGATTCTCTCAATCATTTTTCTAGCATCCATAACACATTCTCGAAACCGTCCCGGCGAGTTTGTCGTTGATTTCATCTCGTTTGCGATCGGGGAGAGTGGATCATGTGAGCAGGGGTAGAAGCTGCGAATACGATAGCTCCTTTGCGTACGTGTAAAGGATTAAATCAACTTCTCGATTGGTACATACGGGTACTTTTCGCCATGTCCCCGTCGAACTCGTCATAGAATGCATCGATTTCATCTCTACTTTAGTAAACAATTCTGAATACGTGAATGGTTTATCGCTATAACTGAACGGGGAGAGCGGATCATGTAAGCAGCGGTGTAAGCTGCGAATACGATAGCTCCTTTGCGTACGTACAAAGATGAAATCAACGGCTCGAATGGTACATTCGTGTCGTTTTCACCATGACCCCGTCATACTCGTCATAAACTGCATCGATTTCATCCCTGGTTCAGTAAACGATGTTGAATACGTGGATGGTCTATCGCCGAAGCGGTGCTCGCACGATTGCCACTCACAAGGGGACCTTACAGTCTGTCACTCACGGATTTTGATAAGTCTCAGATATGTTGTAGAGGGACCTACCCTGAGTACCTGAGTGAAGGGATTTTATACAACGCTTTTCAGTTTTCGAGAAGAAACGTTTGAAAGTTTCGCTCGTAGTTACCATACCGGTACGGTTGCACCTTTGTTGCTCTGACGCTCGAGGTCCAGGGTTCGAGTCCCGTGATGGCGTTTTTTTTTTCACAAAATATAAATAAATTCGATGGATGTGTTACGTCCTAGCACTCTCGCCCTCCAAATATTCATATCTGGTACGAATTGTATTAATTATTAAGATTTTTTCCTCGCGCTAAACGCGCTCATTTATGTTTTTCTTGGGGTACATGTTAATCAGAACGACCCATATATGGTCGATTTCACTCAGAAACCCCGTTATATAAAATATTCGTGAATATATCTTTAAATTGAGCATGCGTATATCTACCCGTATACTTTAGGGACAAACAGTTCCCATAATAACATTACCGCTAAGCTTACCTGTAACTTCAGGGACGAGCACATGGGTGCTCGGATTAACTTTACAATTAGCCTCATATACGCGTACATATCTGTTTGCCTGTACACTTCTGGGACACGCACATGGGTCCCCGGAGTACCATATCGAAATGTCTCATATATACATACATATACACGTACCTGCATGCTTCAGGGACATATACGAGAGTCCCTGGAGTACCTCCTATAATAATTCCGCATGTCTATTTCCATGCACACTTTAGGGACATAAGTCCTCGAAAAGACATTAACGAATATATATATATATATACATACTCCAGGACCTCAGAGTCCTCATGTACCATTCGTATACTCTTATGCATACTTCGAAGGCATTAGTCCTCGGAATAACCTTAGTGAATATCCATACATGTATATATATATATATACATATACGTACTCCATACGCTTCAGGGACCGGCCGAGTCCCGGAGCAATATTTCATACATATCTACTTCCATGCATACTTCGGGGACATAAGTCCTCAAAGTGACACTCACCAATATACATATATATATACTCGGGACATCCAAGAGAGTCTCCGGAGTACAAATAATAATATTAATACCTATACTTACATGTATATTACGGGGACATTCACGAGTCCCCGAACTAGTATCCAACATATATATGTATATTCGTGTTGACCATAATACAATGGTCCTAGAAATAAGAAATATTGTCATATCTATATTATGTATATATTGGGGACGCGAGAGTCCTCGAATAACCCGCGAAACTGTTCCCAAGCGGTCAGCTTCATCGCGAGTTTTCTCACAGACCTCCTCGGAGCTTGGTCACCACGTAGTCAGCACATCCTGCCGATAACGAAAAATATTCATTTCATTGCCCATGTACAACTCGAGAAAAATAACGTTATCAGTGCTAATATTCGGTTACATGGGGACCGAGCTCGAGAGCGAGGGTAATGACGCCAAGCCCTTTGTCTCAGAGACAAAGAGGGCGAGGATACATATTGCGCTCCGGGAGCTGGCCAGTCAGTTCCGTCCGGTCTCTCCAACAGCGCGCATCGCAGAGTCGACGCTCTGAAAACCGGTACACCTATTTTATTCTTTTTTATATTCTTTTCGAGTTTACCCCGGTCTCTTTGTCAGTGTAACTATAAGTCTCTGTAAAACCGGCATTAATTGTTCAAATCATAATAAAAGTAAAAGGCAACATAACACGTCAAACACTGCAACGAATAAATTAACGAAACTTATATTATTTTCTTTATTGAATGTAACTACGTTTATTTACGTGTAAAATACACAATCTTTTATATAACATTCGATTTCTTCGCGCTATTAAAATCACGCAAAATACGACGACCGCGCAAAAGTGTAACATTTTCCGAGCAAATAATTAAAATATATTTGGCTCTCGTTCGTGCGTGTAAACACGCAACGAACAAATCATCGCAGTGCATTTCTTTCTCTCTTTCTCTCTTCCTCTCACTCACGCCAGTTTTCCCAACACACGTATTCGTCTCACTCATAAAATCATACTTGTCCAAAATTGGACAAATCTTGAAGTGCCTTTTTTATGAGGCTTGGGAAAGCTGACGCACGAACACGCTACATCCGCTGACTCGCCGTAATCTGGCAGGTTAGCGACTGGCACGGTTAATCCGGTGCTTAGTGTTCGGACGTCGATTTCCCTTGACCTTTATATTTGTATTCGCGGCTGGCTGCCAATCGCCGTAACCGGGCGGAGGTGGGCCAGACGTAGCGAGTCGGCGGTGCCGTAATCTGGCACGCACTAGACTCGCTCAGCGTACCAAATTTTATTTCATATAAATCTGTACCTATGCGTTAGACGAATACGTTTCCCGATACATTCGCTCGACAAATAAAAAACCCTCGTCCGTCCAAAATCGGACGTATAAACAGGGTATTTTCCGAGGAATTCGGAAGGTTTGCCGCACGAACACGCCACACGCGCCGACCCGCCGTAATTCGGTAGGTCAGCGACTGGCACGGTCACACCGGTGCTTAGTGTTCGGGCGTCGGCTTCCGTTATTCTCAACGTTTGTTCTCGCGGCTGGCCGCCAATCGCCGTAACCGGGCGGAGGTGGAGCCAGACGTAGTGAGTCGACGGTGCCGTAACCTGGCACGTCTTGCACTCACTCAGCGGTTCAAATAATTATAAATTCTATACATGTATATTTATACTTCAAAGCGAATGTATCCCTCATAAATTAATCCAGTCCTCGTAGTCTCCGACCACTCCCAAAAACATCGGCATCCCCGGCCCATCGCATTCGCACGAGCACCGGGTACCCGTCAGGGCAACGACAGGTCGGGTCGAGCTGGAACACCTTTGCGATTCCTGGACAAATTCGGTCACACGGTCGAGTAGTTTTGACCCGCTACGCACCGCCGCTCTTTCTCACCAAGGTAAGCACAATTTCACGCTACTTTCTTATTTGCTTACCTGTCGCTCATGCGTCAAATTATACACCAACGACTTTACCAAGCGTCTATCCCAAGTGGGCACATTCCCGCTTAAACGTGGCGCTTTTCTTCTCCGACGGTAACTTACCGTCATATAAGTCTAATGACTTAATTCATTATTATCCGTACGTTCGTGGCACACTTCCCATTCGTAAATTCAAATCCTAAAAGGTAAATTAAAAGACGATTAATTATCGATTAAAAATGGGCCCCACGACGTAACAGGAGTATACAAAGTTTGACGGCCGGTCTCTTGAAAACTCCTCGCGAGGTTTTGACGGTGGCGGTTCTAATGACTCCATCGGATCCAGGGTGCAGGTCAACTACACGACCGAGCAGCCACGCTTGAGGAGGCAGGTTTCCTCACGAACAATTACCAATTGCCCGAGCAGCAAGGCGGGACCTTCGTCCTTTTTCCACTTCAACCGTTGTTGAAATTGATGCAGATAGTCCATGGACCACCTTTTCCAAAAGTGCTGACGTATTTGCTCAATCCGCTGCCAGCGGGTTGTGCGATTTATGGGCAAATGCTGCAGATTGGGCTCGGGATACGATGTGAGTGAGTCTCCGATCAAAAAGTGTCCAGGGGTCAGAAAGGAACAATCGTTAGGGTCTGAGGAAAGAGGCGTAAGAGGCCGGGAATTTAATATCGCTTCGATCTGAGTTAACAAAGTGGACGTCTCTTCGAACGTTAGTGATGTATCCGATGCCACGCGCGCAAAATGATGTTTCATGGCCTTTACGGCAGCCTCCCACAAGCCGCCGAAATGCGGGGCTCGTGGTGGAATAAAGTGCCAGGTTATTTGATCAGAGGCTGTTTCGTTCACAATGCGGCGGCGCACATCCTCTTGATTAAAGAGATTCAAAAGCTCTATTAATTCTCGGTTAGCGCCTACGAAATTCGTGCCGTTATCGGAATACACGTTCGTGGGTTTTCCTCGACGACCGATGAAACGCTTAAACGCATTCAAAAATCCGTCAGCCGTCAAGTCCGAGACGACCTCGATGTGTACGGCCTTGGTGGCGAGGCAAATGAAAATTGCGATCCACGCCTTGGATTTTTTTGCATTGCGTCGTTTACCCTCTCGCACAAAAATCGGACCGCAGTAATCGACGCCGGTATTACTAAAGGGTCTAGACGGAACGACGCGCGACGGTGGGAGATCGCCCATGATAGGTTGAGATCCGCGAGGCCTTGCCTTGAAACAAGGGACGCATTTGTGGACAACACTGCGAACGATTCCACGGGCACCAACGGGCCAGTACCTAGCGCGAACTGCTCCCAATGTAGACTGAGGACCCGCGTGCAATGTTTTTTCGTGCTCATATTCGATAACGAGCCGAGTGAATCGGTGGCGAGCTGGCAATAATAATGGATGCTTGGCCGAGTATGCGATTTTCGCGTTCCTGAGACGACCACCCACTCTCAGTAATCCTCCATGATCGAGGAATGGATTTAGGTTCAACACAGTACTATCCTTAGCAATGAGCTGGCCGTTTCTTAAGGTCTCGATTTCCTTGCGGAAAGCCGATGCTTGAATTTTCTTGACAATGATGTTCCTGGTGGCTTCCCGCTCTGATGCGGTGATTGATCCGAAGATTCGCTGATCCGCGCTAGATCGTGCATTGTGGACGAAGCGGCAACACATCGCGATGACCCTAATTAATTTTTCGTACGACGAAAACTTGTTCAGCAATTCAAACTCCTCTTGAGGGACGGCTGCCGCGCTTACGAGTCCCTTTTGTTCTGGAAGATGCTCGGCATTTGGAAACGGGCGGATTGGCTCCGGCCATGAAGCGTTATCTTCATTCAGCCATTTCGGTCCGCTCCACCATAACGCGGAATTCATGAGATTCTCAGCCGGAACTCCGCGCGAAAGAAGGTCCGCGGGATTGTCGTTGGTACCAACATGATGCCACGGTTGGATCCCCGTTAGCTCTTGGATCTCACCAATTCGATTAGCGACGAACGCGTTGAATTTGCGACTTGCAGATCTAATCCAATCGATGACTATTGTAGCATCAGTCCAACAGTACATGGAGTGTACCTTTAGGCCCAAAATTGGGACCGTCCTGGTGACTAGTTGCGCCAAAAGCAGCGCGCCGCATAACTCTAATCTAGGTAGTGATATAGTCTTCAACGGTGCGACGCGCGATTTCGAGCATAACAATCGTGCTTCTGTTACGTCGTGGGGCCCATTTTTAATCGATAATTAATCGTCTTTTAATTTACCTTTTAGGATTTGAATTTACGAATGGGAAGTGTGCCACGAACGTACGGATAATAATGAATTAAGTCATATGACTTATATGACGGTAAGTTACCGTCGGAGAAGAAAAGCGCCACGTTTAAGCGGGAATGTGCCCACTTGGGATAGGCGCTTGGTAAAGTCGTTGGTGTATAATTTGACGCATGAGCGACAGGTAAGCAAAATAAGAAAGTAGCGTGAAATTGTGCTTACCTTGGTGAGAAAGAGCGGCGGTGCGTAGCGGGTCAAAACTACTCGACCGTGTGACCGAATTTGTCCAGGAATCGCAAAGATGTTCCAGCTCGACCCGACCTGTCGTTGCCCTGACGGGTACCCGGTGCTCGTGCGAATGCGATGGGCCGGGGATGCCGATGTTTTTGGGAGCGGTCGGAGACTACGAGGACTGGATTAATTTATGAGGGATACATTCGCTTTGAAATATAAATATACATGTATAGAATTTATAATTATTTGAACCGCTGAGTGAGTGCAAGACGTGCCAGGTTACGGCACCGTCGACTCACTACGTCTGGCTCCACCTCCGCCCGGTTACGGCGATTGGCGGCCAGCCGCGAGAACAAACGTTGAGAATAACGGAAGCCGACGCCCGAACACTAAGCACCGGTGTGACCGTGCCAGTCGCTGACCGACCGAATTACGGCGGGTCGGCCCGTGTGGCGTGTTCGTGCGGCAAACCTTCCGAATCCCTCGGAAAATACCCTGTTTATACGTCCGATTTTGGACGGACGAGGGTTTTTTATTTGTCGAGCGAATGTATCGGGAAACGTATTCGTCTAACGCATAGGTACAGATTTATATGAAATAAAATTTGGTACGCTGAGCGAGTCTAGTGCGTGCCAGATTACGGCACCGCCGACTCGCTACGTCTGGCCCACCTCCGCCCGGTTACGGCGATTGGCAGCCAGCCGCGAATACAAATATAAAGGTCAAGGGAAATCGACGTCCGAACACTAAGCACCGGATTAACCGTGCCAGTCGCTAACCTGCCAGATTACGGCGAGTCAGCGGATGTAGCGTGTTCGTGCGTCAGCTTTCCCAAGCCTCATAAAAAAGGGCACTTCAAGATTTGTCCAATTTTTGGACAAGTATGATTTAATGAGTGAGACGAATACGTGTGTTGGGAAAAATGGCGTGAGTGAGAGGAAGAGAGAAAGAGAGAAAGAAATGCACTACGATGATTTGTTCGTCGCGTGTTTACACGCACGAACGAGAGCCAAATATATTTTAATTATTTGCTCGGAAAATGTTACACTTTTTCGCGGTCGCCGTATTTTGCGTGATTTTAATAGCGCGAAGAAATCGAATGTTATATAAAAGATTGTGTATTTTACACGTAAATAAACGTAGTTACATTCAATAAAGAAAATAATATAAGTTTCGTTAATTTATTCGTTGCAGTGTTTGACGTGTTGTTTCCTTTTATTTTTTATTATGATTTAAACAATTAATGCCGGTTTTACAGAGACTTATAGTTACACTGACGAAGAGACCGGGGTAAACTCGAAAAGAATATAAAATAGAATAAAATAAGTGTACCGGTTTTCAGAGCGTCGACTCTGCGATGCGCGCTGTTGGAGAGACCGGACGGAACTGACTGGCCAGCTCCCGGAGCGCAATATGTATCCTCGCCCTCTTTGTCTCTGAGACAAAGGGCTTGGCGTCATTACCCTCGCTCTCGAGCTCGGTCCCCATGTAACCGAATATTAGCACTGATAACGTTATTTTTCTTGAGTTGTACATGGGCAATGAAATGAATATTTTTCGTTATCGGCAGGATGTGCTGACTACGTGGTGACCAAGCTCCGAGGAGGTCTGTGAGAAAACTCGCGATGAAGCTGACCGCTTGGGAACAGTTTCGCGGGTTATTCGAGGACTCTCGCGTCCCCAATATATACATAATATAGATATGACAATATTTCTTATTTCTAGGACCATTGTATTATGGTCAACACGAATATACATATATATGTTGGATACTAGTTCGGGGACTCGTGAATGTCCCCGAAATATACATGTAAGTATAAGTATTAATATTAATATTTGTACTCCGGAGACTCTCTTGGATGTCCCGAGTATATATATATGTATATTGGTGAGTGTCACTTTGAGGACTTATGTCCCCGAAGTATGCATGGAAGTAGATATGTATGAAATATTGCTCCGGGACTCGGCTATATGTCCCTGAAGCGTATGGAGTACGTATATGTATATATATATATATACATGTATAGATATTCACTAGAGTTATTACGAGGACTAATGCCTTCGAAATATGCATAAGAGTATACGAATGGTACATGAGGACTCTGAGGTCCTGGAGTATGTATATATATATATATTCGTTAAAGTCATTTCGAGGACTTATGTCCCTAAAGTATGCATGGAAGTAGACATGCGGAATTATTATAGGAGGTACTCCAGGGACTCTCGTATATGTCCCTGAAGCATGCAGGTACGTGGATATGTATGTATATATGAGACATTTCGATATGGTACTCCGGGGACCCATGTGCGTGTCCCAGAAGTGTACAGGCAAACAGATATGTACGCGTATATGAGGCTAATTGTATAGTTAATCCGAGCACCCATGTGCTCGTCCCTGAAGTTACAGGTAAGCTTAGCGGTAATGTTATTATGGGACCTGTTTGTCCCTAAAGTATACAGGTAGATATACGCATGCTCAATTTAAAGATATATTCACGAATATTTTATATAACGGGGTTTCTGAGTGAAATCGACCATATATGGGTCGTTCTGATTAACATGTACCCCAAGAAAAACATAAATGAGCGCGTCTAGCGCGAGGAAAAAATCTTAATAATTAATACAATTCGTACCAGATATGAATATTTGGAGGGCGAGAGTGCTAGGACGTAACACCTCCCCCCTAAAAGTCTGAAGCAATGCTTCAGCTTTGCTGAGGACCGGCGTTGAGCCGCTCCAAGAGTCCGTGATCGACGCCCGACAAACGCCTCGACGTCGTCGGATGGTCGCGATTGTCATTGATGGACACCAGCTCTAGAGGTTCGTCGTTGGTGATCTTCGACGACCGTTGTTCAGCATGGTGAGCTCTGCTAATCAGGAGGCTTGTCACCGAGTTCCAGATGGCTCCTAGGAGGGTAAAACTCCATCCGTACAGAGTGTGGAGTGTATATCCATGGATGCAAGTATCGATGATCGCCTTGATGATGGTGAGGATTGCGAGGACCCCGAACAGTCCCGCACTGATGATCCCGAATTTTTCGAAACCACCCCAGATTTTGTGCATTACTCCATCAGCCACGTGTTGGAGAGCGTCCTCGTCCATCAGTGTCTTGAGGGAAACGCTTCCCGGGGGTATGTCGTGTCCTGCGAAACCCCTTGCGATGTTGTTGAGTAATGCTGGTTTTTCAGCGGGGAACATTATCCTGTCCCTCAGCTGGTTGATCTCGTGGTCAGAATAAATTCCGCTGGATGCCAAATTCCCAATGGGGTTGTATCCCCAGGTAGGCATGGAAGCGGGATGCAGTTGTCCAGGAGGCGGTACCTCGACTGGATGTGGTGTGAAACGATACCAAGTGCCGTCGATCCAATATTCGGCGGCCAGCATGGGGTTGCACTCGATATGTGTCCGTTCGACGAAGGGTGCATTTCACACACACGCGGAGTTCATAATCGGGTGCCTCTTAATTTATTGGGGTGGACTACCCGAGGTTCATTTTTATAGAGGATCTTCACGTTTCCTCCTGATAAAATTTCCAGAATTTCGCATGGTTCGGTGTATTGGTCACCGAATTTTCCCCTTTTTGGTTCCTTCAACATGAGAACCTTGTCGCCGACCTTGAAGGTTTTCGGATTAATTCTCCGATCGTAATACGTTTTTGATTTCTCCTTGGATTTCTTCAGATTTTCGGCGGCAAGTTGTTGGAGTTCGTAAATTCGAGAGAAGAGCTCCTCCAGGTATGCTGCATAAGTCGTATCCTGTTGCTCCTCGATTTGTTGATAACCCGACGGATGGCGGGCCAGTTTACCGAAAACTAGCTCGTGAGGGGTGTACCCTGTACCCTCGTGTTGGCTCGTATTATAAGAGAACATCGCTAACTCGATGAGCTCGTCCCAATCATTGTTTTCGTTCACGTACTGTTTCAGATATTCCGCGAGGACATGGTGAGACCTTTCGATTGACCCGTTGGACTGCGGGTAGAAGGCTGATGTTTGGTACATTTTGATTCTGAATTTCCTCGCGATGGCCTTCATAAAACTGCTCCGAAAGTTCGCCCCCTGGTCGGTGAGAAGGGCGCGAGGAGCACCAAAACGAGCGATGAAGTTTTTGACGAACGCCTCGCTGATGTCGATCGCCGTTGTTCTTTTCAGCGGAATTGCCAACGAGTACTTGGTGAGAAGATCCTGGATGGTCAGCACGTACTCGTTGCCCATCTTCGTAACAGGAAGTGGTCCGACCACGTCCATGGCCACCTTGTCGAAGGCCGCCCGTGGGGTGTCGGTGATCACCATGGGTTGCTTAGTTTTGACGCGAACTAACTTTTTTAATTGGCAACCTCTACAATGTTGAATGTACTCTTGAATTTCGCTTTTCATGTTTTTCCAAAAGAAATTTTCTCTGATTCGTTTGTACGTTTTATTCACTCCCTTATGACCTCCTACCAACGAGTCGTGGTTTTCTTCTATAATTGCGATACGATTGTTACGTCGTGGGGCCCATTTTTAATCGATAATTAATCGTCTTTTAATTTACCTTTCAGGATTTGAATTTACGAATGGGAAGTGTGCCACGAACGTACGGATAATAATGAATTAAGTCATTAGACTTATATGACGGTAAGTTACCGTCGGAGAAGAAAAGCGCCACGTTTAAGCGGGAATGTGCCCACTTGGGATAGGCGCTTGGTAAAGTCGTTGGTGTATAATTTGACGCATGAGCGACAGGTAAGCAAATAAGAAAGTAGCGTGAAATTGTGCTTACCTTGGTGAGAAAGAGCGGCGGTGCGTAGCGGGTCAAAACTACTCGACCGTGTGACCGAATTTGTCCAGGAATCGCAAAGATGTTCCAGCTCGACCCGACCTGTCGTTGCCCTGACGGGTACCCGGTGCTCGTGCGAATGCGATGGGCCGGGGATGCCGATGTTTTTGGGAGCGGTCGGAGACTACGAGGACTGGATTAATTTATGAGGGATACATTCGCTTTGAAATATAAATATACATGTATAGAATTTATAATTATTTGAACCGCTGAGTGAGTGCAAGACGTGCCAGGTTACGGCACCGTCGACTCACTACGTCTGGCTCCACCTCCGCCCGGTTACGGCGATTGGCGGCCAGCCGCGAGAACAAACGTTGAGAATAACGGAAGCCGACGCCCGAACACTAAGCACCGGTGTGACCGTGCCAGTCGCTGACCTACCGAATTACGGCGGGTCGGCGCGTGTGGCGTGTTCGTGCGGCAAACCTTCCGAATTCCTCGGAAAATACCCTGTTTATACGTCCGATTTTGGACGGACGAGGGTTTTTTATTTGTCAAGCGAATGTATCGGGAAACGTATTCGTCTAACGCATAGGTACAGATTTATATGAAATAAAATTTGGTACGCTGAGCGAGTCTAGTGCGTGCCAGATTACGGCACCGCCGACTCGCTACGTCTGGCCCACCTCCGCCCGGTTACGGCGATTGGCAGCCAGCCGCGAATACAAATATAAAGGTCAAGGGAAATCGACGTCCGAACACTAAGCACCGGATTAACCGTGCCAGTCGCTAACCTGCCAGATTACGGCGAGTCAGCGGATGTAGCGTGTTCGTGCGTCAGCTTTCCCAAGCCTCATAAAAAAGGCACTTCAAGATTTGTCCAATCTTGGACAAGTATGATTTTATGAGTGAAACGAATACGTGTGTTGGGAAAAATGGCGTGAGTGAGAGGAAGAGAGAAAGAGAGAAAGAAATGCACTACGATGATTTGTTCGTTGCGTGTTTACACGCACGAACGAGAGCCAAATATATTTTAATTATTTGCTCGGAAAATGTTACACTTTTGCGCGGTCGCCGTATTTTGCGTGATTTTAATAGCGCGAAGAAATCGAATGTTATATAAACGATTGTGTATTTTACACGAAAATAAGCGTAGTTACATTCAATAAAGAAAATAATATAAGTTTCGTTAATTTATTCGTTGCAGTGTTTGACGTGTTATGTTGCCTTTTACTTTTATTATGATTTGAACAATTAATGCCGGTTTTACAGAGACTTATAGTTACACTGACGAAGAGACCGGGGTAAACTCGAAAAGAATATAAAAAAGAATAAAATAGGTGTACCGGTTTTCAGAGCGTCGACTCTGCGATGCGCGCTGTTGGAGAGACCGGACGGAACTGACTGGCCAGCTCCCGGAGCGCAATATGTATCCTCGCCCTCTTTGTCTCTGAGACAAAGGGCTTGGCGTCATTACCCTCGCTCTCGAGCTCGGTCCCCATGTAACCGAATATTAGCACTGATAACGTTATTTTTCTCGAGTTGTACATGGGCAATGAAATGAATATTTTTCGTTATCGGCAGGATGTGCTGACTACGTGGTGACCAAGCTCCGAGGAGGTCTGTGAGAAAACTCGCGATGAAGCTGATCGCTTGGGAACAGTTTCGCGGGTTATTCGAGGACTCTCGCGTCCCCAATATATACATAATATAGATATGACAATATTTCTTATTTCTAGGACCATTGTATTATGGTCAACACGAATATACATATATATGTTGGATACTAGTTCGGGGACTCGTGAATGTCCCCGTAATATACATGTAAGTATAGGTATTAATATTATTATTTGTACTCCGGAGACTCTCTTGGATGTCCCGAGTATATATATATATGTATATTGGTGAGTGTCACTTTGAGGACTTATGTCCCCGAAGTATGCATGGAAGTAGATATGTATGAAATATTGCTCCGGGACTCGGCTATATGTCCCTGAAGCGTATGGAGTACGTATATGTATATATATATATATACATGTATAGATATTCACTAAGGTTATTCCGAGGACTAATGCCTTGGAAGTATGCATAAGAGTATACGAATGGTACATGAGGACTCTGAGGTCCTGGAGTAGGTATATATATATATATTCGTTAAAGTCTTTTCGAGGACTTATGTCCCTAAAGTGTGCATGGAAATAGACATGCGGAATTATTATAGGAGGTACTCCAGGGATTCTCGTATATGTCCCTGAAGCATGCAGGTACGTGGATATGTATGTATATATGAGACATTTCGATATGGTACTCCGGGGACCCATGTGCGTGTCCCAGAAGTGTACAGGCAAACAGATATGTACGCGTATATGAGGCTAATTGTAAAGTTAATCCGAGCACCCATGTGCTCGTCCCTGAAGTTACAGGTAAGCTTAGCGGTAATGTTATTATGGGAACTGTTTGTCCCTAAAATATACGGGTAGATATACGCATGCTCAATTTAAAGATATATTCACGAATATTTTATATAACGGGGTTTCTGAGTGAAATCGACCATATATGGGTCGTTCTGATTAACATGTACCCCAAGAAAAACATAAATGAGCGCGTTTAGCGCGAGGAAAAAATCTTAATAATTAATACAATTCGTACCAGATATGAATATTTGGAGGGCGAGAGTGCTAGGACGTAACACCTCCCCCCTAAAAGTCTGAAGCAATGCTTCAGCTTTGCTGAGGACCGGCGTTGAGCCGCTCCAAGAGTCCGTGATCGACGCCCGACAAACGCCTCGACGTCGTCGGATGGTCGCGATTGTCATTGATGGGCACCAGCTCTAGAGGTTCGTCGTTGGTAATCTTCGACGACCGTTGTTCAGCATGGTGAGCTCTGCTAATCAGGAGGCTTGTCACCGAGTTCCAGATGGCTCCTAGGAGGGTGAAACTCCATCCGTACAGAGTGTGGAGTGTATATCCATGGATGCAAGTATCGATGATCGCCTTGATGATGGTGAGGATTGCGAGGACCCCGAACAGTCCCGCACTGATGATCCCGAATTTTTCGAAACCACCCCAGATTTTGTGCATTACTCCATCAGCCACGTGTTGGAGAGCGTCCTCGTCCATGAGTGTCTTGAGGGAAACGCTTCCCGGGGGTATGTCGTGTCCTGCGAAACCCCTTGCGATGTTGTTGAGTAATGCTGGTTTTTCAGCGGGGAACATTATCCTGTCCCTCAGCTGGTTGATCTCGTGGTCAGAATAAATTCCGCTGGATGCCAAATTTCCAATGGGGTTGTATCCCCAGGTAGGCATGGAAGCGGGATGCAGTTGTCCAGGAGGCGGTACCTCGACTGGATGTGGTGTGAAACGATACCAAGTGCCGTCGATCCAATATTCGGCGGGCAGCATGGGGTTGCACTCGATATGTGTCCGTTCGACGAAGGGTGCATTCCACACACACGCGGAGTTCATAATCGGGTGCCTCTTAATTTATTGGGGTGGACTACCCGAGGTTTATTTTTATAGAGGATCTTCACGTTTCCTCCTGATAAAATTTCCAGAATTTCGCATGGTTCGGTGTATTGGTCACCGAATTTTCCCCTTTTTGGTTCCTTCAACATGAGAACCTTGTCGCCGACCTTGAATGTTTTCGGATTAATCCTCCGATCGTAATACGTTTTTGATTTCTCCTTGGATTTCTTCAGATTTTCGGCGGCAAGTTGTTGGAGTTCGTAAATTCGAGAGAAGAGCTCCTCCAGGTATGCAGCATAAGTCGTATCCTGTTGCTCCTCGATTTGTTGATAACCCGACGGATGGCGGGCCAGTTTACCGAAAACTAGCTCGTGAGGGGTGTACCCTGTACCCTCGTGTTGGCTCGTATTATAAGAGAACATCGCTAACTCGATGAGCTCGTCCCAATCATTGTTTTCGTTCACGTACTGTTTCAGATATTCCGCGAGGACATGGTGAGACCTTTCGATTGACCCGTTGGACTGCGGGTAGAAGGCTGATGTTTGGTACATTTTGATTCTGAATTTCCTCGCGATGGCCTTCATAAAACTGCTCCGAAAGTTCGCCCCCTGGTCGGTGAGAAGGGCGCGAGGAGCACCAAAACGAGCGATGAAGTTTTTGACGAACGCCTCGCTGATGTCGATCGCCGTTGTTCTTTTCAGCGGAATTGCCAACGAGTACTTGGTGAGAAGATCCTGGATGGTCAGCACGTACTCGTTGCCCATCTTCGTAACAGGAAGTGGTCCGACCACGTCCATGGCCACCTTGTCGAAGGCCGCCCGTGGGGTGTCGGTGATCACCATGGGTTGCTTAGTTTTGACGCGAACTAACTTTTTTAATTGGCAACCTCTACAATGTTGAATGTACTCTTGAATTTCGCTTTTCATGTTTTTCCAAAAGAAATTTTCTCTGATTCGTTTGTACGTTTTATTTACTCCCTTATGACCTCCTACCAACGAGTCGTGGTTTTCTTCTATAATTGCGATACGATTTTCCTCGGGAGGATATTGAATGAGTTGTTTACAAATGGTCAACGTAACTTCGTCGTTGCCTAGCGATCGTATCAAAAGATTTTTAATTTCGTTCCATGATACATTTCCGATTGAGTTTGTTTTCGCGACATAAATTTGTTTCGTAGATGTTTCGCGGACAAAGTTTTTCAAGGAGTCGAGGGCTTCTTCAAGGTCCTCGATCAAAAGATTTTCGTGTACATTAGCCAATAATGGTATAGCTAATATGCATCTTGAATTTTCGTTTATTACTTTGAGTCGTAAATACGTGGTTTCCTCGATTTTGGGAAACAAATTTTGAGTTTGGAGATCTTTCGCTCCATCATCGATTGGTCTCCCGGAAGTGGTGACAAAGACGACGAGATTGTCCTTGAACATGGACAAATTATCACGCGTTTCGCGTATGGTGAGTCTACCTTGGACTTCACTGTTTTCCCTCGGTAATGCATACTCGGGGTTTTCGTTATCAAATATGTCGCTATTTACAGAGTCGTCGTCTGAGTCGCTTGAGCTTTCGGTGAGATCATCGATATTCTCAATGTTTTCTCCATGTTCTGACGGTTCCGGAGTTTCGGAATCCTCAGGAAATGGGGCTATTTCTCGATCTTCTAAAAGTTGCGGTATTTGAAAATTTTCCGCGTTTCCGTCGTTTGGACTTGCGTCTGGAATAGACGTGTGCAAGGTTGTTTCTTTTACAGGTTCGACGGATTGAGGATGGGAAGGCGGTTCTTCCAGGTTCCGGGTTTTCGGAGTTTCTTTTTCTTTTTCCCAACGACGAGGCGTTTTGCCAGACGTTTGCGAAATTGTCGGGAAATTTCGGAAACCGAGGAAATCGTCCTCGTCCGCGGAGCCGGCCAACTTTTTCCTTTTTTCAGGTGGATTTTTCCTTTGGTTGCCGTCCGACGGATCGGGGATTTCCTCCGTATCCGTATCAGGATTTGTGGTAGGTTTTCGTTTTTTAGCTGGGTTTCTTCCAGCTGGTGGATCGAACAATCTTTCGTCCGAGTCCGAATCGTCGTTTTCACTAGGAGTCGGTTTGCCGATTTTTGCCCGACTTGGACCAACGATAGGCGATTCGGATTTTCTTTTACATGGCGTATGCTTCACCATGAGCACAGTCTGATTTTTTACTGGCGGGTTCCGGGAGAGGGCGTCAGCATTGCTGTTTACCCTTCCTGGTTTGTATACAATTTTATAAGTATAATTAGCAAGGCTAAGGCGCCAATGCACAAGCCGATTGGCCGGGTCTTTTACGGAGTGAAGCCATACGAGCGGCTTGTGATCCGTTACCAATAAGAACTCACGGCCGTAGACATAAGGTCTGAAATGATTTACACAATAAATGATAGCCAATAATTCCTTCTCGATCACTGAGTAATTAACTTCGTGTTTTCCAAGAGTTCGAGAGGTGTAACTAACGGGTCTATCTTTACCAATTTCGCCTTGGCTCAAAATTCCGCCAATGGCGTGATCGGATGCGTCCGTTGTTATGATGAATGGTTTCGTGAAATCCGGATATTGAAGAATTGGTTCTTTACATAACGCCTCGATAAGCGTATCAAAGGCTTTTTGGTGAGATTCGGTCCATTTGAAGGTCGATCCCTTTTTTAATAAATTTGTGAGTGGCTTTGCAATGCCTGAAAAATTTTCGATAAACCTGCGGTAATAACCTGCAAGTCCTAAAAATTGTTTTATCTTTTTCGGAGTGGTAGGCCTAGGGTATCCCTGTAGAGCCTCCAATTTTTTGGGATCGGGTTTAACCCCGTCCTCACTTATGATGTGACCCAAATATGCCACTTCTCGTCTTAAAAATTCACACTTGTCCGGTTGTAATTTTAAGTTGGCTTGCCTTAATTTTTTCGCAAGTTTGTTGAATTTATTATCGTGTTCAACTAGTGTCTTTGCATAAATGACGATGTCGTCCAAATAAACAAACAGCTCGATGCCTTGAAGGCCTGTTAAGACTCGTCCCATTAATCTTTGAAATGTCGCCGGAGCGTTTTTTAAACCAAACGGCATTCGGTCGAATTCGTAGTGTCCGAATGGTGTAGCAAATGCTGTCTTGTGAGAATCATCTGGATGTACTTTAATTTGATGGAAACCACTGGCCAGGTCGAATACTGAAAAATATTTCGCATTACCCAATTGGTCGAGAATTTCGGTTATTTGAGGTAATGGATAAGCATCGCCAATCGTCTTTTCGTTTAAGTTTCTATAATCAATGACCATGCGCCACTTTGGATTTCCTTGTGAGTCCGCCTTTTTCGGAACGATCCACAGGGGCGAACTATACGGGGAGTTTGACGGTTTTATTACTTCCCCCTCAATTAGTTCTTTAACTTGTTTTGTAATTTCATCTTTATGAACGGGCGGAAATCTATACTGCCTCGTAAATACTGGTTGATCGTCGTTCGTCGTTATCTTATGCTCGATTTTATCTGTAAAGCCTAGGACTTTTCCTGGCAAATGAAATAGGTCCGAATTCTCGCTTATAATTTTATCCACGCTTGACCGTTCTTCATCGTTTAGATGGTTGAGACGGAGTAAGTCGCGAATTTCGTTTACTTTATCTTTCTTTTCAACTTTTAAAACTTTTTTGTTGCGCGCAATTTCAAACCGTAATATACCCTCTTCCCGAGACGCCATTTGGTCGTCCGGGTGGGGAACAAACTTTTCTCCTCTTCCTGAAACGCCTTTTGGTCGTCCGGAGTGAGGGAATTATTTTCACATTCGGTCCTATCCTCTTCCTGAAACGCCTTTTGGTCGTCCGGAGTGAGGGAACCCTTTTGATTTTTATCCTCTTCCTGAAACGCCTTTTGGTCGTCCGGAGTGAGGAAATTATTTTCACATTCGGTCCTATCCTCTTCCTGAAACGCCTTTTGGTCGTCCGGAGTGAGGGAACCTTTTTTTCGTGCCTTTGCACCTGAATTCTTCGACTACTACCGTTGGTATAGTCAGTAACAAATTATCATCGGTTGAATTGTGCGCAATAAGATAAGCGATACCATTCTTGACCGTAACGACTGCTTCGCCAAAAAAGATCCCTTCTCCCAAGTAGAGCATCGGAATATATCCTTCTTTGATTTTGGGATTACTTACTTTGACATAACAGACCGTTTTGGACCGTTTTGGAATCGAAATAGTTTGTTTACTTTTAAACGGGATCCTTTGATTTCCCCAAGTTAATTGTTCGTGTCTCCAATCTACGAGAGCTTTATTTTCAGCAAGAAATTCGGTACCAAGTAATGCATGTTGTTCCATTGGGAACCAATCATCGACGACGTGAAATTCCGCGGGAGTATCATTAATCATTATTCTTATCGACCCCTTTGTTCTTACGGGGATACTCGAAATCCCCTCCAAATTTAATAACACTTTTTCGTTCTACGTGAGGGACTGGACCATTTTGTCGTTGACCCTCACCGTTTATAATTGAACCAATTTCCCTATTAATTCGACCGACTTCGTTTATCATTGTCGAAAGGGTATTTTGCATAGCCTCGAGGGCGTCATGAATGAATGAGATTGGTTCATCTCTATTATTCACTTGATCACTAAATTCACATTCACGCGCACGCAGGGCTTCTAATTTTTCGTGCGTTTCTAATTCTCTTTGTAATAACGCTTGTTCTTGTTCACGAAGTATTTCGCGTTTTTTATCTAATTGATCCGCTAATACGCGGAGTTCCTCTTCACTTAAACGTTTCGAATTTTGAGAATGCTCAGCCATTTTGAACCTCTTATTTTATTTTACACTTTGCGATATGTAAACATGAATTGTTTCTATGTAGATTTTTTAAATTTTACACCAAAGACTTTAAGCGTATCCCACCGCTGCCACCAATTTAATTTATATATATATCTCTGTTACGTCGTGGGGCCCATTTTTAATCGATAATTAATCGTCTTTTAATTTACCTTTCAGGATTTGAATTTACGAATGGGAAGTGTGCCACGAACGTACGGATAATAATGAATTAAGTCATTAGACTTATATGACGGTAAGTTACCGTCGGAGAAGAAAAGCGCCACGTTTAAGCGGGAATGTGCCCACTTGGGATAGGCGCTTGGTAAAGTCGTTGGTGTATAATTTGACGCATGAGCGACAGGTAAGCAAATAAGAAAGTAGCGTGAAATTGTGCTTACCTTGGTGAGAAAGAGCGGCGGTGCGTAGCGGGTCAAAACTACTCGACCGTGTGACCGAATTTGTCCAGGAATCGCAAAGATGTTCCAGCTCGACCCGACCTGTCGTTGCCCTGACGGGTACCCGGTGCTCGTGCGAATGCGATGGGCCGGGGATGCCGATGTTTTTGGGAGCGGTCGGAGACTACGAGGACTGGATTAATTTATGAGGGATACATTCGCTTTGAAATATAAATATACATGTATAGAATTTATAATTATTTGAACCGCTGAGTGAGTGCAAGACGTGCCAGGTTACGGCACCGTCGACTCACTACGTCTGGATCCACCTCCGCCCGGTTACGGCGATTGGCGGCCAGCCGCGAGAACAAACGTTGAGAATAACGGAAGCCGACGCCCGAACACTAAGCACCGGTGTGACCGTGCCAGTCGCTGACCTACCGAATTACGGCGGGTCGGCCCGTGTGGCGTGTTCGTGCGGCAAACCTTCCGAATCCCTCGGAAAATACCCTGTTTATACGTCCGATTTTGGACGGACGAGGGTTTTTTATTTGTCGAGCGAATGTATCGGGAAACGTATTCGTCTAACGCATAGGTACAGATTTATATGAAATAAAATTTGGTACGCTGAGCGAGTCTAGTGCGTGCCAGATTACGGCACCGCCGACTCGCTACGTCTGGCCCACCTCCGCCCGGTTACGGCGATTGGCAGCCAGCCGCGAATACAAATATAAAGGTCAAGGGAAATCGACGTCCGAACACTAAGCACCGGATTAACCGTGCCAGTCGCTAACCTGCCAGATTACGGCGAGTCAGCGGATGTAGCGTGTTCGTGCGTCAGCTTTCCCAAGCCTCATAAAAAAGGGCACTTCAAGATTTGTCCAATTTTTGGACAAGTATGATTTAATGAGTGAGACGAATACGTGTGTTGGGAAAAATGGCGTGAGTGAGAGGAAGAGAGAAAGAGAGAAAGAAATGCACTACGATGATTTGTTCGTCGCGTGTTTACACGCACGAACGAGAGCCAAATATATTTTAATTATTTGCTCGGAAAATGTTACACTTTTTCGCGGTCGCCGTATTTTGCGTGATTTTAATAGCGCGAAGAAATCGAATGTTATATAAAAGATTGTGTATTTTACACGTAAATAAACGTAGTTACATTCAATAAAGAAAATAATATAAGTTTCGTTAATTTATTCGTTGCAGTGTTTGACGTGTTGTTTCCTTTTATTTTTTATTATGATTTAAACAATTAATGCCGGTTTTACAGAGACTTATAGTTACACTGACGAAGAGACCGGGGTAAACTCGAAAAGAATATAAAATAGAATAAAATAAGTGTACCGGTTTTCAGAGCGTCGACTCTGCGATGCGCGCTGTTGGAGAGACCGGACGGAACTGACTGGCCAGCTCCCGGAGCGCAATATGTATCCTCGCCCTCTTTGTCTCTGAGACAAAGGGCTTGGCGTCATTACCCTCGCTCTCGAGCTCGGTCCCCATGTAACCGAATATTAGCACTGATAACGTTATTTTTCTTGAGTTGTACATGGGCAATGAAATGAATATTTTTCGTTATCGGCAGGATGTGCTGACTACGTGGTGACCAAGCTCCGAGGAGGTCTGTGAGAAAACTCGCGATGAAGCTGACCGCTTGGGAACAGTTTCGCGGGTTATTCGAGGACTCTCGCGTCCCCAATATATACATAATATAGATATGACAATATTTCTTATTTCTAGGACCATTGTATTATGGTCAACACGAATATACATATATATGTTGGATACTAGTTCGGGGACTCGTGAATGTCCCCGAAATATACATGTAAGTATAAGTATTAATATTAATATTTGTACTCCGGAGACTCTCTTGGATGTCCCGAGTATATATATATGTATATTGGTGAGTGTCACTTTGAGGACTTATGTCCCCGAAGTATGCATGGAAGTAGATATGTATGAAATATTGCTCCGGGACTCGGCTATATGTCCCTGAAGCGTATGGAGTACGTATATGTATATATATATATATACATGTATAGATATTCACTAGAGTTATTACGAGGACTAATGCCTTCGAAATATGCATAAGAGTATACGAATGGTACATGAGGACTCTGAGGTCCTGGAGTATGTATATATATATATATTCGTTAAAGTCATTTCGAGGACTTATGTCCCTAAAGTATGCATGGAAATAGACATGCGGAATTATTATAGGAGGTACTCCAGGGACTCTCGTATATGTCCCTGAAGCATGCAGGTACGTGGATATGTATGTATATATGAGACATTTCGATATGGTACTCCGGGGACCCATGTGCGTGTCCCAGAAGTGTACAGGCAAACAGATATGTACGCGTATATGAGGCTAATTGTATAGTTAATCCGAGCACCCATGTGCTCGTCCCTGAAGTTACAGGTAAGCTTAGCGGTAATGTTATTATGGGACCTGTTTGTCCCTAAAGTATACAGGTGCTAAAGTATACAGATACGCATGCTCAATTTAAAGATATATTCACGAATATTTTATATAACGGGGTTTCTGAGTGAAATCGACCATATATGGGTCGTTCTGATTAACATGTACCCCAAGAAAAACATAAATGAGCGCGTCTAGCGCGAGGAAAAAATCTTAATAATTAATACAATTCGTACCAGATATGAATATTTGGAGGGCGAGAGTGCTAGGACGTAACACTTCATGCGTACCGTTGCAGTCAGTGGTGCGTACATATAAGCACGCGCCGTAAGCGTCCTGGCTAGCATCGCAAAACCCATGAATCTCGATGCGATGGACTTCATCAGTTTCGATTACCCTGCGTGGAATTCGAAGCTCATTAAGCTGATGTATTTGGATCTTGCATGAGTGCCATTGCGTGTGCAGCTCGGTCGGAACAGATTCGTCCCAGCCTACCTGTAACGTCCATAGCCTTTGGATGAATATCTTAGCTACGACGATGACGGGGCCGAGAAGTCCTAACGGGTCGAAAATTTGAGCGATGCAGGATAAGATCGTCCTCTTTGTAGTGCGCTCAGAACGTTCCGCACTCGCCATGATGCTGTACTGAAAAGCGTCGCTGGACGGGTTCCATTGAATGCCCAGCGTTTTGAAACTGGCCTCCTTGTCCAGTGCTCGGATTGAATTCGTTGTTGATGCGTGAGGAAGTCCTTCAAGAAGATCTGGGGCGTTTGTTGCCCATTTTCGCAACACGAATCCACCCTTTTCGAGTAGCTTCATAGTTTCTTCGCGAATCTGTAGAGCTTGATGCTCAGAATTCGATCCCGTAAGCAAATCGTCAACGTAAAAATCGCGTTGTACAATTTTTGATCCCACAGGGAAATTTTCTGATTCGATTTCGGCTAGAGATCTTAAGCATTTGATGGCCAAAAAGGAAGCCGGGCCCATTCCGTAGGTGACGGTCAATAACTCGAACTCCTTGATTTCTTCCGCAGCATGATCACGCCAAACAATGCGCTGCAACGAAGCCTGAGACTCATCGAGCAGGACCTGGCGATACATTTTGGCTACGTCTGCGGTCAAAACAAATTTGAAAGTTCGAAATCTAGCGATGATCGAAAACAGGTCCTGCTGAAGTACAGGCCCAATCATTAGAGCATCATTGAGAGAGATTCCGGACGTAGTTTTGCACGACGCGTCGAAGACGACCCTTAATTTAGTCGTGGCGTTTTCTCCCTTTATCACGCAATGGTGAGGCAGGTAGTATTGAGGCTGCGAGGGATCGGTTGCATCTTGGACTGGCCTCATATGCCCCAACGCTTGATATTCGTGTATGAATTCCGTATATTCCCTTTTAAGATCAGGATTACGGTTGAGGCGCCTCTCTAAGCTCTTGAATCGGCGTACTGCGATTTCTTTGGACTCTCCGAGGCGCGAGAACTCCTCCTGTTTAACCGGAAGTTGAACGATAAAGCGTCCTTCCGAGTTTCGCTGGACGATAGCCGCGAAATGCTCTTCGCATTTTCTCTCATCGAGCGACATTTGACCCGTCCGCGCGCCATGCTCGATCTCCCAAAATTTTTTGATTGAGGCGTTCAGATCGTCGTTGATGCTAACGCTGCACACCGTTCCATCAGCGCGAGGAGGCCCGACAACGATTCCTCCAGCAGCTATCCAGCCTAGCTGTGTTTTCTGCCAGCATGGTTGCATTTCGCTGGCCTTTATTTGGCCGATGCAAGTGATATTCCAGAAGATCTCTACTCCAAGGAGCATGTCGATTTTCGAGGATTTGAGAAAATCCGGATCCGCTAATGCAATGCCTGAAGGGATTCGGACGTTTGATCGGGCAAGTGATAGAGATGGAAGATTTTGAGTGATTTTTTGCAAAACAAGGCAATTGATGGAGGCTTTGAAGCCATTGAAACGCGATTGAATTGACACCTTTACCGAATGATGAGTTTCCGATCTTGAATCCCCGACGCCATTGATGGGAATGCACGTTGGAATTTGCCGAAGGCCGAGCTTGTTGACGAGCTCCGTGGTGACGAAATTCGATTGCGACCCATTGTCGAGAAGGGCCCGACAAGGGTGTATTTCGCCCTTTGCGTCGCGACCGTGAACAATCGCAGTGGACAGTAATACGTAACGCTCCTTGGATTGCGCTGTATGGAGAGCATCCGTTGGCGTGGCGTGCGCGCTCGTTTGCGCACTCGACGAGGTTGAGGGCTCGCTATTCGATTGATGATTTAATTTCATATGGAGCAAGGTATTGTGCCTTTTATTGCATCTCTTACATGATCCTCCTTGGCACTGTCGTGCTCGATGGTCGGTAGATCTTAAACAATTAACGCATAGCCCGAGAGCCTTTACCTGTTGAAATCGCTGATCGATAGGCATCTAGAGGAATTTGCTGCAATTAAAAATCAGGTGAGCGCCCTTGCAGCAATGACAGGAAACCCGGTCCATCGCTACGTTCGCGGCTATAGCCTTTCGCGAAGCTGTTTTATCGAACTGGTTCGAAACACCGAGTTGTGGTTTTCGATCGATTATCTCGAGAGCACGGCATCGATGCGAGAGAAAATCAGTCAATTCCTTAAGCGTTGGTATGTTTGAATCTTTGAGGCTGGTTTCCCATTCTTTAATTGTAACGGGTGCCAACTTGCTCGTGATTACATAAATGATTAGATCGTCCCAGCTGTCAGTTGCCCTTTTCATTACCTTAAGAGCACGCAAATGCTTCAAAATCGTATCCAAAAGGTGTCGAAGCTCAACGTGGTTCTCCTTATGCAAAGGAGGATGGTCGAAAATCGCCTTAATATGTTTCTGTACGATGACGCGCTGATTATCGTATCGCTCCTTTAGCATAGCCCACGCTTCTGCATAATTCTCGGCCGATAACTCGAGCGCGCTGATCACACCGGCCGCTTCGCCTTTGAGCGATGCCTTCAAATAATGCATTTTTTGGACGACCGGTAAAGTAGGGTTCTCATGAATCATCGAGTGAAATACGTCATGAAAGGAACGCCAATCCTCATAACATCCCGAAAATTTCGGTAGCTCGATTTGCGGTAAGCGCATTTGTGTATTTTGAAAGGAAAGGTCATCGCGACCGAGCCTCTCGAACGGACTCGGACCAGCGGCGGCCGCGCCCGTATCGCTCGCCGCGATCAACTTCTCGAACTTCGCGGCCACGTAAAACCATTTTTCCTCGAATTCGTGTCGCTCGATATTATGCATCGTTTCTTGATCTTCTGTTGCTTCGAAAAGTTCGATTGCGGATTGAGCATCCTCAAAGGATTGCCAACATTCTTGAAATTTCGCTTGACGTTGTATTAATTCGACACGCGCGACCGCTTCATCCGCGATATTATCGATGTACGTTTTTGCCCTAGTACACGCTGCTTTCGCGATTTTACGCTGTGTTTTTATTTCTTTACGGCGACGCGTTTCGGCCTCTTCAATTTCAGTCATCGTTGCCTCGCGTAATTTACGGATCGAAATGCGATAAGGATTTTTGCTTTATTTCATGTAGTGGACTGTATGGGAAGGGATTGGACAGCGGAGACTCACCTGATGTTCCTTCGTTGTTACTTCATTGCCGATGTTGCCGATGTCCCGCTTGTCGAAGTGACGTCCCACGGATCGATGATGGAATAAACTTCGTTGAATATCCTGCTTTTTCCCGTCTCAAAGGCTCGTGCTAGGTGCGACCGAGGCAGCGTGTCTCGAAGTCGTACGCACTTGCCACCACGCGTATGTGTGTTTCGTTGCCGGAAGATTGTACAAATCCGGCTCGAAGGACCAATGTTAATAGCGTCTGCAGTAGACGAGTGCTTGGCACGTGTTTTCTCTTTGTGATACCTTTTCTTTTCGGGTAATGCGAAATTACTTAGACTGATATTGAGTCTTGTGAGATTTTTATTGTAGCACGTACGTGCTTGTCCGTCAAAGGGTAAGAGAGCTCTGCCCGAAGAAGAGGGCAAGACAAGACGAGTTGGTGAGAAAAAGGGAGGGGGTAGACATCGAGCGCCTCGCTAGAAGGAACGAGTATGCCGCCTGCCGGACAAAATACAACCACGGCGAATAGCCGCGACAAAGATGTCCACAAATTTAACAAAAATGTATTGCTAAACAACGAAATTTTCGGACGCATCATAATTGCGTTATCAGACTACACGAATTCAGCTGGGAAGGGGATTTCGGCAAAAACCTTAAAGGAAATTTTGAGTGCTACGTTCATGGCCTCCCCGAACAAAAGACGCCAGGAGTATTTTCGAAATTTTATAAACCGACATCGTCGCGCCATCACGGCATTTATTACGGCTCATCAGATCCAGAGCGATATTACAAAAGGATCCAAATTGTAAGTAAACCTAACCTACTCCAAAAATTAAAGGGTACAAAAATTACAAAAGTGTACAAATGAAACAATAACAACTATTTCGAAGTATAGAGTTTCTATCTTACGGTTATAGTCTAGTGGTAATGTACATGAAACCTATTCTCGGAGGCCAGCACGTCGCCAATTTTTTGCAGGTTCTTTGGGTTACCAGGAATGTACTTTAAGGGGTGAGATGCAGTCAGAGACGTAAAAAACGAGCATTTTCAATATTTTTTTTTTAATAGTAATTAAGTTTGTTTTACAAAAGTGGTTACACAGAATTTTGATGTTATATTTCAACTTGACTTGTATATATTTTCAAAGAAAAATATTGATTATTTATAAAAATATGGCCACCTTTGTCGGACCCCCTTCGACATGTAGTGCTTTGCGCTGACCATCATAAAATTTTACTGGATCATCTGAAATAAAAAAACCATACAAAATCATTAGCTTAATAATAAATCTAGTCCTTAATCGAAGCTTTTTTCAAAAAATTAACGAAATGGCGGCTTCCGACAAATAACTTTCGATTTTTGACCAAACATCGCTCGCTTATTGTTAAAAAAAATATAAATTTTGAACAAAAATGTAAATCCTTCGAATAAGGACTAGTTTTTGATGCTATCAATAAGCACACCAAATTTTATCAAAATCCATAGAGTCGTTTTTGAATTATAGTGGTCACCGACTTGAAAATCATAGTTTCGAGAAAAACGCGTTTAAATGTTTTCGATGTGGATACGGTATTATATGTTCGTAAAATTTTGAGCTAGATGGATAAAGCTAAACTTTTTTATGTATTTTGATCCGCTGGATCCGAATATCACCATTTTTGCCGAAAAGTCGAGCATTCAATTGTTTATAGCCAAATGTTGAAACCATTTTTTTTTAATTAAAGTTTTTCGGGATGAATTATTTTTTAAAAACATTTTGGGCAATTTTAAAACGAAACTATTCTTTATAAACTTTCGCTAAAGTTCATAGTTTTTAAGTAATACATTTTTAAAATTTCTGAAATAGTTTTCCAATTTTGCACTTGATTTATGTATAGAAATACTAATTGAAAAAATACTTACATCGAATCATCAATTTCTGGCTCATACAATAGGGCTTCTGCCGATGTACGAGCTTCCAAAATATCAATTTGTTGTTGTCTTCAAAGCATTCTGCTTTTCCGGGTATTATCGTTTGCACGTTTGTCAGCCACGTCTATACATTGAGAATAGACGTGGCCCCTTCACTTATTGTGGGATATCCCGGAAACTATTCATCGGATTGACAAATTTTCAGAGAATATTTTCGAAATATCATAATTCAAGAAAATGTAAAAAATCGAAGTTTCCCAAAGAATAGTGTTTTGCGATCACCAGAGATTGTTTTTAAAAACTCGTTTTTTTAATAATATATTTTTCGGAATTGGTTTTATCGGAAAATGCTTCCTACGAAAGTCGTATGGAACGATGCCACCTTTAAAATAAGTCCTATATAAAAATCACGTAGGGTTACTAGTTCAAGGGAGGATCCACTGTAACTGCCCATTTTTGACCGTTTCCTTTGGGGTTTTTTAAAGAAAGGAATCTAATACATGGTCAAAAGAAGTACCGGTGCGATGGTCTAGTGGTTAGCGTGCTTGCCACTAAACCTGCGGACCGGGACGCCCCAGGTTCGAATCCCAGTGCGTACATTTCATCGTGAAATGTTTTTCTTCGGTATTTCGCGGCGAAATAAGGCTAGTTCCACTACTGCGGGGGGGGGGGGGGGGGCGAACTTGATGACCGGCTGTATTGGTATAGGTTTTCCGCGGTTTCCGTATAACCATGATAAATATGATACAGAGGGTGGCATTAAAAAATCGAGTTTTTTTTAAAGAATCTCTAGTAATTGCAAAACACCATTTTTTATGGGGGAAACTTTCGAGTACATTCCTGGTAACCCAAAGAACCTTAAAAAAATTGGTGACATGCTGGCCTCCGAGAATAAGTCTCATGTACATTCCGACTGGACTATATCTGCACTTGTTATCCATACGGGGAGCAATGATAATGCACAATTTTCTGACAGTCGCAGTTTCGAAGAAGTCGGGCAAGTGATGCGGGGCATCATTTTGAATAGTTCGGGAGAAGATGTTTCGCGAAGGTAATTATACTTTTCGTAAGCATTTTTATGGTATAAATTTATGTATACATTAACAAATGTATACATAAGCCGAAATTTTTCTATTTTACGTGTAATTTCAGTCAAGTTGAGATAGCTGTTCGGTGTGGCGAAGGGAACAGCGTGGGATTGGGCCAATGCTTCAACACCAATGGTGAAGAGGTGAATACGTGAATCCAAATTTTGCTTACAGTGATGAAAGACATCTTCGATCGGGAAACTTTGGTTCAAATTCTGACTAATCGTTACCAGTTCTACACGAAAAATCTTCTACGGTTACACAATTCAATGAAAAATTGCTCTTTTTTACGAGAAAGAAATAAAAACGAAGAATCTTGTTTTTCAGTTTACAGGTGTTTCCGAGCCCGGAACGTCTGCCGCCCAACACATTTTAAAACAGCTAATCGAAAGTGAAGAAAAATAAAAGAGCAGAATAAAAAATATATTCATGAAAAATTTCGGACGAAACGACCTTTTTATTGAATTCGGGTGGTTCACTTCAGGCATGTCTCATAGGGAACAACATTGCTGCGAGAAACATTCGGAGCATCGATTTCATTTTTTCTCACTTAGTGTCATCTAGCAGTCGCTCGAGCGCCGTCCGTTTCAATGACGGCCCATGCACGCCTCGGGCATCATTTACTGAACCTGAGATGAAATCGATGGCTGCTGTGTGTGTGCGGCGGCCATAGTATTAAAAATTGCAATTTGAAAACCCATTGACTCCCAATCTAAATGGTCGACTGTTCTGAAATTTTACTCAAACATGCACAATGATATGAATAATGTCTGGTTAAAGCTTGAACAAAATCTATAGAAATCAAGAGCGCGCGCTCGTTCTACGTCAAGCCAGAACACCACTGTAACTGCCCATTTTTCGACCGTTTTATTTGGATTTTTTTTAAAGAAAGGAATAATACATGGTCAAAATTACTTTTAGCCTTCATAAGGTATGTATTGAAGTATGTAAAGAAAACATTATTTGTCAAAAGAATGCAAGATGGCGGGACACGAGTCGCCGTAGCACTACTGGTTTTCAGCCGACCCTCTCCGCGGCACGCAGTAAAACTGTCGTCCATTTAATCATGGAATTAAGATTAAAATATTTTCGCTAATTATATATTAGTTTTAGCAGTCATGATGAGGGGAAATAAAGAATAATGATAAAAAAAATAGAGACGAGTTTGAAAAAGGTTCGTTTTATCGATCATAATTTTAATATAAGAGTGATATATTTTTTTACAATTCCCAATTAATCGGAAAAGCGCTCGTACTTCACTGTTCTAGGAAAAAATAATTCTAAAAACCTACAGTTAAAATTTCATGTCGATTCGATGAAAATTGTTCGATTTCTGCTGCGCACCGATTTCAAGAACATCGTTTTGAGGAATACGTGTTTAAAGTCTACGATTTGTTAGACGCTACAGCTGATGATTTTTTTCTGAAATCGAATGCCATGTATTAGTGGAAAATAAAAATTATTTTAGTCGGTAACTTTTGCCCCAAAGATAATAGGCCTTCAAGAGTCGAGAACTGCGTCGACTGGCGCAGTGGCTCAAAAGTAGCTTCCCTAAAAAGTAGCTCGGAAACCACTTTAAAACATGTTTTTTTTTTCAGCTAGAAACAAATATGCATAATATTTTTGAAGGTTCAAAGGATTTTTTAAAAGTGTCTCCAAAGAAACCATTTTTAAATTTGTTTATAGTGGTACCCTCCCTTAAGGGGCTATACCAGAGTTCACTCACCCAAATTTTCAGCGTTCACGCTGAAATTTGGGTGAGTGAATTTTCGGGAATTTTTTCGAAGAAAAGTACTAAATTAAATAGTTCAGAAAATTAAGAATATATTTGGCTATATTTGACCTATATTACATAATTCTTTTATTGAAAAAAATTGAGATCCAAGCGAGTTATGCGCTGCCTTTGGAGGCGCCAAAAAAAAATGTTCCTCCACTGCTGACATGATTCCGGCCGATTAAGTGGCTGAAACCGAAAAGGGAAAAAAATGTCGTTAAACTGGAAGGTATTTCCTGTACAATGACGTAGGATTTTCAAAAATATCAAAATTTAACAAAATGGCGTAGTTATGGAAAAAAAGTCTGTTTTTTTTGCATATAATATGGTCGTTTTTTCAATGCCAAATCGTCAATTTTCATCCAATCAAAAATATCCTACGTCATTGTAGACTAAATATATTCAAGAGTACTCAGTTCGAATTTCAAGTCAATCGGATAATTGCTCTTTGAGTTACAATGTCAGCAAATTTGAAAAATCTCATTTCGAGAAAAACGCGTTTAAAGATTTAACTATCGATTTTTGCAAGATAAAATGACATTGATATAAATGATATAATGATAAGGATATTCTCGAAAGTATAAGCGGTCGAAAAAGGCAACAAAAAAATCGATTGTTTACAAGTGTCACACTGGTATAGCCCCTTGACGACCATTGAGAATTTTCCCAATACGGTTATAAAGTAGTCTATGCATTTTTATGGAACAATATGACCACGGACGCGGGTGAAACAAGTGACTGTTGAACAAACGTTAGCGACCACTTCCCGTCACATTCAGCCATTCTGCCAACGTATCTTTCGTGTTGTCATCTCCGCATCAATTTGAGTTCCGTAATCTGTCGTGTGTGTATAATCTGTCGTGTGCGTGTAATCGGTTGAGAGTGTGTCATCGGGTGTGTGTCTCTAATCTGTTGTGTGTGTGTAATCGCTTGTGCGTGTGGGTTATTTGTCGCGGGTATGTAATCGGTCATGTGTCTGGAATCGGTTGTTCTTCTGTAATCTGTTGTTGTTGTTGTTGTTGTTGTTGTTGTGTGTGTGTGTGTTTGTGTGTGTGCGTCATTCGTCGTGTGCCTGTAATCGGTCGTGTGTGTGTTGTCCGTCGTGGGTGTGAATTCGTTGATCCAACGACGTTGCGATAAAGAAAACAAATAACATTTTACTTCTTTTTGACGTCGTTCGTTCTCCATTTTTTTGCGAAGAAATGGCAGATTTTTCTTGCCGCGAGTACAGCGACATGGTCGCCATGTACGGTCGAAACAATTTCAACGCTCGCGCTTCGGCGCGGGAATATGGCGAAAGATGGCCGGAACGACGCCTACCATCGTATCGCGTGATTACGGCGGCTTTTCACCGATTAGCCGACACCGGCAATATAATGCCCGGCCATGCGAACGAAGGTCGGCCAAGAGTTGTCCGCAATAATGCGAATGAAGAGCGAGTTTTGGACGCATTCGCGGGCGACCCGACGTTAAGTATCCGTGGAGTGGCGCGGATGCTTCATCTCACATACGGCACCGTGCAACGCATCATGAAGGCCGAACGCATGCACGCGTTCCACTACACGCGTGTACAAGGATTGTGCCCACAAGACTTTCCCGCGCGGGTCACGTTTTGTCGGTGGCTGATCGAGCGCCACGAAGCGGATGGGACCTTTCTCGATCGCATTATATTTACGGATGAATGTAATTTCAATCGAAACAGCACGTGGAATTTCCACAACTCGCACTGGTGGGCGCCCGAGGACGAAAATCCGCATGCTATTATGCCGGGCAAACAGATGCGATGCACCTCAGTGCATCTCTGGGCTGGAATCACCGGAGGAAAACTGGTTCGTAGATAAACAATTTATAGATAAATATAGATGAGGTATTCAAAATGTTTTCGAACGGCTCACAAGCCTGACTTTCTTCAATCCTTTTCACAGTTGGTGATGTTTTTGTATCATATATTTTGGGTACATGGCATTTCGTTCAGATTTTTATGGGCTCGCTAACTCGGCTAACTCGGAGACAAGATTTAACACGTGATAAATTTTCAAATGATCGTATTGTAGTGATCTTCTCGCCGTAAGAAAAAATGTCCTCTATAAAAAGAGATGCGTTTTTCTATGAACTATTTTGAACAAAAAAATTCAAAATTTTCCAAGTACTACAACACTCCAAAAAAGAAAAATCTTTTATTTGAAAATTTTTTAACCCCAACGACTAGGTTGATCCTGCGAAAATTTACACTGAATTTTCTTTTATTTGTGTAAAACAACATGTGTTAGTTTCATTCTGGGCTGGGCTTGCGATCAGTTAATATCGTGGTCTTAATTTTAATGGGAAATTGTTTTTGTTGAATAACTCGGTGATTTACAATTTTTAAGTAAAAATGGTAATGGCTAAACTTGTAGGCAATTGAAAGCTTTACAACTTTGGTCATTACAGTTTTTTCCCTGCCATCGATATTTTTTTAATTAAACCACTAAAAAGCGGCTATTGCATTATCTCGTTTATTTTTAACTTTAGGGCATAAACGAACATGAACATACTTGTAGAGACTGAAATTTTTGAGTATTTCTGTTCCCACATTTTTTCCCCCTAGAATAAATGAATGAATAAATAAATAAATTTACCCATGAAATTGAATTCCCTAGAATAAAACGCACAATTGAGGGCAGGGAATTAAACGGCAGATTTCAATGCAGCCACCTAATATTTTATTATTTTCCGTAGCTTCTCGATACTGTAGACAACTTCATATTATATTAAATACATTCCAGATTGGACCATATGAATATCAGGGCACGATGACCGGAACAAAATACTGCCAATTTCTCCGGAGGCATTTCCGGCGGATTTGTTTGCGGGCCGGTGTGACCCGTGATGAATTGGGCCAATCGTTTTATCAGCACGATGGTGCACCTGCGCACACGAGCAGAGCAGCCCAGGCGTTGCTTCAGGAAATATTCCCCGATCGGCTCATCGGTAGGGGTGGCGTCGTGAATTGGCCCGCACGATCCCCCGATTTAAATCCTCTCGATTTTTTTTTGTGGGGCCACATAAAGGCGCTCGTCTACAGGGCCCCTATCGATAGCCGATTGGAGCTAGAAATAAAAATCGATCGCGCCTTTCGCTCCGTCACGCCGGAAATGCTGCAACGAGTAAAGCGCAGTTTAATAATGCGAGCTCGATGCTGCATCCAAATGGAAGGAGGACACTTTGAGCACCTTTTGGGCTAGAGTAAGACGGAAGGTACGATTGTCTACTATGCTAGAAAGTATTTAGAAATATCCTTTCTCCTGCTACACGTTAAAAAGAAACATTTCCCCTGTTAGATCGATCGTTGTGCGCTTCCATTATGAGAGAGGAAAGGAGGGATGCGTCGTGCAGACAGACGGCTTCCGACAACGTTCCCGAAGACGACTCCGTCAAGGGGGGAGGGTCATCTGAACGGACGTTTTTTTACTAATCGATTTTTACAAAATCAAACGATTGATTTAATTTTGGCAAAGAAATCGCAATATTGAAAAAAAATGGTATAAGATTTTTTTGTGTGTCCTAAAAATAAAAAACAACTTTTTTGGGCGGTACAGTCTACAGGTCGTTTCAATTATCTGAAATAAAAAATCCGAAATTTTTTCGTTAAAATATGCTCTTGCGCAGTGTTGACCTTAAAATGAAATAAAATAATTTAGAATACTTTTAAAAATCGATTTACTTTTTACAAACAAATTGTTATACACAATATTTGTTACTAATTTTTTAATGGCATGTTCGGGTCAAGATAAGATCAATAAGTTAAAGAATATCTGTGTGAAATTGCAAGTCGATCGGTCAATTAATTTTTTAGCTAGGTTGCACCGCGCGCGTAATAATGGGTCTTGAGAAAAACGAGTTTAAAGTTTTCGATAGGAAAAAGTAGTTCTCAAGTACTGATTAAGTAGACACACCGCTATTTAATCTTAATTTGCAATGCCAGGGCCATATAATAAGCTTTCCTGCTCTGCGAAATCGTCTATTTGAGCCGTCAATGACTGTGTCCGCGCTGTCCTGGCCTCTATCGATCTGCTTTGGGGCCGTACGCAAATTACGTAACGCAATTGCGGTGGGGGGCAGGGGTGTCGGCCAGGAGTTACGGTCTACGTACAAGGGGGGGGGGCAAGGTTTGCATTACGTCACGATTTTAAAACTGCCAGAAATAGCCAAATGTCTGCATGTTCAAGTTGTTAATTTAAAGCTCGCGTGCAATTTTACCGTGAACAGTGGATTTTAGAGCTTTCTATACGCAATGTCAGTCAAGGGGGAAAGTCACAGTGCAATGACTTCCACAGTAATTTTCCCACATCCCCCAAGCAAAATTTGGAGGACTTTTTAAAATAATTCTTGAAAGTCCATGTATTGAAAAATATGTTGGCAACATTTTTATTCACAAGTCCGAAAATTGACGGAGTTATAGTCACTTTAGTGAGAACAGGTAGCGCAACCGGTTAGTGCCCTCAGTCCCTACAGGTGTGGCATCATTTACAATAGATAAAGTAAGGGCTCTTATTATTTTGTGAACTATCATAAAAATGAAGAACCGTCACATCGTCCGCGACATGATACTTCAATGTAAGTATCGATATTCTAGAAAAAAAACAAAACTTTATATCAAGAAACACGGAACGAAAACTACGAACGCGATTTTCTGGAAACTAGTTTTTTCGACCTTTTCCGAGCGAATACTTAAAAAGTTATCAACCGCTTTTTAATTTTTTTAAAAACATTTTTGTAATCGAAGTGACTACGGTTGTACGTATCCGCGTTTTTAAAATGTCATGATTACTATTTTTAAAGACTGCTTGAATACAGAAAAAGGGCCTTGAAAATAGAAAAAAAATGTCCAAACTGTCGGCATTTTGTAAAAATAAACCAAATTAAAAAAAACGGCTACACATAACGATAGCTACATTTCTTTAGATATCGATAAATTGTTTACTTTTCATTTACAGATAACCTTTCATAATATCGATGTCGATGGGACAATGGAAAGAAATTTTTTCTTTCGTCGTCAAATCAAGGCATATATCTTTATTAATTTTCAAGATGTTGTCATAAAAATTGGTATAAAACTAGATGAATGTATACTTCATAAAACAAGTATAAGCCCGATCCTTTCATAATTAGTTATGTCTATGAAAGAAATCGCAATTATTGACGACAGAGCACCCGTTACGTGACGAAATGGGGGGCGGGGGGGCTCTGGCCAAGCGTTCCGGTCCCGTTACGTGAGGGGCGACGGGGGGGGGTCACAATTTGGGAAATTTTGCGTTACGTAATTTGTGTTCGCCCTCTCGGGCTGCCGCGGTTCTGTCGATTCACGCGGCCATTGTCATAGAAATCGGCAAAAGTTTTACTTTTAATGCCCATTTTTCATTCCAAATCTTTCCTAAAGGGTCGTCCATTAATCACGTGAGGTTTTTTGAAGCCCCCCGCCCCCCTTGGTGATATGTGGTGAGGTTTCTGGCCAGCCCCCGCCCCCCCCCCCCAACAAGCTCTTGTTTTAGTTGTATGTCGTTCCGCTGCAGGAATCTCATCCTTCAATTGTACACCGTTTCATCTTTTTGAACGCTAATGACGGGGTTATGGTAAAAACTATACGAAAGCGCCAATCGAGCCGTTGATTTCATCTTTGCACGTACGCAAAGGAGCTATCGTATTTGCAGCTTATACCTCTGCGTACATGATTCGTCTCCCGGGATGAGGAACGAGATGAAATCAACGAAAAACTCGACGGGACGGTTTCGAGAATGTGTTGTGGATGCTGGAAAAAAGATTGAGAGAATCGATTTCACCTCCGTTCGCTAGGAACTGAGTGGCAAGAGTCCGACCTCCGCTTCGGCGATAAACGCTCGTGTCAGACGTTTCTTAACAAAAAATACACGTTTCAATATCATCGGAAATGAGATGAAATCAATGGCGAACTCGTCGTGACGTTGTCGAGTGTATGCTATGGATACTCCACGAATCACTGACAGAATTGATTTTATCTCCGTTCGCGATCGGGAACTAGATGGATTGATCTCGTCGCGATATTATCGAAAAGGAGATGAAATCGATGGCAAACTCGCCGTGATGGCTTCGAGTCTTACGGACACTAGAAGAATCATTGACAGAATTGATTTCATCTGCGTTCGCGATTGGGAACGAGAGGAAATCATCTCTTTGCGATATTATCGGAATGGAGATGAAATCGACCGCGAACTGCTTGCGACCTTGTCGAGTATGTCGTATGGATAATGCACGAATCGTTGTCCGAATTGATTTCATCTCCTATCGCGATCGGGAACGATATGAATTAATCTTGTTTCGATATCATCGGAAAGGAGATGAAATCAATAGCGAACTCGTCGTGACGGCTTCGAATATGTCCTACGGACACTAGAAGAATCATTGACAGAATTGATTTCATCTCCGTTCGGGATAGGGAACGAGATGAAATCATTACTTTGCGATATTATCGGAATGGAAATGAAATCAACCGTGATCTCGGTGTGATGTTGTCGAGTATGTCCTATGGATTATGCACGAATCGTTGTCCGAATTGATTTCATCTCGGACGGCAACAACCGGCAACAACGAGTTCGCGGTTGATTTCATCTCCCTTCCGATATTATGGCAAAGAGATGATTTCATCTCGTTCCCGATCGCGAATGGAGATGAAATCAAATCTGTCGATGATTCTTCTAGTGTCCGTAGGACATACTCGAAACCGTCACGACGAGTTTGCCTTTAATTCCATCTCGTTTCCGATGATATTGAAACGAGATAAATTCATCTCGTTCCCGATCGCGATGGGAGATGAAATCAATTCGGACAACGATTCGTGCAGTATCCATAGGATACACTCGACAACGTCACGACGAGTTCGCGGTTGATTTCATCTCCATTCCGATAATATCGCAAGGAGATAATTTCATCTTGTTCCCGATCGCGATAGGAGATGAAATCAATTCTGTCAATGGTTCTTCTAGTGTCCGTAGGACATACTCGAAGCCGTCACGACGAGTCCGCCATTGATTTCATCTCCTTACCGATGATTTTGAAACAAGATAAATTCATCTCGCTCCCGATCGCGATAGGAGATGAAATCAATTCGGACAACGATTCGTGCATTATCCATAGGACATACTCGACAACGTCACACCGAGTTCGCGGTTGATTTCATCCCCATTCCGATAATATCGCAAAGAAATGATTTCATCTCGTTCCCGATCGCGAACGATGATGAAATCAATTCTGTCAATGATTCTTCTAGTGTCCGTAGGACACACTCGAAGCCGTCACGACGAGTTTGCCTTTGATTTAATCTCGTTTCCGATGATATTGAAACGAGATAAATTCATCTCGTTCCCGATCGCGATAGGAGATGAAATCAATTCGGACAACGATTCGTGCACCGCATGAATTGTCCATTTTCTCTGATCACAAGTGAAATGAATAAATAAATAACATTTTATTATAAAGTAGCACAAATGTTGACCCTTTACATAACGCTGGTGTTCTAATATTCTTAAGGGGTAACACCACTCTAGCGGCAGAAAATAAGGCCTAACGTAGACAATTTATTTTGGGAATTTGATAAAAGGATAGGAGTTCTTTTTAGAGGGTTTATTTAACACATACTAAAGGATAAAAAAAATGTATTATAATTTTCATGCAAAATGGCGGCGACAGAGCCCATGCTGAAAAACATGTTTTTTAAAACTCTGAGAACGGAGTACACGAACACCTTTGCAACGGATCGATTTGAAATGGTGATAGTAGCTTCACAATTACATTCTCTATGGGACGACGTAGGGATTTTTCGATCAAATTTTGAAAAAATGGCGGACATTGAAACAAATAAATCGATTTTTTGCCCGAAAGATAAGCGATAAATTGTTTATAAAAAAAAAGTTTACATTTAATTTTAAAAAACGGCTACGTACGCCCATAGAGAATGTAATTATGAAGCTGCGATCAAAATTCAAATCGATTCATGCAAAGTGTTCGCGTATTCCGGCATCCCAGTTTGAAAAACAAGTTTTTCAAGATGGGCTCTGTCGTCGCTATTTTGTATGAAAATTACAATAATTTTTACATCCTTTAATATATCAAACATAAACCCTCTCATAAGAAATCCTATTCCTCTTTTCATGCTGCCAAAATAAATTGTCAAAGTTAGGCCTAATTTTCTGCCGCTCGAGTGGTGTTACCCCTTAAGAGAAACCCCAAACAGAGTCGCGACGCTTTGGGACTTCCAGAATCAACCCGTATCTGTACGTGAAAAATTGTATCTCAGGCCGTGCAGATCTTCTCATCTATTTTCCATCCTAAAAAAACGTCGTATCGATTTTCGTCTGCCGGAACCGACAGATTTCGTCTCCCCTAATGAGGAAATGGAAAGCTTCTCCTCATGTTTCCTAACCCAGCTCGAACACACTTTGAGATGATATTCGTACAGAAAAATGTATTTTTCGAGATCAATCCGACTATGATACTGAACGGAGTGGTCGAATGAGAAATGGAATCCCGAAAACATCCAATTCTCGAAAATGTAGCGTCAAGTTATTGAGAGTTTGTTAATAAAAACTTATGTATTGATTTTTTTTCGATACGCAAGAAAAATCTTTCGGTATATCGAAATTCGATAATCATTGACATTTCTTTGGTTTTGTTAATTTTTATTTCTTAAGGAAGCAAAAAGAACAGGCACTCTCGATGGATAATCGCTGCAAAATTCGTAAATGTCATTAATTGCGGCGCGCTTCACGCTTTGGTACGCAATACGCCGAGCGATAGCAGACGATAGGTGAAACGTCAAATCGTGTGTCACGATTCTCGGGCCGTCTAGGTTGACAGGCAACGTAGCGAATGTCTCGCTAAACGTCAGATCATGCGCGCTGGCATTTGTCAAAGGCTGCTGTTTCGCAGAACCTTCTTGACGTCGGCTACGACTTCGTGGCCCTTCGTCTACTCTTCTGCCCTTTTCGATCGTCCAACATGGCGGATTCGAGCGTTACTTTCGAAGATCGAACGCCTATTTTCTAATGCTTCCCATTTGATGACGAGGTCGAAATAAAAAAAAACGGCTCGGTAGAAATGTTCCGAGTAACCTGGCGAACCTGGGATTTCCCGCTGATACACCTATTCTGGATCAGCCTGTATATATGTATATTGGTGAGTGTCACTTTGAGGACTTATGTCCCCGAAGTATGCATGAAAGTAGATATGTATGAAATATTGCTCCGGGACTCGGCTATATGTCCCTGAAGCGTATGGAGTACGTATATGTATAAATATATATATATATATCTATATATATACATGTATAGATATTCACTAGAGTTATTACGAGGACTAATGCCTTCGAAGTATGCATAAGAGTATACGAATGGTACATGAGGACTCTGAGGTCCTAGAGTATGTATATATATATATATATATATATATATATGTTCATTGAAGTTAGTTTGAGGACTTATGTCCCTAAAGTATGCATGGAAATTGACATGCGGAATTATTATAGGAGAGACTCCAGGAATTCTCGTATATGCCCCTGAAGCATGCAGGTACGTGTATATGTATGTATATATGAGCCGTTATGATATGGTACTCCGGGGACCCATGTGCGTGTCCCAGAAGTGTACAGGCGAACAGATATGTACGTGTATATGAGGCTAATTGTAAAGTTAATCCGAGCACCCATGTGCTCGTCCCTGAAGTTACAGGTAAGCTTAGCGGTAATGGTATTATGGGAACTGTTTGTCCCTAAAGTATACGGGTAGATATACGCATGCTAAATTTAAAGATATATTCACGAATATTTTATATAACGGGGTTTCTGAGTGAAATCGACCATATATGGGTCGTTCTGATTAACATGTACCCCAAGAAAAACAAAAAAGCGCGTTTAGCGCGAGTAAAAAATCTTAATAATTAATACAATTCGTACCAGATATGATTATTTGGAGGGCGAGAGTGCTAGGACGTAACACCTGCAAAATGTTCGATAAACCTGCGGTAATAACCTGCAAGTCCTAAACATTGTTTTATCTTTTTCGGAGTGGTAGGCCTAGGGTATCCCTGTAGAGCCTCCAATTTTTTGGGATCGGGTTTAACCCCGTCCTCACTTATGATGTGACCCAAATACGCCACTTCTCGTCTTAAAAATTCACACTTGTCCGGTTGTAATTTTAAGTTGGCTTGCCTTAATTTTTTCGCAAGTTTGTTGTATTTATTCTCGTGTTCAACTAGTGTCTTTGCATAAATGACGATGTCGTCCAAATAAACAAACAGCTCGATGCCTTGAAGGCCTGTTAAGACTCGATCCATTAATCTTTGAAATGTCGCCGGAGCGTTTTTTAAACCAAACGGCATTCGGTCGAATTGGTAGTGTCCGAATGGTGTAGCAAATGCTGTCTTGTAAGAATCATCTGGATGTACTTTAATTTGATGGAAACCACTGGCCAGGTCGAAAACTGAAAAATATTTCGCATCACCCAATTGGTCGAGAATTTCGGTTATTTGAGGTAATGGATAAGCATCGCCAATCGTCTTTTCGTTTAAGTTTCTATAATCAATGACCATGCGCCACTTTGGATTTCCTTGTGAGTCCGCCTTTTTCGGAACGATCCACAGGGGCGAAGTATACGGGGAGTTTGACGGTTTTAATACTTCCCCCTCAATTAGTTCATTAACTTGTTTTGTAATTTCATCTTTATGAACGGGCGGAAATCTATACTGCCTCGTAAAAACTGGTTGATCGTCGTTCGTCGTTATCTTATGCTCGATTTTATCTGTAAAGCCTAGGACTTCTCCTGGCAAATGAAAAAGGTCCGAATTCTCGCTTGTAATTTTATCCACGCTTGACCGTACTTCATCGTTTAGATGGTTGAGACCGACTAAGTCGCGAATTATGTTTACTTTATCTTTCTTTTCAACTTTTAAAACTTTTTTGTTGCGCGCAATTTCGAACCGTAATATACCCTCTTCCCGAGACGCCATTTGGTCGTCCGGGTGGGGAACAATTAAACTTTTCTCCTCTTCCTGAAACGCCTTTTGGTCGTCCGGAGTGAGGGAATTATTTTCACATCGGGTCCTATCCTCTTCCTGAAACGCCTTTTGGTCGTCCGGAGTGAGGGAACCCGTTTGATTTTTATCCTCTTCCTGAAACGCCATTTGGTCGTCCGGAGTGAGGAAATTAATTTCACATTCGGTCCTGTCCTCTTCCTGAAACGCCTTTTGGTGGTCCGGAGTGAGGAAACCTTTTTTCGTGCCTTTGCACCTGAATTCTTCGACTACTACCGTTGGTATTTCCAGTAACAAATTATCATCGGTTGAATTGTGCGCAATAAGATAAGCGATACCATTCTTGACCGTAACGACTGCTTCGCCAAAAAAGATCCCTTCTCCCAAGTAGAGCATCGGAATATATCCTTCTTTGATTTTGGGATTACTTACTTTGACATGACAGACCGTTTTGGACCGTTTTGGAATCGAAATAGTTTGTTTAATTTTAAACGGGATCCTTTGATTTCCCCAAGTTAATTGTTCGTCTCTCCAATCGACGAGAGCTTTATTTTCAGCAAGAAATTCGGTACCAAGTAATGCATGTTGGTCCATTGGGAAGGAATCATCGACGACGTGAAATTCCGCGGGGGTATCATTGATCATGATTCTTACGGACCCCTTTGTTCTTACGGGGATACTCGAGATCCCCTCCAATTTTAATATACCGTATATATTTATATACGTATGAGCATTTACGATTTGACTTTTGACGAGATTCACTTCCGAGCCTGAGTCTATTAAAAATTCGTTAAGTCCCGATAAGTTGGGTGAGTCGAGGTCTACGGAAGCTATTTGTTTTGAATGCGTTAATAAGACGTGGACGGTTCGCACGGAGACGCGTCTATTATTTTTACCGGGCGCTCCGTCGATTTCTCGTCCCGCGGGGAGGACCGTGCCACTGGTCGAGAATTCTCGTTTTTTGGCAATTCGGTTGCCCTATTCCTTTCTTCGTTTTGTTTTATATAGCAGGACGTCTCGAGGTGGCCCGCCCTGTTGCAATAATTACACATCGACGGGGGTCGAGATCCTTGACCGTTCGTGGGCTTTGACCACGTGATTCTACTGTTTGAACTTTGTTTATTTAAATTTCCCGGTTTCTTGTCCGGAAAGTTTAACCGGATATACTTACATGTATATTTCGGGGACATTCACGAGTCCCCGAACTAGTATCCAACATATATATGGATATTCGTGTTGACCATAATACAATGGTCCTAGAAATAAGAAATATTGTCATATCTATATTATGTATATATTGGGGACGCGAGAGTCCTCGAATAACCCGCGAAACTGTTCCCAAGCGGTCAGCTTCATCGCGAGTTTTCTCACAGACCTCTTCGCAGCTTGGTCACCAAGTAGTCAGCACATCGTGCCGAAAACGAAAAATATTCATTTCATTGCTCATGTACAAATCGAGAAAAATAACATTATCAGTGCTAATATTCGGTTACATGGGGACCGAGCTCGAGAGCGAGGGTAATGTCGCCAAGCCCTTTGTCTTAGAGACAATGAGGGCGAGGATACATATTGCGCTCCGGGAGCTGGCCAGTCAGTTCCGTCCGGTCTCTCCAACAGCGCGCATCGCAGAGTCGACGCTCTGAAAACCGGTACACCTATTTTATTCTTTTTTATATTCTTTTCGAGTTTACCCCGGTCTCTTCGTCAGTGTAACTATAAGTCTCTGTAAAACCGGCATTAATTGTTTAAATCATAATAAAAAATAAAAGGAAACAACACGTCAAACACTGCAACGAATAAATTAAAAAAACTTATATTATTTTCTTTATTGAATGTAACTACGCTTATTTACGTGTAAAATACACAATCGTTTATATAACATTCGATTTCTTCGCGCTATTAAAATCACGCAAAATACGGCGACCGCGCAAAAGTGTAACATTTTCCGAGCAAATAATTAAAATATATTTGGCTCTCGTTCGTGCGTGTAAACACGCAACGAACAAATCATCGTAGTGCATTTCTTTCTCTCTTTCTCTCTTCCTCTCACTCACGCCATTTTTCCCAACACACGTATTCGTCTCACTCATAAAATCATACTTGTCCAAAATTGGACAAATCTTGAAGTGCCTTTTTTGAGGCTTGGGAAAGCTGACGCACGAACACGCTACATCCGCTGACTCGCCGTAATCTGGCAGGTTAGCGACTGGCACGGTTAATCCGGTGCTTAGTGTTCGGACGTCGATTTCCCTTGACCTTTATATTTGTATTCGCGGCTGGCTGCCAATCGCCGTAACCGGGCGGAGGTGGGCCAGACGTAGCGAGTCGGCGGTGCCGTAATCTGGCACGCACTAGAATCGCTCAGCGTACCAAATTTTATTTCATATAAATCTGTACCTATGCGTTAGACGAATACGTTTCCCGATACATTCGCTCGACAAATAAAAAACCCTCGTCCGTCCAAAATCGGACGTATAAACAGGGTATTTTCCGAGGAATTCGGAAGGTTTGCCGCACGAACACGCCACACGCGCCGACCCGCCGTAATTCGGTAGGTCAGCGACTGGCACGGTCACACCGGTGCTTAGTGTTCGGGCGTCGGCTTCCGTTATTCTCAACGTTTGTTCTCGCGGCTGGCCGCCAATCGCCGTAACCGGGCGGAGGTGGAGCCAGACGTAGTGAGTCGACGGTGCCGTAACCTGGCACGTCTTGCACTCACTCAGCGGTTCAAATAATTATAAATTCTATACATGTATATTTATATTTCAAAGCGAATGTATCCCTCATAAATTAATCCAGTCCGCGTAGTCTCCGACCGCTCCCAAAAACATCGGCATCCCCGGCCCATCGCATTCGCACGAGCACCGGGTACCCGTCAGGGCAACGACAGGTCGGGTCGAGCTGGAACATCTTTGCGATTCCTGGACAAATTCGGTCACACGGTCGAGTAGTTTTGACCCGCTACGCACCGCCGCTCTTTCTCACCAAGGTAAGCACAATTTCACGCTACTTTCTTATTTGCTTACCTGTCGCTCATGCGTCAAATTATACACCAACGACTTTACCAAGCGCCTATCCCAAGTGGGCACATTCCCGCTTAAACGTGGCGCTTTTCTTCTCTGACGGTAACTTACCGTCATATAAGTCATATGACTTAATTCATTATTATCCGTACGTTCGTGGCACACTTCCCATTCGTAAATTCAAATCCTGAAAGGTAAATTAAAAGACGATTAATTATCGATTAAAAATGGGCCCCACGACGTAACAGAGATATAAAAATTTAATTTGGTGGCAGCGGTGGGATACGCTTAAAGTCTTTGGTGTAAAATTTAAAAAATCTATATAGAAAAAACTCATGTTTACATATCGCAAAGTGTAAAATAAAATAAGAGGTTCAAAATGGCTGAGCATTCCCAAAATTCGAAACGTTTAAGTGAAGAGGAACTCCGCGTATTAGCGGATCAATTAGATAAAAAACGCGAAATACTTCGTGAACAAGAACAAGCGTTATTACAAAGAGAATTAGAAACGCACGAAAAATTAGAAGCCCTGCGTGCGCGTGAATGTGAATTTAGTGATCAAGTGAATAATAGAGATGAACCAATCTCAACCACTCATCACGCCCTCGAGGCTATGCAAAATACCCTGTCGACAATGATAAACGAAGTCAGTCGAATTAGTAGGGAAATTGGGTCGATTAAAAATGGTGAGGGTCAACGACAATCAGGTCCGGTCCCTCTCGTACAGCAAAACGAAGTTAACGTTCGCGATGATCAAGAATTACCCGCGAACATTAAATTTAAAGATGCACTTGAATCTGTGCCCATCTTCAATGGGTACAACGTACCGGTTCTGCGGTTTGTTCGTGCTTGTAAAAGGGCAAGGGATATGTTCCGCCCTCATCAGGAGTTGGGCCTCACTCAGCTCCTCCGTAACAAATTAAAAGGTCATGCCGCAACGGCACTGGAAGATTATAACTTCCAAAACGTTCACCAATTCGGTGAGCGGTTGAAAACGTGATTTGGTTCCGCGAAAACTTTGAACGAATTTCGTGGTGAACTTGGAAATATTTCAAAAAACAAAAACGAACATATTATCGACTATATCAGTCGAACCAAAGATTTGCATACGGCGATTCTTGAAGCCGAAATTGATAATCACGGAACTCTCCGAAACGGTCAATACGATATTTTCGAAAACGACACGCTGGATTGTTTCGTCAAGGGTCTTCCACCCGACTTTCGAATCCGTCTCAAACTCGAGGGATTCAATAATCTCGAGGATGCCTATTCAAAGGCAATAAAAGTTGAAAAAGATATGGAACGCGATAGGTCTCATTTCAAGGACACGCGTTTCGAAAGCCGAACTCAAAATCAGTCGGCCCAAATAAAAGCGGTCTCCCCTTCAGGAGGACCGACTTGTAAACATTGCAACCGCAATCACGCGTCCGATGATTACTGGTTAAAGTTTCCGGACAAGAAGCCGGGAAATTCAAATAAACAAAGTTCTAACAGTAGAATCACGTGGTCAAAGCCCACGAACGGTCAAGGATCTCGAGTCCCGTCGATGTGTAATTATTGCAACAGGGCGGGCCACCTCGAGACGTCCTGCTATAAAAAACAAAACGAAGAAAGGAATAGGGCAACCGAATTGCCAAAAAACGAGAATTCTCGACCAGTGGCACGGGCCTCCCCGCGGGACGAGAAATCGACGGAGCGCCCGGTAAAAATAATAGACGCGTCTCCGTGCGAACCGTCCACGTCTTATTAACGCGTTCAAAACAAATAGCTTCCGTAGACCTCGTCTCACCCAACTTATCGGGACTTAACGAATTTTTAATAGACTCGGGCTCGGAAGTGAATCTCGTCAAAAGTCAAATCGTAAATGCTCATACGTATATAAATAAATACGATATATTAAATTTGGAGGGGATCTCGAGTATCCCCGTAAGAACAAAGGGGTCGATAAGAATCATGATCAATGATACCCCCGCGGAATTTCACGTCGTCGATGATTCGTTCCCAATGGACCAACATGCATTACTTGGTACCGAATTTCTTGCTGAAAATAAAGCTCTCGTAGATTGGAGACACGAACAATTAACTTGGGGAAATCAAAGGATCCCGTTTAAAAGTAAACAACCTTCTCGATTCCAAAACGGTCCAAAACGGTCTGTTATGTCAAAGTAAGTAATCCCAAAATCAAAGAAGGATATATTCCGATGCTCTACTTGGGAGAAGGGATCTTTTTTGGCGAAGCAGTCGTTACGGTCAAGAATGGTATCGCTTATCTTATTGCGCACAATTCAACCGATGATAATTTGTTACTGACTATACCAACGGTAGTAGTCGAAGAATTCAGGTGCAAAGGCACGAAAAAGGGTTCCCTCACTCCGGACGACCAAAAGGCGTTTCAGGAAGAGGATAGGACCGAATGTGAAAATAATTCCCTCACTCCGGACGACCAAATGGCGTTTCAGGACGAGGATAAAAATCAAACGGGTTCCCTCACTCCGGACGACCAAAAGGCGTTTCAGGAAGAGGATAGGCCCCGATGTGAAAATAATTCCCTCACTCCGGACGACCAAAAGGCGTTTCAGGAAGAGGAGAAAAGTTTAATTGTTCCCCACCCGGACGACCAAATGGCGTCTCGGGAAGAGGGTATATTACGGTTTGAAATTGCGCGCAACAAAAAAGTTTTACAAGTTGAAAAGAAAGATAAAGTAAACGAAATTCGCGACTTACTCCGTCTCAACCATCTAAACGATGAAGAACGGTCAAGCGTGGATAAAATTACAAGCGAGAATTCGGACCTATTTCATTTGCCAGGAAAAGTCCTAGGCTTTACAGATAAAATCGAGCATAAGATAACGACGAACGACGATCAACCAGTATTTACGAGGCAGTATAGATTTCCGCCCGTTCATAAAGATGAAATTACAAAACAAGTTAAAGAACTAATTGAGGGGGAAGTAATAAAACCGTCAAACTCCCCGTATAGTTCGCCCCTGTGGATCGTTCCGAAAAAGGCGGACTCACAAGGAAATCCAAAGTGGCGCATGGTCATTGATTATAGAAACTTAAACGAAAAGACGATTGGCGATGCTTATCCATTACCTCAAATAACCGAAATTCTCGACCAATTGGGTAATGCGAAATATTTTTCAGTATTCGACCTGGCCAGTGGTTTCCATCAAATTAAAGTACATCCAGATGATTCTCACAAGACAGCATTTGCTACACCATTCGGACACTACGAATTCGACCGAATGCCGTTTGGTTTAAAAAACGCTCCGGCGACATTTCAAAGATTAATGGATCGAGTCTTAACAGGCCTTCAAGGCATCGAGCTTTTTGTTTATTTGGACGACATCGTCATTTATGCAAAGACACTAGTTGAACACGAGAATAAATTCAACAAACTTGCGAAAAAATTAAGGCAAGCCAACTTAAAATTACAACCGGACAAGTGTGAATTTTTAAGACGAGAAGTGGCATATTTGGGTCACATCATAAGTGAGGACGGGGTTAAACCCGATCCCAAAAAATTGGAGGCTCTACAGGGATACCCTAGGCCTACCACTCCGAAAAAGATAAAACAATTTTTAGGACTTGCAGGTTATTACCGCAGGTTTATCGAAAATTTTTCAGGCATTGCAAAGCCACTCACAAATTTATTAAAAAAGGGATCGACCTTCAAATGGACCGAATCTCACCAAAAAGCCTTTGATACGCTTATCGAGGCGTTATGTAAAGAACCAATTCTTCAATATCCTGATTTCACGAAACCATTCATCATAACAACGGACGCATCCGATCACGCCATTGGCGGAATTTTGAGCCAAGGCGAAATTGGTAAAGATAGACCCGTTAGTTACACCTCTCGAACTCTTGGAAAACACGAGGTTAATTACTCAGTGATCGAGAAGGAATTATTGGCTATCATTTATTGTGTAAATCATTTCAGACCTTATGTCTACGGCCGTGAGTTCTTATTGGTAACGGATCACAAGCCGCTCGTATGGCTTCACTCCGTAAAAGACCCGGCCAATCGGCTTGTGCATTGGCGCCTTAGCCTTGCTAATTATACTTATAAAATTGTATACAAACCAGGAAGGGTAAACAGCAATGCTGACGCCCTCTCCCGGAACCCGCCAGTAAAAAATCAGACTGTGCTCGTGGTGAAGCATACGCCATGTAAAAGAAAATCCGAATCGCCTATCGTTGGTCCAAGTCGGGCAAAAATCGGTAAACCGACTCCTAGTGAAAACGACGATTCGGACTCGGGCGAAAGATTGTTCGATCCACCAGCTGGAAGAAACCCAGCTAAAAAACGAAAACCTACCTCAAATCCTGATACGGATACGGAGGAAATCCCCGATCCGTCGGACGGCAACCAAAGGAAAAACCCACCTGAAAAAAGGAAAAAGTTGGCCGGCTCCGCGGACGAGGACGATTTCCTCGGTTTCCGAAATTTCCCGACAATTTCGCAAACGTCTGGCAAAACGCCTCGTCGTTGGGAAAAAGAAAAAGAAACTCCGAAAACCCGGAACCTGGAAGAACCGCCTTCCCATCCTCAATCCGTCGAACCTGTAAAAGAAACAACCTTGCGCACGTCTATTCCAGACGCAAGTCCAAACGACGGAAACGCGGAAAATTTTTCAAATACTGCAACTTTTAGAAGATCGAGAAATAGCCCCATTTCCTGAGGATTCCGAAACTCCGGAACCGTCAGAACATGGAGAAAACATTGAGAATATCGATGATCTCCCCGAAAGCTCAAGCGACTCAGACGACGACTCTGTAAATAGCGACATATTTGATAATGAAAACCCCGAGTATGCATTACCGAGGGAAAACAGTGAAGTCCAAGGTAGACTCACCATACGCGAAACGCGTGATAATTTGTCCATGTTCAAGGACAATCTCGTCGTCTTTGTCACCACTTCCGGGAGACCAATCGATGATGGAGCGAAAGATCTCCAAACTCAAAATTTTTTTCCCAAAATCGAGGAAACCACGTATTTACGACTCAAGGTAATAAACGAAAATCCAAGATGCATATTAGCTATACCATTATTGGCTAATGTACACGAAAATCTTTTGATCGAGGACCTTGAAGAAGCCCTCGACTCCTTGAAAAACTTTGTCCGCGAAACATCTACGAAACAAATTTATGTCGCGAAAACAAACTCAATCGGAAATGTATCATGGAACGAAATTAAAAATGTTTTGATACTATCGCTAGGCAACGACGAAGTTACGTTGACCATTTGTAAACAACTCATTCAATATCCTCCCGAGGAAAATCGTATCGCAATTATAGAAGAAAACCACGACTCGTTGGTAGGAGGTCATAAGGGAGTGAATAAAACGTACAAACGAATCAGAGAAAATTTCTTTTGGAAAAACATGAAAAGCGAAATTCAAGAGTACATTCAACATTGTAGAGGTTGCCAATTAAAAAAATTAGTTCGCGTCAAAACTAAGCAACCCATGGTGATCACCGACACCCCAAGGGCGGCCTTCGACAAGGTGGCCATGGACGTGGTCGGACCACTTCCTGTTACGAAGATGGGCAACGAGTACGTGCTGACCATCCAGGATCTTCTCACCAAGTACTCGTTGGCAATTCCGCTGAAAAGAACAACGGCGATCGACATCAGCGAGGCGTTCGTCAAAAACTTCATCGCTCGTTTTGGTGCTCCTCGCGCCCTTCTCACCGACCAGGGGGCGAACTTTCGGAGCAGTTTTATGAAGGCCATCGCGAGGAAATTCAGAATCAAAATGTACCAAACATCAGCCTTCTACCCGCAGTCCAACGGGTCAATCGAAAGGTCTCACCATGTCCTCGCGGAATATCTGAAACAGTACGTGAACGAAAACAATGATTGGGACGAGCTCATCGAGTTAGCGATGTTCTCTTATAATACGAGCCAACACGAGGGTACAGGGTACACCCCTCACGAGCTAGTTTTCGGTAAACTGGCCCGCCATCCGTCGGGTTATCAACAAATCGAGGAGCAACAGGATACGACTTATGCAGCATACCTGGAGGAGCTCTTCTCTCGAATTTACGAACTCCAACAACTTGCCGCCGAAAATCTGAAGAGATCCAAGGAGAAATCAAAAACGTATTACGATCGGAGAATTAATCCGAAAACCTTCAAGGTCGGCGACAAGGTTCTCATGTTGAAGGAACCAAAAAGGGGAAAATTCGGTGACCAATACACCGAACCATGCGAAATTCTGGAAATTTTATCAGGAGGAAACGTGAAGATCCTCTATAAAAATAAACCTCGGGTAGTCCACCCCAACAAATTAAGAGGCACCCGATTATGAACTCAGCGTGTGTGTGAAATGCACCCTTCGTCGAACGGACACATATCGAGTGCAACCCCATGCTGCCCGCCGAATATTGGATCGACGGCACTTGGTATCGTTTCACACCACATCCAGTCGAGGTACCGCCTCCTGGACAACTGCATCCCGCTTCCATGCCTACCGGGGGATACAACCCCATTGGAAATTTGGCATCCAGCGGAATTTATTCTGACCACGAGATCAACCAGCTGAGGGACAGGATAATGTTCCCCGCTGAAAAACCAGCATTACTCAACAACATCGCAAGGGGTTTCGCAGGACACGACATACCCCCGGGAAGCGTTTCCCTCAAGACACTGATGGACGAGGACGCTCTCCAACACGTGGCTGATGGAGTAATGCACAAAATCTGGGGTGGTTTCGAAAAATTCGGGATCATCAGTGCGGGACTGTTCGGGGTCCTCGCAATCCTCACCATCATCAAGGCGATCATCGATACTTGCATCCATGGATATACACTCCACACTCTGTACGGATGGAGCTTCACCCTCCTAGGAGCCATCTGGAACTCGGTGACAAGCCTCGTAATTAGCAGAGCTCACCATGCTGAACAACGGTCGTCGAAGATCACCAACGACGAACCTCTAGAGCTGGTGTCCATCAATGACAATCGCGACCATCCGACGACGTCGAGGCGGATGTCGGGCGTCGATCACGGACTCTTGGAGCGGCTCAACGCCGGTCCTCAGCAAAGCTGAAGCATTGCTTCAGACTTTTAGGGGGGAGGTGTTACGTCCTAGCACTCTCGCCCTCCAAATATTCATATCTGGTACGAATTGTATTAATTATTAAGATTTTTTCCCCGCGCTAAACGCGCTCATTTATGTTTTTCTTGGGGTACATGTTAATCAGAACGACCCATATATGGTCGATTTCACTCAGAAACCCCGTTATATAAAATATTCGTGAATATATCTTTAAATTGAGCATGCGTATATCTACCCGTATACTTCAGGGACAAACAGTTCCCATAATAACATTACCGCTAAGCTTACCTGTAATTTCAGGGACGAGCACATGGGTGCCCGGATTAACTTTACAATTAGCCTCATATACGCGTACATATCTGTTTGCCTGTACACTTCTGGGACACGCACATGGGTCCCCGGAGTACCATATCGAAATGTCTCATATATACATACATATCCACGTACCTGCATGCTTCAGGGACATATACGAGAGTCCCTGGAGTACCTCCTATAATAATTCCGCATGTCTATTTCCATGCACACTTTAGGGACATAAGTCCTCGAAATGACTTTAACGAATATATATATATATACATACTCCAGGACCTCAGAGTCCTCATGTACCATTCGTATACTCTTATGCATATTTCGAAGGCATTAGTCCTCGTAATAACTCTAGTGAATATCTATACATGTATATATATATATATACATATACGTACTCCATACGCTTCAGGGACATATAGCCGAGTCCCGGAGCAATATTTCATACATATCTACTTCCATGCATACTTCGGGGACATAAGTCCTCAAAGTGACACTCACCAATATACATATATATATACTCGGGACATCCAAGAGAGTCTCCGGAGTACAAATAATAATATTAATACCTATACTTACATGTATATTACGGGGACATTCACGAGTCCCCGAACTAGTGTCCAACATATAAATGTATATTCGTGTTGACCATAATACAATGGTCCTAGAAATAAGAAATATTGTCATATCTATATTATGTATATATTGGGGACGCGAGAGTCCTCGAATAACCCGCGAAACTGTTCCCAAGCGGTCAGCTTCATCGCGAGTTTTCTCACAGACCTCCTCGGAGCTTGGTCACCACGTAGTCAGCACATCCTGCCGATAACGAAAGTATTCATTTCATTGCCCATGTACAACTCGAGAAAAATAACGTTATCAGTGCTAATATTCGGTTACATGGGGACCGAGCTCGAGAGCGAGGGTAATGACGCCAAGCCCTTTGTCTCAGAGACAAAGAGGGCGAGGATACATATTGCGCTCCGGGAGCTGGCCAGTCAATTCCGTCCGGTCTCTCCAACAGCGCGCATCGCAGAGTCGACGCTCTGAAAACCGGTACACCTATTTTATTCTTTTTTATATTCTTTTCGAGTTTACCCCGGTCTCTTCGTCAGTGTAACTATAAGTCTCTGTAAAACCGGCATTAATTGTTTAAATCATAATAAAAAATGAAAGGAAACAACACGTCAAACACTGCAACGAATAAATTAACGAAACTTATATTATTTTCTTTATTGAATGTAACTACGCTTATTTACGTGTAAAATACACAATCGTTTATATAACATTCGATTTCTTCGCGCTATTAAAATCACGCAAAATACGGCGACCGCGCAAAAGTGTAACATTTTCCGAGCAAATAATTAAAATATATTTGGCTCTCGTTCGTGCGTGTAAACACGCAACGAACAAATCATCGTAGTGCATTTCTTTCTCTCTTTCTCTCTTCCTCTCACTCACGCCATTTTTCCCAACACACGTATTCGTCTCACTCATAAAATCATACTTGTCCAAAATTGGACAAATCTTGAAGTGCCTTTTTTATGAGGCTTGGGAAAGCTGACGCACGAACACGCTACATCCGCTGACTCGCCGTAATCTGGCAGGTTAGCGACTGGCACGGTTAATCCGGTGCTTAGTGTTCGGACGTCGATTTCCCTTGATCTTTATATTTGTATTCGCGGCTGGCTGCCAATCGCCGTAACCGGGCGGAGGTGGGCCAGACGTAGCGAGTCGGCGGTGCCGTAATCTGGCACGCACTAGACTCGCTCAGCGTACCAAATTTTATTTCATATAAATCTGTACCTATGCGTTAGACGAATACGTTTCCCGATACATTCGCTCGACAAATAAAAAACCCTCGTCCGTCCAAAATCGGACGTATAAACAGGGTATTTTCCGAGGAATTCGGAAGGTTTGCCGCACGAACACGCCACACGCGCCGACCCGCCGTAATTCGGTAGGTCAGCGACTGGCACGGTCACACCGGTGCTTAGTGTTCGGGCGTCGGCTTCCGTTATTCTCAACGTTTGTTCTCGCGGCTGGCCGCCAATCGCCGTAACCGGGCAGAGGTGGAGCCAGACGTAGTGAGTCGACGGTGCGGTAACCTGGCACGTCTTGCACTCACTCAGCGGTTCAAATAATTATAAATTCTATACATGTATATTTATATTTCAAAGCGAATGTATCCCTCATAAATTAATCCAGTCCTCGTAGTCTCCGACCGCTCCCAAAAACATCGGCATCCCCGGCCCATCGCATTCGCACGAGCACCGGCTACCCGTCAGGGCAACGACAGGTCGGGTCGAGCTGGAACATCTTTACGATTCCTGGACAAATTCGGTCACACGGTCGAGTAGTTTTGACCCGCTACGCACCGCCGCTCTTTCTCACCAAGGTAAGCACAATTTCACGCTACTTTCTTATTTGCTTACCTGTCGCCCATGCGTCAAATTATACACCAACGACTTTACCAAGCGCCTATCCCAAGTGGGCACATTCCCGCTTAAACGTGGCGCTTTTCTTCTCTGACGGTAACTTACCGTCATATAAGTCATATGACTTAATTCATTATTATCCGTACGTTCGTGGCACACTTCCCATTCGTAAATTCAAATCCTGAAAGGTAAATTAAAAGACGATTAATTATCGATTAAAAATGGGCCCCACGACGTAACACGGGTAGATATACGCATGCTCAATTTAAAGATATATTCACGAATATTTTATATAACGGGGTTTCTGAGTGAAATCGACCATATATGGGTCGTTCTGATTAACATGTACCCCAAGAAAAATATAAATGAGCGCGTTTAGCGCGAGGAAGAAATCTTAATAAGTAATACAATTCGTACCAGATATGAATATTTGGAGGGCGAGAGTGCTAGGACGTAACACTTGTCCAAAATTGGACAAATCTTGATGTGCCTTTTTTATGAGGCTTGGGAAAGCTGACGCACGAACACGCTACATCCGCTGACTCGCCGTAATCTGGCAGGTTAGCGACTGGCACGGTTAATCCGGTGCTTAGTGTTCGGACGTCGATTTCCCTTGACCTTTATATTTGTATTCGCGGCTGGCTGCCAATCGCCGTAACCGGGCGGAGGTGGGCCAGACGTAGCGAGTCGGCGGTGCCGTAATCTGGCACGCACTAGACTCGCTCAGCGTACCAAATTTTATTTCATATAAATCTGTACCTATGCGATAGACGAATACGTTTCCCGATACATTCGCTCGAGAAATAAAAAACCCTCGTCCGTCCAAAATCGGACGTATAAACAGGGTATCTTCCGAGGAATTCGGAAGGTTTGCCGCACGAACACGCCACACGCGCCGACCCGCCGTAATTCGGTAGGTCAGCGACTGGCACGGTCACACCGGTGCTTAGTGTTCGGGCGTCGGCTTCCGTTATTCTCAACATTTGTTCTCGCGGCTGGCCGCCAATCGCCGTAACCGGGCGGAGGTGGAGCCAAACGTAGTGAGTCGACGGTGCCGTAACCTGGCACGTCTTGCACTCACTCAGCGGTTCAAATAATTATAAAATCTATACATGTATATTTATATTTCAAAGCGAATGTATCCCTCATAAATTAACCCAGTCCTCGTAGTCTCCGACTGCTCCCAACAACATCGGCATCCCCGGCCCATCGCATTCGCACGAGCACCGGGTACCCGTCAGGGCAACGACAGGTCGGGTCGAGCTGGACCTTCTTTGCGATTCCTGAACAAATTCGGTCGCACGGTCGACTAGTTTTGACCCGCTATGCACCGCCGCTCTTTCTCACCAAGGTAAGCACAATTTCACGCTACTTTCTTATTTGCTTACCTGTCGCTCATGCGTCAAATTATACACCAACGACTTTACCAAGCGCCTATCCCAAGTGGGCACATTCCCGCTTAAACGTGGCGCTTTTCTTCTCTGACGGTAACTTACCGTCATATAAGTCTAATGACTTAATTCATTATAATCCGTACGTTCGTGGCACACTTTCCATTCGTAAATTCAAATCCTGAAAGGTAAATTAAAAGACGATTAATTCTCGATTAAAATGGGCTCCACGACGTAACACCTAAAACATGAAGTGGCCTACTTAGGGCACATTATAAGCGAAAATGGGCTAAAACCTGTCCCGAAAAAATTAGAATCTTTGCAAAAGTACCCTAAACCAACAACATAAAAGAAAATCAAGCAATTTTTGGGTCTTGCGGGGTACTATCGACGTTTCATCGATAATTTTTCGGGCATCGCGAAGCCTCTCACTCACCTTTTGAAAAAGGGAACTCCCTTTAAGTGGACCGATCCACAAGAACAAGCGTTCACTACCCTTCGCAATGCCCTGTGTAAAGAACCGGTATTCCAATATCCGGATTTTTCAAAACCATTTATAATAACTACGGACGCTTCTGACATTGCCGTTGGCGGTGTCCTTAGTCAAGGGGAAATCGGAAAAGACCGCCCTTCAAGTTACGCTTCACGTACTTTGAACAAACATGAACAAAACTATTCTACCATCGAACAGGAACTTCTTGCAATCATTTATAGCGTCAATCACTCTCGTCCATACGTTTACGGACAACAGTTTGTGCTGGACACGGATCACAAGCCTCTAGTCTGGCTTCACGCCGTGAAGGATCCGGCTAACCGTTTGGTACATTGGCGTCTAAGTCTCGCGAACTATACATATAAAATCATTTACAAACCCGGCAGGGCTATCAGCAACGCTGACGCCCTATCCTGGAATCCCCCTATCGAATCGAAAAGAGTACTCTCGGTGACGCACTCACCAAATAAAAACACAAGTTCAGACGACGAAAGAATCTTTTCCCCGGTAAAAAGAAAACAAAAAGGGGACAAAAAAGGAAAAAGCCAATTGAGCACTGCTCGTAAACGGCTTCACTCAACTTCAGATGACGAACCATTTTTGGGTTTCGGAAAAAATAAACAACTAGAAGCACCTAAACGAGTACAGTCACCTATCGAAGACAATGAACCATTTTTGGGTTTTAACAAGAATGATCAAGCAAAAGCCGAAAAGAAAACACAACCTACGGTACTTGCCGATCTTGATAACGTAGAACAACTCCCTGAAAGTGAAAGTGGTTGGGGAACACCTCTCCCTCCTTCGGATCGTCCTATGGACCCTCCGGATGATCCACCTCCGGATCCTCTCCAAGACCTTCCCATGGTCTCACCGGTTTCGACCGACCTACGCGAAACAATGAACGAATTGGAAATTAGTAATGATAACGAAGGTATAGCCATAAGTGAAGACGAATCAGACGACGAGTCAATTTCCAGTGATATTATGGACAATGAAAATCGTCAGTTTGTTATTCCCGAGGAAAACCGTCACTTATCAAACCTTTTGAAAACTCGTGAAACGCGCGATCGTTCATCTATGCAACGGGACAACCTCGTCATATTCGTAACCACAACCGGGCAACCAATTGATAATGGCGCAAAGGATCTCCAGGCGCAAGGTTTGTATCCTAAACTGGAGCAATTAACGTAACTGCGAGTACGTATAAAAACCGAAAAGTCAAAACGCATAATAGCAATGCCCATTATGGGAAACATACACGAAAATCTCGAACTCGACAATTTAATCGAAATAATCGAATCACTACGAGACGCCATACGTTAATCATGTTTCGACCAAATATACATCGCAAAAATAAGTCTCATCGGCAACATTTCGTTGGCCGAAATAAAAAATCTGCTTTACGAGAGTTCTCGTGAGGAAATCTTAAACCTCACCATTTGTACACAATTGGTCCAAATTCCCGCAGAGGAAGATCGACTTGAAATCATTAAAGAGAAACACGATTCACTCATAGGTGGTCATAAAGGTGGAGGCAAACCTATAAGCGTATCCGAGAAAACTACTTTTGGAAGAATATGAAAACACAGATCCAAGATTATATTCAACATTGTCGTAACTGTCAACTCAAAAAACTTGTAAGGGTTAAGACGAAACAACCCATGATCCTCACGGATACGCCCGGGGCCGCGTTCGATAAGATCGCTATGGACATAGTAGGGCCCCTCCCTTTGACGCGAAACAACAACGAGTATATACTCCCCCTTCATGATCTACTCACCAAATATTCCCTGGCTATTCGATTGAGCCGGACAACATCAGTAGACATCAGTACTGCTTTCGTGAAGAATTTCATCTCTCGATTTGGCGCTCCCCGCGCAATCCTCACCGACCAAGGGTCCAATTTCTGCAGTAGCCTGATGAAAACTATTGCGAAAAAAATTTAAAATAAAAACATATCAAACAACTGCATTTCACCCACAGAGCAATGGGTCCATCGAAAGGTCCCACCATGTGCTCATGGAGTACCTAAAGCAATACGTAAACGAAAATTCCGATTGGGACGATTACATAGACCTTGCTATGTTCTCGTACAATACGAGTCGTCATGAGGGTACGGGTTACACCCCACACGAACTCGTCTTCGGGAAAGTTGCACGTCACCCATCGGCACTTCACCAAATCGAAGATTCCCAAGACTCGTCCTATTCAGAGTACCTTGCGGAATTATTCACTCGAATCGACAACCTTCAAACATTGGCATCCGACAACCAGAAACAAGCAAAAGAAAAATCAAAAGGATATTACGATCGCAACATAAATCCAAAACATTTTAAGGTTGGCGATCGCGTTTTGATGTTAAAGGAACCCCAAAAAGGGAAATTCGGGGACCAGTACACTGAGCCCTGTGAAATTATCGAGATATTATCCGGGGGAAATATCAAAATCATGTACCAAAATAAACCCCGCATTGTTCACACGAACAAACTCAGAGGCACCAGGCTGTAACCAAACAACTGGTTTTCGGTTGCAGCATGGATCCGAAAATATGTATTGTGGCAACCATCTTCGTCCGCGTCGTTACCAGCCTCATCGGTTACGACTGCGGCGCTCCTGTATTAAACGTCACAACGATCTCATTAAACGACATCGGAGGATGCGACATCCCGATCGTAACACCAACACCGATGCCCGTACGAATCCAGCTACTACGACTTTCAGAATTCTCAACAACGGAAGTCATACAATGTAACGTCGAAATCGACCGTACGATATATTATTGCGGCATGCACTCACACAACTCCGTGGTGCAAAATGGCCGTCAGGTCTACCTTAACGAACTCAACGATAAAGGTTGCCGCACACTTCAAGAAACTGGAATAATACAACTCGGATTTGCCGCATTCGTCACTAGGTTAAAAAAAATAGCACCACTTCACGCAGTGTCACTCTCGCCGGTTCAATTTCCAGCGAAGGTGCCTGTAAGGAAGCGCAATATAGCGACCCATTTGGAACTTGGGACAACGTCATCGTCCAAGTTTCCGCCAAAATAACGATTTTACGAAGCACGACTCAGTGCCAACTATCTGAGGGATCCTGTACAGATGTCGAAGGTAACCAGGCATTCTCGAAAACGGAACCCGTCGATACCTGTTTGTTCAACGAGAAAACGTTGGAACACATAACGTCAAACGCCCTCGCAAAACTTTGGAACGGTTTCGAGCGATTCGGAATCGTCAGCGCGGGTTTCCTTGCAATCATCACCATTTATTCAATCATCAAAGGAGCAGTGGACACCATAATTCAGGGTTACACCTTGCATTCCTTGTACGGATGTAGTTTTGCCCTACTTGGAGCAATTTGGAACTCCATCACTCACCAACTCATCACCAAGGCTCATAAAAAACGACAAGAAGAAGAAAATACGTACATCAGAGTATCTCCACGAGAGCTTGATCCACCGGACACACCACTCGAACCATCAACATCAAGAAAATTGTCGGGCGTCGACGCCGTCCTCTTGGAGCGTTTGCACGCTAATCCTTCGCAATCCAGTAGGGTTGGTTCGTCTTAGTCCCCCGAGGTGTTACGTCCTGGCGATCTTGCCCTCCCTTAAATACCCTAGAACATAAGGAATAAACACAATTATCCACATACTTCCTCTAAACACTTTGTTACTCCCAATAAGAATTCGCATATGTATTAACAACCACTACCCAGAAATATTTTTTCTTATGTAGAATAAAATAGCCATCGTATAAAATAATATAATTCTTCATTTGAACAAGAAACAATATGACTTACAATACTTTTTTGCCCTAAATGGCTCAAATATATTAATCACGCAATTCTGCATTATACACATAATACAACATATACTTATGAACAAATAAAGCCCTACGTATCACATCACGAAAATATATTGTTCCGCCTTAAAATCCTTAAGGCTAGGATAAAAACACAAAATTAGGTAAAACCATTTTGTCACCAAACTTAATGCAAAAGGAGGATCATGTTACGTCCTAGCACTCTCGCCCTCCAAATATTCATACTGGTACGAATTGTATTAATTATTAAGATTTTTTCCTCGCGCTAAAAGCGCTCATTTATGTTTTTCTTGGGGTACATGTTAATCAGAACGACCCATATATGGTCGAGTTCACTCAGAAACCCCGTTATATAAAATATTCGTGGATATATCTTTAAATTAAGCATGCGTATATCTACCCGTATACTTTAGGGACAAACAGTTCCCATAATAACATTACCGCTAAGCTTACCTGTATCTTCAGGGACGAGCACATGGGTGCTCGGATTAACTTTACAAATAGCCTCATATACACGTACATATCCATTTTCCTGTACACTTCTGGGACACGCACATGTGTCCCCGGAGTACCATATCGAAATGTCTCATATATACATACATATACACGTACCTGCATGCTTCAGGGACATATACGAGAGTCCCTGGAGTACCTCCTATAATAATTCCGCATGTCTATTTCCATGCATACTTTAGGGACATAAGTCCTCGAAATGACTAACGAATATATATATATATATATACATACTCCAGGACCTCAGAGTCCTCATGTACCATTCGTATACTCTTATGCATACTTCGAAGGCATTAGTCCTCGTATTAACTCTAGTGAATATCTATACATGTATATATATATATATATATACATATACGTACTCCATACGCTTCAGGGACATATAGCCGAGTCCCGGAGCAATATTTCATACATATCTACTTCCATGCATACTTCGGGGACATAAGTCCTCAAAGTGACACTCACCAATATACATATATATATACTCGGGACATCCAAGAGAGTCTCCGGAGTACAAATAATAATATTAATACCTATACTTACATGTATATTACGGGGACATTCACGAGTCCCCGAACTAGTGTCCAACATATAAATGTATATTCGTGTTGACCATAATACAATGGTCCTAGAAATAAGAAATATTGTCATATCTATATTATGTATATATTGGGGACGCGAGAGTCCTCGAATAACCCGCGAAACTGTTCCCAAGCGGTCAGCTTCATCGCGAGTTTTCTCACAGACCTCCTCGGAGCTTGGTCACCACGTAGTCAGCACATCCTGCCGATAACGAAAAATATTCATTTCATTGCCCATGTACAACTCGAGAAAAATAACGTTATCAGTGCTAATATTCGGTTACATGAGGACCGAGCTCGAGAGCGAGGGTAATGACGCCAAGCCCTTTGACTCAGAGACAAAGAGGGCGAGGATACATATTGCGCTCCGGGAGCTGGCCAGTCAGTTCCGTCCGGTCTCTCCAACAGCGCGCATCGCAGAGTCGCCGCTCTGAAAACCGGTACACCTATTTTATTCTATTTTATATTCTTTTCGAGTTTACCCCGGTCTCTTCGTCAGTGTAACTATAAGTCTCTGTAAAACCGGCATTAATTGTTCAAATCATAATAAAAATAAAAGGAAACATAACACGTCAAACACTGCAACAAATAAATTAACGAAACTTATATTATTTTCTTTATTGAATGTAACTACGTTTATTTACGTGTAAAATACACAATCGTTTATATAACATTCGATTTCTTCGCGCTATTAAAATCACGCAAAATACGGCGACCGCGAAAAAGTGTAATATTTTCCGAGCAAATAATTAAAATATATTTGGCTCTCGTTCGTGCGTGTAAACACCCAACGAACAAATCATCGTAGTGCATTTCTTTCTCTCTTTCTCTCTTCCTTTCACTCACGCCATTTTTCCCAACACACGTATTCGTCTCACTCATAAAATCATACTTGTCCAAAATTGGCCACATCTTGAAGTGCTTTTTTATGAGGCTTGGGAAAGCTGACGCACGAACACGCTACATCCGCTGACTCGCCGTAATCTGGCAGGTTAGCGACTGGCACGGTTAATCCGGTGCTTAGTGTTTGGACGTCGATTTCCCTTGACCTTTATATTTGTATTCGCGGCTGGCTGCCAATCGCCGTAACCGGGCGGAGGTGGGCCAGACGTAGCGAGTCGGCGGTGCCGTAATCTGGCACGCACTAGACTCGCTCAGCGTACCAAATTTTATTTCATATAAATCTGTACCTATGCGTTAGACGAATACGTTTCCCGATACATTCGCTCGACAAATAAAAAACCCTCGTCCGTCCAAAATCGGACGTATAAACAGGGTATTTTCCGAGGAATTCGGAAGGTTTGCCGCACGAACACGCCACACGCGCCGACCCGCCGTAATTCGGTAGGTCAGCGACTGGCACGGTCACACCGGTGCTTAGTGTTCGGGCGTCGGCTTCCGTTACTCTCAACATTTGTTCTCGCGGCTGGCCGCCAATCGCCGTAACCGGGCGGAGGTGGAGCCAGACGTAGTGAGTCGACGGTGCCGTAACCTGGCACGTTTTGCACTCACTCAGCGGTTCAAATAATTATAAATTCTATACATGTATATTTATATTTCCAAGCGAATGTATCCCTCATAAATTAATCCAGTCCTCGTAGTCTCCGACTGCTCCCAACAACATCGGCATCCCCGGCCCATCGCATTCGCACGAGCACCGGGTACCCGTCTGGGCAACGACAGGTCGGGTCGAGCTGGAACATCTTTGCGATTCCTGGACAAATTCGGTCACACGGTCGAGTAGTTTTGACCCGCTACGCACCGCCGCTCTTTCTCACCAAGGTAAGCACAATTTCACGCTACTTTCTTATTTGCTTACCTGTCGCTCATGCGTCAAATTATACACCAACGACTTTACCAAGCGCCTATCCCAAGTGGGCACATTCCCGCTTAAACGTGGCGCTTTTCTTCTCCGACGGTAACTTACCGCCATATAAGTCTAATGACTTAATTCATTATAATCCGTACGTTCGTGGCACACTTCCCATTCGTAAATTCAAATCCTGAAAGGTAAATCAAAAGACGATTAATTATCGATTAAAAATGGGCCCCACGACGTAACAATCATAAAGAATAAAAAACGAAATCATAATAATTATTCAATCTCCTTAAAAACGCTTAAAACCAGGTTAAAATAGAACTTCTCAAAGCTTTACTTTTCCAATATTAAACGGCACATTCAGTAGTAAACAAGCCCAAAACACCATATTTTTACAACCAACCAATCATGTTAAAGTTACTTTAAACATAGTTAAAATCAGGTTAAAATGAGTACGTCTATCCGCCATATTGAAGAGGGAAAAATCCCGATTCCAACTATACCTTTCCCATAATTTTAAAACAATTAGAACTCTTTAATTTCGACTTTTGAAAAAAAGAGATACTTGCTTTGACCTCCTATGACGTCGTGTTCTCCTGATACTCCTGTTCTTAGTCGCGACCCGCGAAATTCGATTCCCTCAAAACCAAAAATCGTACCGCGGTCCCGCGGGTGTCAAATATTTCCTAAAAATATATTCTTCCATGTAGACCCAACTCGCGGCCCCGGCGGCCATTGTTTTCTCCCAAAAACTTAAAAAACCTGCAAATCCGCGGATACCCCGCGTTACCATATGCCTATAGCGTACCCTCTTGCAAGCTTCACCTAAGGAGGCCGCCATGATGGTTTCGGGCCGCCAAGATGGCTAACAGCCGCCATATTGGAATCCCGCTAATATCGTAGAATCCTCCGGGAACCCCTGTGCTCCTGTAGGCCGACATGCCACCTCCCATAGGCATCCCTTTTCATCCCAGTATATGCATCCTTAAGGGGGGCCGGCCGTGATAGTTCCCCAATGTTTCAGTGCACTTACACTTGGACTTGGCTCCACGTGCAGCCGCCATGACAGTCGCCACGAGGCGCACGGTCACCATCGAAATCACGTCCCATCAATATTATTGGTAACTCAAAACTACATCTCGCAAAAATCACGTATCATAAACATTGATAATAAAACTCGGGGCCACCTCGCTATCTACCCAGACTAAACATCCGGCGGATACTATAACCAACTACGCACCATTCCTTTGTTCTAAATTTATTAATGCAAAACCCCTTGTTAACCAAGATAGAGTAATTGTTAAATTTCATAAATGTTCCCTGAAGTCTCAAATATTATATTCTATTTTGAATCGTGAATTTAGAGCAATATTAACTAGTGTACAATGTTAATAATAGATTTTGATAGCAAAATAACCACGTAAAAATAACTTACCAATGATAATAAAACTATTAACCTTTGCGCAACATATTCTTATGCGCACCGCTAACTTTAATAGATATTTAATAAGACAGTTTAATAAAATGTTTTACGCACAAGTATACTTATATATATACCCCGATATTTTCTTTAAGTTTTATAACATTATGAATCAAAGAAGTATGCGGCCGTGTAGGTGATAAGAGATCGCTAGAGTTTCGGCTTCGGTCCGGCCAGTGAAGGACTTCCAAGGTTAACGATGGAAATAAGAAATTATGTTTCTTTTACGTTTCGGCCCTCTGGTTCGGGTCCTCTTCAGAATATGTACATTTAATTTTCCCTGTATAAACAGTGATACACAGTATTTTACAATTACGTAACATCTAGATGTTGTGTTATTTTGTGTGACAATCATATTGGTTCTGTTTTAACTATAATTATGTACATGAAGTATGGATGACGACTTTTATTGCGTTACTTAGTGTTATGTGTAAGTATTGGTGTGTAAAATGTACGGAGTGTGGAGAAAATATAAGAGTGCGATATGGTATTTTACTAACCTCGAAGTAGTGAAATTTCGGATCTTTTTTAAACACATGTTTGGAAAGAAGTTGTAACAAACAGAGACATTATGTGTGAATAAAAATAATGTTCTGTGAAAGGTACTCAGTAGATGGAGTTAATATCGTTTATGGGCGATTTTATCTGATCTGTAATAGATAAGTAGTTATGGGTTAATTTTTATGTATCACTATTGAGAATTTAGGTATAAGGATTTGATCTAATAAAATTTTTTTAATGAGTAGTCAAGAACTCTGGTAATTACCGGTTGAGTTTGTTCTTAAGAGTGTGTTATCTTTCCAAAATGAGTGAAAAAAAACTCGAATTATTTCATTGGTTCGTTACATTTTGAGTTGTGTAGCGGACAGGAGTTCGAGAGAAACTAAGTGATATATTGTTTTCGGGTGGCGTATTCGAGTCTCTGTGCTATGAATTGGGGGAGAGATCGTGCTCGCAGTGACGTGTCAATGAGAATAAATTAGGTGCGCCAAGTTAGGGGTATTTAAAATTAATTTGTGATGTCATTAAAATTAGCTTTTCATGTCAAAATGTTAGTTCGTTTATAATGTCGATACTTATAAAATTGTTATGTGAGGTAAAATATGGTAGTGTGTTGATAATTATATAATAGAATTATAGATTGAGCTAAGATTTTTTATGTCAGTTCTAAAATTTATGGCGTTGGGGTGTGCTTTAATTTGTATCATTTCCATGATTAATCTTTTTTTGAGCCAACTCTCATTGTTTAGTATTTTTGTGTTATCGAATTGAAAGTCATGTTTATGTTCTATTGCATGTTGTGCTAAGGCTGTGTGTATTTCGGTAGTGTGTTTTATGCTATTTTTGTGTTCTTTCATTCGGGTTTCAAGATATCTTTTAGTTTGGCCTATGTAAGTGGCGTCGCAATCTTTGCAGTCGATTTTATACACGATGTTGGATATTCGATTACTGTTGATTTTGTCTTTCGTGGAACCAATGATGGATGAAATATTGTGTTTATTGTTTGTAACTAATGTTATGTTGTATTGTTGGAAAAGACGGATTAGTTGGTGATGTATGTTTTTTGTGTAGGGGAGATTTATTATTCTAGAGGAGTCAAAACTATTGTTGTTCGTTTTTTGTTTGTTGATTATGGAAACTCGATGTTTTATTAATTTGTCTGTAAAGGAGGTTGGATAGCAATTTTTTGTCATTGTATCGCAGATGAGTTGGAGATTTTCTTTATGAAATGAATGGTGAGATCGTTTTATTGCTCTGTCAATCAACATGTAGATTATGGCTTTTTTTGTGAGAGTGGGTGGTGTGAGTATAAATTTATGAATCTGCCAGACCAAGTTGGTTTTCTATACCAATTTGTAATAATTGAATTTTGTTTACGGATTAGTAGTAAGTCAAGGAATGGGATTTTGTTGTCTATTTCATTTTCCGATGTAAATTGTAGTTTTGGGTTATAGGCATTAAAAATCTTTTTGGTGGATTCTAGTTTGTTAGTTGGTAGAGCAATAATAATATCGTCGACGTATCTTGTATATAATGGCAATGAGAACTTTAATTTTTCTAGGCAACTTGTTTCAAGGTCGATCATGACTATGTTGGACAGTATTGGGGCTAGAGATGATCCCATGGGTAATCCTGAGATTTGTTGGTAGATTTTGTCTTGGAATGTGAAAAAGGTTGAGAACATGATATATTCTATGGCTTTAATAATTTCGTGTAAGGGAAACGCATTTGAGAATAAGTTTGATCTTTTTTGTAGGCTGTGGATAACTAGTGGTAATGGAATGTTGGTGTAGAGAGAAACGACATCAAATGAGAATAGTTTATAGTTGAGTGGGATTGAGAGGTTGGAAAGTGAGTGTTTTAAGTGGAAGCTGTCTTTGACGTGTGAGTTGGTCGTACTGATTAGTTTAGAGAGTTTTGATTGAATGAATTCAGCTAATCTGTGTGTTGGGCTATTTATGGATGATACTATTGGACGAAGTGGATAGTTTATTTTGTGAATTTTTGGTAGGCAATAGAGACGGGATACGTTGCAATTTTCAGCTTTTAAATATTTATATTTCGATTCATCTATGATTTTTAGGGATTTCCATCTAGAGAGAATGTTGTTGATACCTTTTTGTAGAGAATTGATGGGATTTTTGTTTGTTAGTTTGTAAATTGTAGAATCTGCAAGTAATTCATGGGTTTTTGTGATGTAATCTGATTTGTTTAGAATGACTGTTGTATTTCCTTTGTCCGCTCGTGTAACTAAGAGTTGAGGGTTGTTTTTCAAAAATAAGGATGTGTGTTTTATAATTTGGTTGGTGTTGGAGAATGATTTGGGGATATTTATTTTGTTTAAGATTTTGCTGAATCTGCTTCTAATTTCAATTTGTCTAGGCTTGTCAAGTAGAAAATCTAGTTTGGCTTCAAGTTCTGATATAGATTTGTGGATGTGAGTTTTTATGTTTGAGAGTTTAAGGTAAGGGAAACAGAATTTTTCCCCTAGAGACAGGAAAGTGGAAATGTGTAGGGGAATGTCTATATTGGATAGATTTATGAGCCAGTCTTTATTTTTGTTCAATGTGGTTGTTGAGTTTATATTTTGTAAAGGATCGGTGGGAAGAATGTTATTTGTGTTATGTTGATTACTGGTGAGCGATGAATATAGAATGTTGTGATTTTGTGTTGTTTGATTAGTATTTTGACGATTTAAGTGATGTGTTTTGTTGTGGTCTAAATGTGTTTGTGATGATATTGTTTTTAAAAAATTCCTCGTGGTTAAAAATGTGATGGTGTATGTTTTTGGTTCGTTGAAATCTGAGATTTTGTAGTTTTTTTTGGTGAACTTCATATGAGAGTTTTGATAATTTATTTAGTTTTGTTTCTTCTAAGGTGAAAAATCTTTCTTTAATGTTGTTTGGAGTCTTGTTGATTGTTTTTGTGTTCTTTTAAATTTTTTTGTTCAATACTTTAATTCGAAAATTGAGATCGTCAATTTCTATATTTAATATAGCTTTGTGGAATTTGTGAGATGTCTTATTGAGTTTTATTTTACCTTTGTTATTGGAGATCTGAATATTAAAGTGTTTGTAAAAAATGTGTTTCGGTGTCAAACCTTCTTGTCTACATTTAAGTAAGAAACGGAGTTGTTGTTTAAGGCGAGTCTTGGTGGCAGTGTCGTGTTTCCAATTCTCCAACGCTGCTAAGGTGAAATATCCAAAGAGTTGTAGTATCTCGCTGAAGAAGGTCATTGTGTCTTGTTTATAGCCAATCAATTTGGAATGAATCAAAGAAGTATGCGGCCGTGTAGGTGATAAGAGATCGCTAGAGTTTCGGCTTCGGTCCGGCCAGTGAAGGACTTCCAAGGTTAACGATGGAAATAAGAAATTATGTTTCTTTTACGTTTCGGCCCTCTGGTTCGGGTCCTCTTCAGAATATGTGTATTTAATTTTCCCTGTATAAACAGTGATACACAGTATTTTACAATTACGTAACATCTAGATGTTGTGTTATTTTGTGTGACAATCATATTGGTTCTGTTTTAACTATAATTATGTACATGAAGTATGGATGACGACTTTTATTGCGTTACTTAGTGTTATGTGTAAGTATTGGTGTGTAAAATGTACGGAGTGTGGAGAAAATATAAGAGTGCGATATGGTATTTTACTAACCTCGAAGTAGTGAAATTTCGGATCTTTTTTGAACACATGTTTGGAAAGAAGTTGTAACAAACAGAGACATTATGTGTGAATAAAAATAATGTTCTGTGAAAGGTACTCAGTAGATGGAGTTAATATCGTTTATGGGCGATTTTATCTGATCTGTAATAGATAAGTAGTTATGGGTTAATTTTTATGTATCACTATTGAGAATTTAGGTATAAGGATTTGATCTAATAAAAATTTTTTAATGAGTAGTCAAGAACTCTGGTAATTACCGGTTGAGTTTGTTCTTAAGAGTGTGTTATCTTTCCAAAATGAGTGAAAAAAAAACTCGAATTATTTCATTGGTTCGTTACATTTTGAGTTGTGTAGCGGACAGGAGTTCGAGAGAAACTAAGTGATATATTGTTTTCGGGTGGCGTATTCGAGTCTCTGTGCTATGAATTGGGGGAGAGATCGTGCTCGCAGTGACGTGTCAATGAGAATAAATTAGGTGCGCCAAGTTAGGGGTATTTAAAATTAATTTGTGATGTCATTAAAATTAGCTTTTCATGTCAAAATGTTAGTTCGTTTATAATGTCGATACTTATAAAATTGTTATGTGAGGTAAAATATGGTAGTGTGTTGATAATTATATAATAGAATTATAGATTGAGCTAAGATTTTTTATGTCAGTTCTAAAATTTATGGCGTTGGGGTCTGCTTTAATTTGTATCATTTCCATGATTAATCTTTTTTTGAGCCAACTCTCATTGTTTAGTATTTTTGTGTTATCGAATTGAAAGTCATGTTTATGTTCTATTGCATGTTGTGCTAAGGCTGTGTGTATTTCGGTAGTGTGTTTTATGCTATTTTTGTGTTCTTTTATTCGGGTTTCAAGATATCTTTTAGTTTGGCCTATGTAAGTGGCGTCGCAATCTTTGCAGTCGATTTTATACACGATGTTGGATATTCGATTACTGTTGATTTTGTCTTTCGTGGAACCAATGATGGATGAAATATTGTGTTTATTGTTTGTAACTAATGTTATGTTGTATTGTTGGAAAAGACGGATTAGTTGGTGATGTATGTTTTTTGTGTAGGGGAGATTTATTATTCTAGAGGAGTCAAAACTATTGTTGTTCGTTTTTTGTTTGTTGATTATGGAAACTCGATGTTTTATTAATTTGTCTGTAAAGGAGGTTGGATAGCAATTTTTTGTCATTGTGTCGCAGATGAGTTGGAGATTTTCTTTATGAAATGAATGGTGAGATAGTTTTATTGCTCTGTCAATCAACATGTAGATTATGGCTTTTTTTTTGTGAGAGTGGGTGGTGTGAGTAGAAATTTATGAATCTGCCAGACCAAGTTGGTTTTCTATACCAATTTGTAATAATTGAATTTTGTTTACGGATTAGTAGTAAGTCAAGGAATGGGATTTTGTTGTCTATTTCATTTTCCGATGTAAATTGTAGTTTTGGGTTATAGGCATTAAAAATCTTTTTGGTGGATTCTAGTTTGTTCGTTGGTAGAGCGATAATAATATCGTCGACGTATCTTTTATATAATGGCAATGAGAACCTTAATTTTTCTAGGCAACTTGTTTCAAGGTCGATCATGACTATGTTGGACAGTATTGGGGCCAGAGGTGATCCCATGGGTAATCCTGAGATTTGTTGGTAGATTTTGTCTTGGAATGTGAAAAAGGTTGAGAACATGATATATTCTATGGCTTTAATAATTTCGTGTAAGGGAAACGCATTTGAGAATAAGTTTGATCTTTTTTGTAGGCTGTGGATAACTAGTGGTAATGGAATGTTGGTGTAGAGAGAAACGACATCAAATGAGAATAGTTTATAGTTGAGTGGGATTGAGAGGTTGGAAAGTGAGTGTTTTAAGTGGAAGCTGTCTTTGACGTGTGAGTTGGTCGTACTGATTAGTTTAGAGAGTTTTGATTGAATGAATTCAGCTAATCTGTGTGTTGGGCTATTTATGGATGATACTATTGGACGAAGTGGATAGTTTATTTTGTGAATTTTTGGTAGGCAATAGAGACGGGATAAGTTGCAATTTTCAGCTTTTAAATATTTTTATTTCGATTCATCTATGATTTTTAGGGATTTCCATCTAGAGAGAATGTTGTTGATACCTTTTTGTAGAGAATTGATGGGATTTTTGTTTGTTAGTTTGTAAATTGTAGAATCTGCAAGTAATTCATGGGTTTTTGTGATGTAATCTGATTTGTTTAGAATGACTGTTGTATTTCCTTTGTCTGCTTGTGTAACTAAGAGTTGAGGGTTGTTTTTCAAAAATAAAGATGTGTGTTTTATAATTTGGTTGGTGTTGGAGAATGATTTGGGGATATTTATTTTGTTTAAGATTTTGCTGAATCTGCTTCTAATTTCAATTTGTCTAGGCTTGTCAAGTAGAAAATCTAGTTTGGCTTCAAGTTCTGATATAGATTTGTGGATGTGAGTTTTTATGTTTGAGAGTTCAAGGTAAGGGAAACAGAATTTTTCCCCTAGAGACAGGAAAGTGGAAATGTGTAGGGGAATGTCTATATTGGATAGATTTATGAGCCAGTCTTTATTTTTGTTCAATGTGGTTGTTGAGTTTATATTTTGTAAAGGATCGGTGGGAAGAATGTTATTTGTGTTATGTTGATTACTGGTGAGTGATGAATATAGAATGTTGTGATTTTGTGTTGTTTGATTAGTATTTTGACGATTTAAGTGATGTGTTTTGTTGTGGTCTAAATGTGTTTGTGATGATATTGTTTTTAAAAATTCCTCGTGGTTAAAAATGTGATGGTGTATGTTTTTGGTTCGTTGAAATCTGAGATTTTGTAGTTTTTTTTGGTGAACTTCATATGAGAGTTTTGATAATTTATTTAGTTTTGTTTCTTCTAAGGTGAAAAATCTTTCTTTAATGTTGTTTGGAGTCTTGTTGATTGTTTTTGTGTTCTTTTCAATTTTTTTTGTTCAATACTTTAATTCGAAAATTGAGATCGTCAATTTCTATATTTAATATAGCTTTGTGGAATTTGTGAGATGTCTTATCGAGTTTTATTTTACCTTCGTTATTGGAGATCTGAATATTAAGGGGTTTGTAAAAAATGTGTTTCGGTGTCAAACCTTCTTGTCTACATTTAAGTAAGAAACGGAGTTGTTGTTTAAGGCGAGTCTTGGTGGCAGTGTCGTGTTTCCAATTCTTGAACGCTGCTAAGGTGAAATATCCAAAGAGTTGTAGTATCTCGCTGAAGAAGGTCATTGTGTCTTGTTTATAGCCAATCGATTTGGAATGAATCAAAGAAGTATGCGGCCGTGTAGGTGATAAGAGATCGCTAGAGTTTCGGCTTCGGTCCGGCCAGTGAAGGACTTCCAAGGTTAACGATGGAAATAAGAAATTATGTTTCTTTTACGTTTCGGCCCTCTGGTTCGGGTCCTCTTCAGAATATGTATATTTAATTTTCCCTGTATAAGCAGTGATACACAGTATTTTACAATTACGTAACATCTAGATGTTGTGTTATTTTGTGTGACAATCATATTGGTTCTGTTTTAACTATAATTATGTACATGAAGTATGGATGACGACTTTTATTGCGTTACTTAGTGTTATGTGTAAGTATTGGTGTGTAAAATGTACGGAGTGTGGAGAAAATATAAGAGTGCGATATGGTATTTTACTAACCTCGAAGTAGTGAAATTTCGGATCTTTTTTAAACACACGTTTGGAAAGAAGTTGTAACAAACAGAGACATTATGTGTGAATAAATATAATGTTCTGTGAAGAACATTATACAACGATTTTATACACATCGATGTTTATACACATTAAGAACGATTTTATACACATCGTGTATAAAATCGACTGCAAAGATTGCGACGCCACTTACATAGGCCAAACTAAAAGATATCTTGAAACCCGAATAAAAGAACACAAAAATAGCATGAAACACACTACCGGAATACACACAGCCTTAGCACAACATGCAATAGAACATAAACATGACTTTCAATTCGATAACACAAAAATACTAAACAATGAGAGTTGGCTCAAAAAAAGATTAATCATGGAAATGATACAAATTAAAGCACACCCCAACGCCATAAATTTTAGAACTGACATAAAAAATCTTAGCTCAATCTATAATTCTATTATATAATTCTCAACACACTACCATATTTTACCTCACATAACAATTTTATAAGTATCGACATTATAAACGAACTAACATTTTGACATGAAAAGCTAATTTTAATGACATCACAAATTAATTTTAAATACCCCTAACTTGGCGCACCTAATTTATTCTCATTGACACGTCACTGCGAGCACGATCTCTCCCCCAATTGATAGCACAGAGACTCGAATACGCCACCCGAAAACAATATATCACTTAGTTTCTCTCGAACTCCTGTCCGCTACACAACTCAAAATGTAACGAACCAATGAAATAATTCGAGTTTTTTTTCACTCATTTTGGAAAGATAACACACTCTTAAGAACAAACTCAACCGGTAATTACCAGAGTTCTTGACTACTCATTAAAATTTTTTTATTAGATCAAATCCTTATACCTAAATTCTCAATAGTGATACATAAAAATTAACCCATAACTACTTATCTATTACAGATCAGATAAAATCGCCCATAAACGATATTAACTCCATCTACTGAGTACCTTTCACAGAACATTATTTTTATTCACACATAATGTCTCTGTTTGTTACAACTTCTTTCCAAACATGTGTTTAAAAAAGATCCGAAATTTCACTACTTCGAGGTTAGTAAAATACCATATCGCACTCTTATATTTTCTCCACACTCCGTACATTTTACACACCAATACTTACACATAACACTAAGTAACGCAATAAAAGTCGTCATCCATACTTCATGTACATAATTATAGTTAAAACAGAACCAATATGATTGTCACACAAAATAACACAACATCTAGATGTTACGTAATTGTAAAATACTGTGTATCACTGTTTAACGGGGAAAATTAAATATACATATTCTGAAGAGGACCCGAACCAGAGGGCCGAAACGTAAAAGAAACATAATTTCTTATTTCCATCGTTAACCTTGGAAGTCCTTCACTGGCCGGACCGAAGCCGAAACTCTAGCGATCTTTTATAACATTATAACAACTAATAAATCCTATTCGAAATACTTACCCGTCATGTAAGGAAATAAACAGAATGCAACAATTAAATTTTATTCATTATTTACAAGATTTGTATAACAAAAATCATACATTAAACAATCTCGACGAGTTCCGAAATTATGAAACATTTATTATTAAATCACACACACGAATACGAACAATATGGACTAATGTAATAAATTGTAAAGCGCATGGTAAATTCATAAGAATTAATTCATCAAGAGCTCCATTTGATCCTGTAAGAAGAAAAGAGAAAGACGCCGGTACTCCATACCGTCCCATAAGAGTAAGGGAGAAGGAAGGATGCCTAGGTCACAACAGCGCTCACTTCCCCGACGCTGGATGCTGGCCCCACCAAGATGGCCGCCGACCCCACTCGAGGAGTATATAAAAGAAGGGGTACCTCTCCTTCAACAGTTCTCCGGTCTCTCCACCAGTCAGTCGCGCTTCTCCGTTCGTCGGAACCGCAAGCTGGAAAATCGGCTCTTGTAACTTTTGAATCTTTGATTCTTTTTGGGTAACAGTTATACCCTTTTTGTTTTCTTATACGAGTATTCATTTCGTACATTTATTTCCATTATATCCAATCTATTTTCCGCGATTTAATTCATTTTTAAAAGTTGTAACAATATATCGATAATCTCCAAACGTGATTATCATCTTGTGTTAATTTATTGTGTTAATCCTGAATTCCTTGATTTAATCAAAAGGATCACTCATCGTTTTCTTCGGCATTTTTTATTCAGAATTCCAAGTATATCCAAGAAATACTTGTCAAAGGAATTGTGCCAGTTTATCCAAAGTTTCTCTACTACTTTTTGCCTTGTGTTTTAGTGCTCCTTAGCTGAGCACGAAACGTCCCCATCCTTTTCCGGTGATAACGTGATCTTTCGTGCTGCCTAGTGGCTAAGCACGGTCACCCCGATCTACCATGCAATCTCATTCCTCAAATAAATTTGGATTCAGTGCTACTAGATTTGCACGAATTCATAACCCTTTCAGTGTTGCGAGTGTGCTGCCTAAAGGCTAAGCACCCGTGCCACAATTTGGAAACTAGGCCAATACCTGAAACAAATTATGTTGAATTTATTAGTTAACTTACTTTTTCTCTAATGCCAAGAAGACGTGCTGGTGCTCACTTTCAACGACGCCGCGCTCAGTCTAGCCGAGGCGGAACATCGGATCGACATTCCCGCGCTGATAATAGAACTCTAGAACAAAGGTTCAATCAATTGCCGCGTAGCGCAAGGTTGCGCATTATTTCAAATACTCTCCTCCATTCGCGAGTGTATATCTTGGACGGTCGTTCAATCCGTCGCGTATCTCCGCCGTCACCTGGCTGTGATTCAGACACATCCACGGTCGTAGCATCACCTGAACACGAAGCAACATTTCCGGTTATTTCATTCGACGTCGAATCCTGCTCTATTGTCGTCGAACCTGAAATCAGTTCTTACGTCACGGACTCACCTGTTGCGGAGTCTCCATCTGTCATTGAGTCCGCACACAACTAGGTTCCATCCCTATGGGTGCGTGTACATCGTGTTCTAAGAGGTCTGCTGTGGAACTTGCTGTCCCCGAAATCTCCATTCGGTTCGAGATAGTTCACACCGATCACGGACGTTCCCATCAGATACAGCAGCGTCCTCTTCCTCTACCCGCTACGCACCGCCGCTCGTAAGGGTAAGTTAGATTAATTCACGCTACTATATTTTCTACTCTCTTACCCTAATTTTGCATTTTCTACGTTTTATAAGAATACTTACCAATTACCGATTGTGACCTGGTCCTCGTCCCCGTCGGGCGCATTCCCGACCAAAGGTAGGGCCCTCCTTCTCTTGATCCGCGATCCTGAAAGAAAAGTAAAGTTAAAATTAATTAGATTGTCTTTCCTCATTTTCTCCTTTTACTACTCACCCAACTCAGCACGTGACTTCTCCTCGTGTCCGTGTACCTGTAAAGAATAAAATCGAATTAAATTAAAATCATTGTCTTCCCATTCTCCCTCTTTTATTACTTACCCAATTCAGGACGTAACAATTGTTCCCCACCCGGACGACCAAAGGGCGTCTCGGGAAGAGGGTATATTACGGTTTGGAATTGCGCGCAACAAAAAAGTTTTAAAAGTTGAAAAGAAAGATAAAGTAAACGAAATTCGCGACTTACTCCGTCTCAACCATCTAAACGATGAAGAACGGTCAAGCGTGGATAAAATTATAAGCGAGAATTCGGACCTATTTCATTTGCCAGGAAAAGTCCTAGGCTTTACAGATAAAATCGAGCATAAGATAACGACGAACGACGATCAACCAGTTTTAACGAGGCAGTATATATTTCCGCCCGTTCATCAAGATGAAATTACAAAACAAGTCATGAACTAATTGAAGGGGGAGTAATAAAACCGTCAAACTCCCCGTATAGTTCGCGTTTGTGGATCGTTCCGAAAAAGGCGGAATCACAAGGAAATCCAAAGTGGCGCATGGTCATTGATTATAGGAACTTAAACGAGAAGACAATTGGCGATGCTTACCCATTACCTCAAATAACCGAAATTCTCGACCAATTGGGTAATGCGAAATATTTTTCAGTATTCGACCTGGCCAGCGGTTCCCATCAAATTAAAGTACATCCAGATGATTCTCACAAGACAGCATTTGCTACACCATTCGGACACTACGAATTCGACCGAATGCCATTTGGTTTAAAAAACGCTCCGGCGACATTTCAAAGATTAATGGATCGAGTCTTAACAGGGCTTCAAGGCATCGAGCTGTTTGTTTATTTGGACGACATCGTCATTTATGCAAAGACACTAGTTTAACACGAGAATAAATTCAACAAAATTGCGAAAAAATTAAGGCAAGCCAACTTAAAATTACAACCGGACAAGTGTGAATTTTTAAGACGAGAAGTGGCATATTTGGGTCACATCATAAGTGAGGACGGGGTTAAACCCGATCCCAAAAAATTGGAGGCTCTACAGGGATACCCCAGGCCTACCACTCCGAAAAAGATAAAACAATTTTTAGGACTTGCAGGTTATTACCGCAGGTTTATCGAAAAAATTGCAGGCATTGCAAAGCCACTCACAAATTTATTAAAAAAGAGATCGACCTTCAAATGGACCGAATCTCACCAAAAAGCCTTTGATACGCTTATCGAGGCGTTATGTAAAGAACCAATTCTTCAATATCCGGATTTCACAAAACCATTCATCATAACAACGGACGCATCCGATCATGCCATTGGCGGAATTTTGAGCCAAGGCGAAATTGGTAAAGATAAACCCGTTAGTTACACCTCTCGAACTCTTGGAAAACACGAAGTTAATTACTCAGTGATCGAGAAGGAATTATTGGCTATCCTTTATTGTGTAAATCATTTCAGACCTTATGTCTACGGCCGTGAGTTCTTATTGGTAACGGATCACAAGCCGCTCGTATGGCTTCACTCCGTAAAAGACCCGACCAATCGGCTTGTGCATTGGCGCCTTAGCCTTGCTAATTATACTTATAAAATTGTATACAAACCAGGAAGGGTAAACAGCAATGCTGACGCCCTCTCCCGGAACCCGCCAGTAAAAAATCAGACTGTGCTCATGGTGAAGCATACGCCATGTAAAAGAAAATCCGAATCGCCTATCGTTGGTCCAAGTCGGGCAAAAATCGGTAAACCGACGCCTAGTGAAAACGACGATTCGGACTCGGACGAAAGATTGTTCGACCCACCAGCTGGAAGAAACCCAGCTAAAAAACGAAATCCTACCTCAAATCCTGATACGGATACGGAGGAAATCCCCGATCCGTCGGACGGCAACCAAAGGAAAAATCCACCTGAAAAAAGGAAAAAGTTGGCCGGCTCCGCGGACGAGGACGATTTCCTCGGTTTCCGAAATTTCCCGACAATTTCGCAAACTTCTGGCAAAACGCCTCGTCGTTGCGAAAAAGAAAAAGAAACTCCGAAAACCCGGAACCTGGAAGAACCGCCTTCCCATCCTCAATCCGTCGAACCTGTAAAAGAAACAACCTTGCACACGTCCATTCCAGACGCAAGTCCAAACGACGGAAACGCGGAAAATTTTCAAATACCGCAACTTTTAGAAGATCGAGAAATAGCCCCATTTCCTGAGGATTCCGAAACTCCGGAACCGTCAGAACATGGAGAAAACATTGAGAATATCGATGATCTCACCGAAAGCTCAAGCGACTCAGACGACGACTCTGTAAATAGCGACATATTTGATATTGAAAACCCCGAGTATGCATTACCGAGGGAAAACAGTGAAGTCCAAGGTAGACTCACCATACGCGAAACGCGTGATAATTTGTCCATGTTCAAGGACAATCTCGTCGTCTTTGTCACCACTTCCGGGAGACCAATCGATGATGGAGCGAAAGATCTCCAAACTCAGAATTTGTTTCCCAAAATCGAGGAAACCACGTATTTACGACTCAAGGTAATAAACGAAAATTCAAGATGCATATTAGCTATACCATTGTTGGCTAATCTTCACGAAAATCTTTTGATCGAGGACCTTAAGGAAGCCCTCGACTCCTTGAAAAACTTTGTCCGCGAAACATCTACGAAACTAATTTATGTCGCGAAAACAAACTCAATCGGAAATGTATCATGGAACGAAATTAAAAATCTTTTGATACGAACGCTAGGCAACGACGAAGTTACGTTGACTATCTGTAAATAACATCGCAAGGTGGCCATAGACGTGGTTCCTGTTCCGAAGATGGGAACCAGTACCCGACAACCACCCGGGGTTGACGCCCAAAATGCCCTCTGGCACCGCAATCAAGAAGACGACTATCGACATCAGCAAAGCGTTCTTGGTTACAGGATGACGTGGAAAATTTACCTTGCCGTCCTGTTTTGCATCCGCCCGACTGCCGGCCTTGTCGGATACGAATGTGGCGGACCATCTCTAAACGTATCGACCATCTCTTTGGGCAACATCGGCGAATGTGACATCCCTTTGGTCGATCCGATACCGACACCAGTGAAGATTCAACTCCTGCAACTTTCGGAGTTCTCATCAACTGGCGTAGTCCAATGTAAGGTCGAAATCGACCGGACGATTTACTACTGTTGGATGAGTTCCCACAACTCCATTGTACATAATGGACGTCAAATTTACCTGCACGAAGTCGATGAACGATCGTGCCGAAAAGTTCACGAAACAGGGCTACTGCAAGTAGGCCTGACAGCAAGAATTTCCGGGATCCGGAAAAACAGCACCACAACTCGGGGCGTGACCCTAGCCGGATCTGTCGGTAACCAGGGCAAATGCTCCGGTACACCATATAACGATCCTTTTGGCGCTTGGGACAACGTGGTCGTCCAAGCCTCAGTGAGGATAACTCTCACCAGTTACGAAGCAACGGTCAACTTGGCGACCAATAAAATAATCCTTCGGTCAGGAACACATTGCCAATTATCGGATGATACCTGCTTCGATATCGAAGGTAACGTCGTATTCTGGAAAACTGAACCAGCAGACACCTGCGCGTTTAACAGATACGACGTATTATTCGAGGGTACAGCTACCAAGTTAAGAACCTTCGACAACTCGCACCAAATACCGGACGTCTACACGCTCTCTACCCAGGATACTACCTTCGCATAGGCTGCTTAATCCGAAAAACCTGTTTGCGGCTATACACTCGTGCGAACGGAGCATCCAAAATTGTACGTCCTCGAAAATCAAAATCATGAATCTTTCGCTACGCGGAAAAGGGTGCTTGTTAGTAACCTCGACATATTCGCGTACGTGAACTCAAAGTTTATTTACGTCGAAAAGCATATTAAGGCGCAAATGAAAACACTTTACAAGGACATTCTCACACAACGATGCAATCTTGAAAAACAAATGCTACAAAACGCTCTCTCAACGGCATCCATTCTCCCCGGAAAATTCGCCCGGGCCGTCATGAAAGCCCCGGGATATATGGCCGTCATCGCAGGAGAGGTAGCACACATTGTCAAGTGCACACCCGTGGAATGCACCCATCGTCGAACGGACGAATGTTACAACGAACTTCCCGTAACGTTCCGCAACCAATCGTTCTTCCTGTCCACAATCTCAAGGACACTTATCCGGACGGGAACACATATCGAGTGCAACCCCATGTTGCCCGCCGAATATTGGATCGACGGCACTTGGTATCGTTTCACACCACATCCAGTCGAGGTACCGCCTCCTGGACAACTGAATCCCGCTTCCATGCCTACCTGGGGATACAACCCCATTGGAAATTTGGCTTCCAGCGGAATTTATTCTGACCACGAGATCATGTTCCCAGCATTGCTCATGATCATTGATCATGAAAAACCAGCATTGCTCAATAACATCGCAAGGGGTTTCGCAGGACACGACATACCCCCGGGAAGCGTTTCCCTCAAGACACTGATGGACGAGGACGCTCTCCAACACGTGGCTGATGGAGTAATTCACAAAATCTGGGGTGGTTTCGAAAAATTCGGGTCCAAAATTGGACAAATCTTGAAGTGCCTTTTTTATGAGGCTTGGGAAAGCTGACGCACGAACACGCTACATCCGCTGACTCGCCGTAATCTGGCAGGTTAGCGACTGGCATGGTTAATCCGGTGCTTAATGTTCGGACGTCGATTTCCCTTGACCTTTATATTTTTATTCGCGGCTGGCCGCCAATCGCCGTAACCGGGCGGAGGTGGGCCAGACGTAGCGAGTCGGCGGTGCCGTAATCTGGCACGCACTAGACTCGCTCAGCGTACCAAATTTTATTTCATATAAATCTGTACCTATGCGTTAGCCAAATACGTTTCCCGATACATTCGCTCGACAAATAAAAAACCCTCGTCCGTCCAAAATCGGACGTATAAACAGGGTATTTTCCAAGGAATTCGGAAGGTTTGCCGCACGAACACGCCACACGCGCCGACCCGCCGTAATTCGGTAGGTCAGCGACTGGCACGGTCACACCGGTGCTTAGTGTTCGGGCGTCGGCATCCGTTATTCTCAACATTCGTTCTCGCGGCTGACCGCCAATCGCCCTAACCGGGCGGAGGTGGAGCCAGACGTAGTGAGTCGACGGTGCCGTAACCTGGCACGTCTTGCACTCACTCAGCGGATCAAATAATTATAAAATCTATACATGTATATTTATATTTCGAAGCGAATGTATCCCTCATAAATTAATCCAGTCCTCATAGTCTCCGACTGCTCCCAACAACATCGGCATCCCCGGCCTATCGCATTCGCACGAGCACCGGGTACCCGTCTGGGCAACGACAGGTCGGGTCGAGCTGGAACATCTTTGCGATTCCTGGACAAATTCGGTCACACGGTCGAGTAGGTTTGACCCGCTACGCACCGCCGCTCTTTCTCACCAAGGTAAGCACAATTTCACGCTACTTTCTTATTTGCTTACCTGTCGCTCATGCGTCAAATTATACACCAACGACTTTACCAAGCGCCTATCCCAAGTGGGCACATTCCCGCTTAAACGTGGCGCTTTTCTTCTCTGACGGTAACTTACCGTCATATAAGTCTAATGACTTAATTCATTATAATCCGTACGTTCGTGGCACACTTCCCATTCGTAAATTCAAATCCTGAAAGGTAAATTAAAAGACGATTAATTATCGATTAAAAATGGGCCCCACGACGTAACAGCGGACAGTTCAACCGATGATAATTTGTTACTGACTATACCAACGGTAGTAGTCGAAGAATTCGAAAATGGTCGAAAAAGTAGTCGAAAAATGGTTCCCTCACTCCGGACGACCAAAAGGCGTTTCAGGAAGGAGATAGGACCGAATGTGAAAATAATTTCCTCACTCCAGACGACCAAATGGCGTTTCAGGAAGAGGATAAAAATCAAAAGGGTTCCCTCATTCCGGACGACCAAACGGCGTTTCAGGAAGAGGATAGGACCCGATGTGAAAATAATTCCCTCATTCCGGACGACCAAATGGCATTTCAGGAAGAGGATAAAAATCAAAAGGGTTCCCTCACTCCGGACGACCAAAAGGCGTTTCAGGAAGAGGATAGGACCCGATGTGAAAATAATTCCCTCACTCCGGACGACCAAAAGGCGTTTCAGGAAGAGGAGAAAAGTTTAATTGTTCCCCACCCTTAAAAGTTGAAAAGAAAGATAAAGTTAACGAAATTCGCGACTTACTCCATCTCAACCATCTAAACGATGAAGAACGGTCAAGCGTGGATAAAATTATAAGCGAGAATTCGGACCTATTTCATTTGCCAGGAAAAGTCCTAGGATTTACAGATAAAATCGAGCATAAGATAACGACGAACGATGATCAACCAGTTTTTACGAGGCAGTATAGATTTCCGCCCGTTCATAAAGATGAAATTACAAAACAAGGTAAAGAACTAATTGAAGGGGGAGTAATAAAACCGTCAAACTCCCCGTATAGTTCGCCTTCGTGGATCGTTCCCAAAAAGGCGGACTCACAAGGAAATCCAAAGTGGCGCATGGTCATTGATTATAGGAACTTAAACGAGAGGACAATTGGCGATGCTTATCCATTACCTTAAATAACCGAAATTCTCGACCAATTGGGTAATGCGAAATATTTTTCAGTATTCGACCTGGCCAGCGGTTTCCATCAAATTAAAGTACATCCAGATGATTCCCACAAGACAGCATTTGCTACACCATTCGGACACTACGAATTCGACCGAATGCCATTTGGTTTAAAAGACACTCCGGCGACATTTCAAAGATTAATGGATCGAGTCTTAACAGGCCTTCAAGGCATCGAGCTGTTTGTTTATTTGGACGACATCGTCATTTATGCAAAGATACTAGTTGAACACGAGAATAAATTCAACAAACTTGCGAAAAAATTAAGGCAAACCGACTTAAAATTACAACCGGACAAGTGTGAATTTTTAAGACGAGAAGTGGCATATTTGGGTCACATCATAAGTAAGGACGGGGTTAAACCCGATCCCAAAAAATTGGAGGCTCTACAGGGATATCCTAGACCTACCACTCCGAAAAAGATAAAAGAATTTTCGGGACTTGCAGGTTAGTACCGCAGGTTTATCGAAAATTTTTCAGGCATTGCAAAGCCACTCTCAAATTTATTAAAAAAGGGATCGACCTTCAAATGGACCGAATCTCACCAAAAAGCCTTTGATACTGTCACGTCCTGAATTGGGTAAGTAATAAAAGAGAGAGAATGGGAAGACAATGATTTGAATTTAATTCGATTTTATTCGTTACAGGTACACGGATGCGAGGAGAAGTCACGTGCTGAGTTGGGTGAGTAGGAAAAGGAGAAAATGAGGAAAGAGAATCTAATTAATTTTAACTTTACTTTTCTTTCAGGAACGCGGATCAAGAGAAAAAGGGCCCTACCTTTGGTCGGGAATGCGCCCGACGGGGACGAGGACTGTTACGTCCTGGCGATCTTGCCCTCGACAATATATATATATATATATATATATATATATATATATATATATATATATATATATATATATATTGTTATACATACGTATATACAAATTTACCATCTACAATACAAGTACTACTTTTCGTTAACTCTGACTCATATGGTGACGAGCTCATTTATTTTTCATCATTTCCTATTTTTGTCTGTGCACATTCGACTCCCGTAGTATGCACTTACTCCCGCTGAACGTGCCTAGCTAGCGCGCCGAGCTCAACGCTCGCGCGCACTCGCTTTCTATCATTGTCACTCTTCAGCGCCCGCGCGCACTTACTGGCTATCCTCGTCTCTCCTTAACGCCCGCGCGCACTCACTCGCTATCCTCGTCTCTCCTTAACGCTCGCGCGCATCCGCGCGCCCTCGCTCCGTCTCTCTCTAGCGCTCCGCTAGAAGACCAATGTACTCTTCCGGCTCGCCTGATACTTCGCGCGCTCAATCGAGCTCTCCATCATCCTCTACACTTTCTCCTCCTCTCTCCGGGTCACCCACGTACCTTCTTCATACTTATATAACCCGCATCACAAAAACCTTTTTCCTCAACCGTAAACCTCGATTTCCGCGGATCCGCGACATAATTCGCGACCCGCGAATCACGATTATCAACCCTCTCGCCCCTATTTCACGTACTCGCGAAAAACCACGAGATTACGTAATCCACGGACTCGCGATATACTCGCGACCCCGCGACTCGCCTCGTACATAGAGTCGGTCTCTCTCTTACTCTTACCCGGCCTAATCCTCTCTCTCTCTTACTCATGGCTACTATGGCGAATAGACGCTACATGACTTTTTCCCAAATTACTTTATTGCCCCTCGAGTCGAGCGAACGTTTCCCTTCAAGACATTTTCCAGAAAACACTCAAATTGCTTTGTTGCCCCTTGAAACGAGCAAGCGCTCTTTTTACAGTATAAGTCTCTTTTGTACGCTTTCTCATTTTCAAGTATATAATAGAAGACATTAACCAGATATTTTTCCCGAACTTTCCCAGCGCATGTATATCTCTTTCTCTCTCGCACTCGTCGTGTCTCTTCCCGACGCGCCACCATGATGCAAGCCACGTGTTGCACGTAGGCTTCTACGAAATAGTAATTTAAATAATATCACATCATGCCGAATCCTAAGAACTAATTAAGAGATAAACAAATCGCTATCACTCCATACCTTGTAGACTAAACAACCGCTCCAACACCAATATCACGCATCGCCTCTTTGTCTCCTTTGTCTCCAACCCTATAACATTATTATTATTTCCACGTGCAGAATACTCTAGAACAATTTCATACACGCGCTAATTAATAAAGAAGTTATTCAAATAATAATTAACGCCGTCACAATGCGACTTACAACATTACTAGTAATTATAATAAATGTTTTACGCGACAAATAAATTATAAACGTTATTTTAATCAAGCGACAATCGTCATAATTCAGTGTTATCAGTATAACAATATCTCACGCGCTATTTAAATAGCTAACAAACAATTAGCCATTATGAACATTTATATTTTTTCACGTACATACGAATAAAAGTATTATTCCTCGACTAGAACCGAATATTGAATACAATTACTTTCGCATAAATAATAGTACGCTCTATTTTATTAATTAAGAACTACACATTTATAATTATTCTATGCAACTCGTATATTCCGCGCCGTAATTATTATTCTCTCATTTAATCGCCGTATTTTGCAAATTACAATAACTTATCCTCATAGTACTACATCAAATCTGTTTCGCACGCACGCAAAGGAATAATCAACAACAACAATTGCAACTTATATAAAATTATATTTCTTCACTTAAAAAAAACAAACATCATTGTAACAAATTGTAAGACTAACGATAAATTAAAAACATTAATTTATTGTCAGTCCGACCATGACAAACCAGCATAGTTATTTGTTGTAACATTTAAATAATAATAATTAATTCATCGTCGAACTTGCCGTTCAAACGATATAAGAGCGAGCGAGAAAGAACATCGACGTCGGCGTCTCCACCCCGCGGCGCACGCGCACCACGCCGTTCCACCGCCGCACCAATAAAAGGCCGAGTCCTCCGCTGCTCGCCAGTTCTCCGGTCTCTCCACCAGTCTGTTGCGCTTCTCCGCTCGCCGCGTTCGTGTCGGACCCGCACGCTGGAAAATCGGAACATTTCATTAACATTTCTTTATTTTCACATCGTTATTCTATTGAATTGTAACTCGAAGTTTGAGTTTTAATTGCGTATCAATCTCATCGTATTCAACATCGCAGAGTTGTGTGTAATTATATTCATTTGCAAGTTTGTTACAATATATACATATTCATGTAAGTTTCTAGAATCAGTGAACAATTATTTCGCGACCCTTTATCCCTCGTCGAATATATTCTTCCGAACGTGTTGCTTAGTTTATTGGTTCGTCGTTTACAAAATCCACCTAAATCAACAATAATCTACCGTCGTTTTCGTGGCATTTCGTCTAATCGAAAATATTTCATTTTCCAACTTTATAAATTGTGTGTGTAGATCAATCGTCCGTTGCACGAACCAACCAATTATCCATCTCTTCCTGTTTTCCGAAGAATTGTTGGTTGTGCTACTTACTATTGCACGTCAACAATTTCTTACCTCGCTTAATTTCAAGACTCGATTTACCGGTTGTGCTACTTGCTACTGCACGTCGATTAATTCATGTCTTGAATCCACGCTTGCATGTCAATCCTACCTGTTCTCTCATTCTTCCCAGCCAACGGCCAATTGATTCTTCAATAAAATATTTATCAGTATTGATTTAATTTTATAAATGCCAAGAAGACGAGGTGGTTCCAAGTTTCGTCTCCGCCGCGCAACCGCAATAGCCGCGCAAAAGCCACAGCCGGCATCTCGTGGAAATAATTCATCTTTGCTCAAACAAATTATTCGCGACGCCGTAAAAGAACATTCGGTGAAAATTGGACCGAAAATTGTATCGAACGCTCCGTTCTGTGGCAAGGTCTTCCTTATCGACCCCCGTGGATACATCCGTGCAGTGACTCAATTGACCGGCAGTGATGCTTCCGACGCGCCTACCATCGTTGCAACATCGAACGTCGAGATTATCATCGTCGACTAATACTCCCGTCGTCAACATCGTTTCCATCCACTCCACGAGTTCGCCGCCGCGGAACCCGTCTTTACCTGCAACGCGTCGGTACATCGATGGGCCGATGCTCGTCGAAAAATAAGAAACCTACTACCTCACCGACTACCGTTGAAATCATCGTTCACCTAGAGATCATCATTACCGACGGAAGAACCTGCACTCGGGTACTTGATCAACCGTCGATAAACCCGCTACGCACCGCCGCTCGTAGGGTAAGTTGCATGTCCCCGTTACCATTCGTTATTTTCTTTCCCGACTGCCCTATTCCCGCGAGTGGTAATTACTTACCGATCAAATCGTGACTGATCCTCATCCCTGTTGGGCCCATTCCCGACTAAAGGCAGGATCTCAGGGCTGGTGTCCGTTTCCTAAAAATAGAAGATAAATACATTAACTCAAAAATCAACGTAAATTCAACCTCACAGTCCAAATCACGTATCTCTTTTTATTATATATATATTTCTTTTATCTATAATAAATTCCCGGACGTAACAGGATAAATTTTTGGTGGCAACGGTGGGATACACTAAAAGTCACATTTTGATCGATTCCCCGCCGAATATAAATAAACCATCGTAATTTTGACTAACGTTATATCTCGATAAAATTCCTCGTCAACCATAAATTAATTATCGTGATTTGATCAAATTCCCGTAAAATATAAGTCAACTGTCGTATTTTCAATTACAAATCACGTTTTGTAAAATATATATTTATTACGTAATTTCAAATTCATCGCGAATTCCAAAAATGTCTACCACGAGATCACAAGCTCGCGCTTTAAACGAAGAAGAATTGCGCATCCTTCACGAACAAATAGATCGAAAACGCGAAACGTTACAAGAACAAGAATGCGCTCTCCACGAAAAAGATATAGAAACTCGAGAGCGAATTAAAACCCTTCAAACCCTCGAAGATGGAAGAAGTCGGAATATGTCGGAGATACCCGATATTGCCGAAACACAGGACCAATTTTCTTCCCTCCATAGGGCACTTTCACAAATAATTTCGCGATTCGGCGACTTACAGGCCGAAATTCATGAAATAAAAAACGAAAAGCGCTTCTCGCCTAATCACGGATCTCCAATCCCCGAACGCCGTAGCCTTCGTGATGAGCATAACATCGACAACCTACCAAGGAACCCGAATTTAAAATTCAAGGACGCATTAGAATCAGTCCCTACGTTCAACGGGTATAACATCCCCGTCTTACGTTTTATTCGTTCGTGTAAAAGAGCTAGGGATATGTTTTCCCCTCATCTCGAACCAAGTCTCACGCAATTATTGCGCAACAAATTAAAAGGCCACGCCGCAACTGCTTTGGAAGACTATACTTTTGATAACATCACCGAATTCGCGGACCGCCTCAAAACTTTATTCAGAGCCGCGAAAACCCTCAACGAATTCCGACGCGAACTCGGAAATATCTCGAAGGGTAAATCCGAACACATCATTGACTACATTAGCCGCGTTAAGGATCTCCACACGGCAATCTACGAGGCCGAGGTAGACAATCACGGACTCGTTAATACAAATCACCGTAACACGCTAAATAACGATACTCTCGATTGTTTTATTAAGGGGCTTCCCCCCGATTTTCGCATACGACTAATACTCGAAAGTTTCCTTGATCTGGCAGACGCGTTTACCAAAGCTGTTAAGGTCGAAAAGGACATGGAGCGCGATCGCGCTCAGTTTAAAGATAACCGCGCGGAAAATAAACCGGGCGTTTCTCCCGTCAAAGCGTTCTCCCCCTCCGGAAGAACGACGTGTAACCATTGCGCTCGACCTCACCCATCGGAAAACTGTTGGCAAAGGTTTCCCGAAAAGAGGCCCGCGCACATACCCGTGCACGATAACGAACAAGTCGCGAGTAATAATATCAACAATAACGCAAATAACGGGCCGCGTGCCAACGATCGCGATAACGCTAGGCCGCGCCCTCCGTGCAACTATTGCCAAAAACCAGGCCATTCCGAAGCCATGTGTTATCGGAAACAAAACGACGAACGGAATAAACAAAATTCCGATCCAAAAAACTCGAACAACAGTCCCTTGGACAGGGCCTCCCCACGGGACGAACAACGCCAGGAGCGCCCGGTACGAATAATCGACGCCGAACCGTGCGAACCGTCCGGGTCCTCTTAAGTAATTCGGAAAGTTCTCCCTCGGTATTTTTGGATTGCCCGCAATTAGCCGGTCCTACGGAATTTTTGATCGACTCGGGCGCCGAGGTGAATTTGGTTAAAAAACAAATCGTAAATACTTACATCAATGATTACGAAATATTAAGATTGGACGGCATTTCGCCGACTCCCGTAAAAACTTTGGGATCTGTAGTACTAACGGTGAACAATATTCCCGTAAAATTTCACGTTGTAAGCGATTGGTTCCCTATCGAGCAGCACGTTCTTCTAGGAACCGAATTTTTTGCTGGAAATAAGGGCATTATTGATTGGAAACACGAACAACTAAGTTACGGTGATCAAGTGATTCTTTTTGTATCGAAGCAAAGTACAGGGTGCGCCAGAGAAATGTACTTATTTGAAAGGTCAATAAAAACAAAAGTACTTCAATTATTGTTTAAATTTTTTTTTTGTTGATAATACGATATCCCAATTTTTTTTTCATGCAGTCTTGAAAATGACATCGGATAAATGGCGACCCCCATTGCGCATACACTGATGAAGTCGATTTTTGAAATTCGCATCCACTCTTTGCAGCATATCAATCGGTATGTTGGCAATGGCGTCGCGAATGTTGTTCTTGAGGTGTGCTATGGTCCGTGGTCGATCGACATAAACCAGAGTTTTCAAATAACCCCATAAAAAGAAATCGCATGGAGTCAAATCTGGAGGTAATGGGAATAATTGGTCCTCATTTTATTGAAGAAAACGAACGCGCAGTTACCGTGAATGGAGCTCGTTACAGGAACATGATCGAGGAATTTTTTCTTCCAAGACTCGAAGAAATGAACGTTAGGAACGTGTGGTTTCAGCAAGATGGAGCCACAGCACACACAGCACGAGACTCAATGAATTTGTTGCGACAACATTTCCCCGACCGCCTCATCTCTCTCAGAGGCGATCTCCAATGGCCGGCACGCTCTCCAGATTTGACTCCATGCGATTTCTTTTTATGGGGTTATTTGAAATCTCTGGTTTATGTCGATCGATCACGGACCATAGCACACCTCAAGAACAACATTCGCGACGCCATTGCCAACATACCGATTGATATGCTGCAAAGAGTGGATACGAATTTCAAAAATCGACTTCATCAGTGTATGCGCAATGGGGGTCGCCATTTATCCGATGTCATTTTCAAGACTGCATGAAAAAAAATTGGGATATTGTATTCTCAAATAAAAAAAAATTTTAAACAATAATTGAAGTACTTTTGTTTTTATTGACCTTTCAAATAAGTAAGTTTCTCTGGCGCACCCTGTATAACCATTCCCAAACGTTCAAAGGTTGTATGCTACGTCAAAGTGAAAAATCCCGAAATTAAAGAAGGATATATTCCGAGGCTCCATTTTGGAGAAGGGATTTTCATGGGCGAAGCACTCGTGACGATTAAGAATGGGATTGCACATTTAATGGCTCACAACGCCACTGGAGACAATCTTTCTATGGAAATTCCGTACGTAACCGTTCGAGAGTTTAGCTGTAAAGTTTCCACGGATATCGATTTGACCACTTCAGCCCCGATAGCTCGAAAAGGGCCGGAGGCTAATGAAGCGGGTCCTCTTGCCTCTCTCCCTTTTCCGGAAAAGCTTATGTCGGAACGGGAAACTTTTGCATTTCTTGCCCCAAGGAAGAGGGTATTAGTAGCTGAAAAGGAGAATAAATTACAAGAAATTTTGGGTCTATTGCGCTTCGATCACCTTAACGAGGAAAAACGTAAAAATGTAAATTCAATCGTTGAAGAAAACCTGGTTCTATTTTATATCCCGGGATCTCCTCTTAGTTTCACCAACGCTATAAACCATCGAATAATTACAACGGACGATCAACCCGTTTTTACGCGTCAATATCGTTTCCCCCCTGTCCACAAACAGGAAATCACGAAACAAGTAAACGATTTGATATCAGGGGACATTATCGAACAATCAACTTCTCCGTATAGTTCACCCCTCTGGATCGTGCCTAAGAAAGCCGATTCCCAAGGGAACAAAAGATGGCGGATGGTCATCGACTACCGTAACCTGAACGAAAAGACGATTGGGGACGCTTACCCCCTCCCGCAAATTTCGGAAATTTTAGATCAATTGGGGAATGCTAAATACTTTTTCGTATTTGATTTGGCTAGCGGGTTCCACCAGATTAAGGTGCACCCTGACGACGCACACAAAACCGCCTTTTCGACCCCTTTCGGTCACTATCAATTCACTCGTATGCCATTCGGGCTCAAAAACGCGCCCGCCACACTTCAACGCTTGATGGATCAGGTTCTCACCGGTCTACAAGGCAACGAGTTGTTCGTGTATCTTGACGACATCGTCATTTACGCACAAACCCTTGACGAACACGCGGAAAAATTCCACAAACTCGCGAAAAGATTGAGACGGGCAAATCTCAAATTACAGCCCGATAAGTGCGAATTTTTGAGACGCGAAGTGGCCTACCTGCGCCACATTATAAGCGAAGATGGGGTAAAACCTGACCCTAAAAAACTCGAAGCTCTCAAGGATTATCCCAGACCAACTACACCAAAGAAAATCAAACAATTTCTAGGTCTCGCGGGATATTACCGTCGTTTCATCGAAAACTTTTCCGGGATCGCAAAACCGCTAACATTATCATTAAAAAAGGAGTCTCATTTCAAGTGGACTGATACCCAAGAAAAGGCATTCGTAACGCTACGCGATGCCCTCTGTAAAGAACCGGTACTCCAGTATCCAGATTTTTCGAAACCATTTATCATTACGACCGACGCATCAGATATCGCGGTCGGGGGTGTCCTTAGCCAAGGAGAAATCGCCAAGGATCGACCCATCAGTTACGCCTCACGTACACTGAATAAACATGAACTCAACTATTCAACAATAGAAAAAGAACTTCTTGCCATTCTGTATTGCGTAAACCATTTCAGACCTTATGTCTATGGGCAAGAGTTCGTATTAGTCACCGACCACAAGCCCCTCGTGTGGCTTCACTCGGTAAAGGACCCGGCCAACAGGCTGGTCCATTGGCGACTTAGTCTTGCAAACTACACTTACAAAATAATTTACAAGCCAGGGAAAGCAAACAGCAATGCTGACGCTTTATCTCGAAATCCTCCTACTCAAAAAACGATTTTCATGACAAAACATACGCCAAACCAAAACGTCTCTTCGGACGACGAGAGAATCTTCTCTCCAGCTAAGAAAAGAAAGAAAAAATCAAAAGAAACAGAAGCCCATACGACCACTCCTCCAAGAAGGCTATCATTAGACTCAGTATCAAACGATACCTTCCGAGGCTTCAATTATCATGAACAAATGCAATCAAACGAAAAAGCAAAACGAAACTTACCTTTTGAACAGATGGACGTGGAGGAACCTTCCAGTGTACCCCCTCCCCTCCTTTCACGGGGAACCCTTCCGGATGTTACACTAGATTTCCCTCCGGAACTCGACCTCGCTGTTCCACCTGATCTTCCGTCAAACCCATCCTTGGATCGTTTTTCGGTCTCCCCCTTCAGGGAAGACCAACCTGAAAAGGAAAATGAAAACGACAAAGAAAATTCAAATGATAATGCAGGTATACCCGAAAGTGATGACGAATCGGACGACGATTCCGAACAAAGCAACTTAATCGATAACGAAAATCCTCAATTCGGAATTAGCGAAGAAAATCGCAACTTGTCTAGCGTGTTGAAGATCATAGAAACCCGCGGTAGATTACACATGCAAAAGGATAATTACGTCGTCTTCGTAACCATGACCGGGAAACCATTTGACGAAGGTGCTAAAGACCTCCAGGAACAAAACATCTTCCCGAAATTAGAAGAGTTGGCGTACCTGCGAGTAAAATTCAAAATTGTAAAATCGAAACAAATAATCGCACTACCCATTTTAGGTAGTATTCACAACAACCTCGAGACCCGTGATCTCCAGGAAATTTGCGCCTCCCTAAAGGACGCGATTCGCGAGTTATGCCTTAGAGAAATCTGTATCGCCAAAACGCCCTCTATCGGCAACGTGCCGTGGGCCGTAATTAAAAACACTTTGTACGAAGCGCTCCGCGAGGAAAATATCTCGCTCGTAATTTGCAAGCAGTTAGTTCAAATTCCTCCCGAAGAAAAGCGGCTGGAAATTATTAAAGAAAAGCTCGACTCGCTCATCGGCGGCCACAAAGGAGTAAACAAAACGTACAAACGTATCCGCGAATATTATTACTGGAAAAATATGAAAGTCCAGATCCAAGAATATATCCAACATTGTCGAAATTGTCAACTCAAAAAATTAGTTCGCGTAAAGACCAAGCAACCCATGATACTTACCGACACACCTGGGGCCGCATTCGATAAGATCGCCATGGACGTGGTAGGACCCCTCTCTTTGACGAAAAACGGCAATCAATACATATTGACTCTCCAAGATCTTCTTACGAATTATTCATTGGCTATACCACTGAGCCGAACTTCATCGATGGACATCAGCACCGCATTTGTGAAAAACTTCATCTCGCGATTCGGCGCTCCCCGCACCATCCTCGCCGATCAAGGATCCAACTTCTGCAGCAGTCTCATGAAGGCTGTGGCGAAAAAATTCAAAATCGAAGCCTACCAAACAACGGCTTGCCACCCCCAAAGCAATGGATCGATTGAACGTTCTCATCACGTACTCATGGAATACCTGAAACAATACGTTAACGAGAATTCCGATTGGAACGAGTATTTAGACCTAGCCATGTTTCAATATAACACGAGTCGTCATGAAGGCACTGGGTATTGTTACGTCCTGGCGATCTTGCCCTCCACAATATATATATATATATATATATATATATATATATATATATATATATATATATATATATATATATATATATATATATATATATGTATACACGAACATATACGGGTATATAGACTTACACATACATATCCTTTTTATTCAGTCGTACATACGCGATTTAATATATCCGGGTACCTACGTATGCATAGGACCCTATAGCACATAAGGAGTTATACGTAGTCACATACACATATATATATATACGTATATATAGATACGTAGTTATATACATATCCATTCATACATATATACATATATGCATACATACGAAACCGATATATATATATATATATATATATATATATATATACTGTTATACATACGTATATACAAATTTACAATCCACAATACAAGTACTACTTTTCGTTAACTCTGACTCATATTGTGACGAGCGCATTTATTTTTCATGATTTCCTATTTTGTTTGTGCACATTCGACTCCCGTAGTATGCACCTACTCCGGCTAAACGTGCCTAGCTAGCGCGCCGAGCTCAACGCTCGCGCGCACTCGCTTTCTATCCTTGTCCCTCTTCAGCGCCCGCGCGCACTTACTCGCTATCCTCGTCTCTCCTTAACGCTCGCGCGCACCCGCGCGCCCTCGCTCCGTCTCTCTCTAGCGCTCCGCTAGAAGACCAATGTACTCTTCCTGCTCGCCTGATACTTCGCGCGCTCAATAGAGCTCTCCATCATCCTCTACACTTTCTCCTCCTCTCTCCGGGTCACCCACGTACCTTCTTCATACTTATATAACCCGCATCACAAAAACCTTTTTCCTTAACCGTGAACCTCGATTTCCGCGGATTCGCGACATAATTCGCGACCCGCGAATCACGATTATCAACCCTCTCACCCCTATTTCACGTACTCGCGAAAAACCACGAGATTACGTAATCCACGGACTCGCGATATACTCGCGACCCCGCGACTCGCCTCGTACATAGAGTCGGTCTCTCTCTTACTCTTACCCGGCCTAATCCTCTCTCTCTCTTACTCATGGCTACTATGGCGAATAGACGCTACGTGACTTTTTCCCAAATTACTTTATTGCCCCTCGAGTCGAGCGAACGTTTCCTTTCAAGACACTTTCCAGAAAACACTCAAATTGCTTTATTGCCCCTTGAAACGAGCAAGCGCTCTTTTTACAATATAAGTCTCTTTTGTACGCTTTCCCATTTTCAAGTATATACTAGAAGACATTAACCAGATATTTATCCCGAACTTTCCCAGCGCATGTATATCTCTTTCTCTCTCGCACTCGTCGCGTCTCTTCCCGACGCGCCACCATGATGCAAGCCACGTGTTGCACGTAGGCTTCTACGAAATAGTAATTTAAACAATATCACATCATGCCGAATCCTAAGAACTAATTAAGAGATAAACAAATCGCTATCACTCCATACCTTGTAGACTAAACAACCGCTCCAACACCAATATCACGCATCGCCTCTTTGTCTCCTTTGTCTCCAACCCTATAAAATTATTATTATTTCCACGTTCAGAATACTCTAGAACAATTTCATACACGCTCTAATTAATAAAGAAGTTATTCAAATAATAATTAACGCCGTCACAATGCGACTTACAACATTACTAGTAATTATAATAAATGTTTTACGCGACAAATAAATTATAAACGTTATTATAATCAAGCGACAATCGTCATAATTCAGTATTATCAGTATAACAATATCTCACGCGCTATTTAAATTGCTAACAAACAATTAGCCATTATGAACATTTATATTTTTTCACGTACATACGAATAAAAGTATTATTCCTCGACTAGAACCGAATACGATTACTTTCGCATAAATAATAGTACGCTCTATTTTATTAATTAAGAACTACACATTTATAATTATTCTATGCAACTCGTATATTCCGCGTCGTAATTATTATTCTCTCATTTAATCGCCGTATTTTGCAAATTACAATAACTTATCCTCACAGTACTACATCAAATCTGTTTCGCACGCACGCAAAAGAATAAACAACAACAACAATTGCAACTTATATAAAATTATATTTCTTCACTTCAAAAACGAAGATCATTGTAACAAATTGTAAGACTAACGATAAATTAAAAACATTAATTTATCGTCAGTCCGACCATGACAAACCAGCAGAGTTATTTGTTGTAACATTTAAATAATAATAATTAATTCATCATCGAACCTTCCGTTCAAACGATATAAGAGCGAGCGAGAAAGAACACCGACGTCGGAGGCTCCACCCCGCGGCGCACGCGCACCACGCCGTTCCACCGCCGCACCAATAAAAGGCCGAGTCCTCCGCTGCTCGCCAGTTTTCCGGTCTCTCCACCAGTCAGTTGCGCTTCTCCGCTCGCCGCGTTCGTGTCGGACCCGCACGCTGGAAAATCGGAACATTTCATTAACATTTCTTTATTTTCACATCGATATTCTATTGAATTGTAACTCGAAGTTTGAGTTTTAATTGCGTATCAATCTCATCGTATTCAACATCGCAGAGTTGTGTGTAATTATATTCATTTCCAAGTTTGTAACAATAAATACATATTCATGTCTTCCTTATCGACCCCTCGTGGATACATCCGTGCAGTGACTTGATTGACCGGCAGTGACGCTTCCGACGCGCCTACCATCGTTGCAACATCGAACGTCGAGATTATCATCGTCGACTAATACTCCCGTCGTCAACTTCGTTTCCATCCACTCCACGAGTTCGCCGCCGCGGAACCCGTCTTTACCTGCAACGCGTCGGTACATCGATGGGCCGATGCTCGTCGAAAAATAAGAGACCTACTTCCTCACCGACTACCGTTGAAATCATCGTTCACCTAGAGATCATCATTACCGACGGAAGAACCTGCACTCGGGTACCTGATCAACCGTCGATAAACCCGCTACGCACCGCCGCTCGTAGGGTAAGTTGCATGTCCACGTTACCATTCGTTATTTTCTTTACCGACTGCCCTATTCCCGCGAGTGATAATTACTTACCGATCAAATCGTGACTGATCATCATCCATATTGGGCACATTCCCGACTAAAGGCAGGATCTCAGGGCTGGCGTCCGTTTCTTAAAAATAGAAGAAAAATACATTAACTCAAAAATCAACGTAAATTCAATCTCACAGTCCAAATCACGTATCTCTTTTTATTAAATATATATTTTGTTATCTATAATAAATTCCCGGACGTAACAGTATACCCCGCACGAACTCGTATTCGGCAGGTTAGCTCGTCACCCTTCGGCCCATCACCAAATCGAGGAGTCACAAGATCCTTCTTACGCCGAATACCTCACCGACCTGTTTAACCGTATAGATGGTCGACAAACGATGGCGGCCGAAAATCTGAATCATGCAAAAGAAAAATCAAAAGAGTACTACGATCGCAACATCAACCCAAAGTTTTTCAAGGTTGGCGATCGCGTGTTAATGCTAAAAGAACCCCAAAAAGGAAAATTCGGCGTTCAATATTCCGAGCCATGCGAAATAATCGAAATTCTATCAGGGGGTAACGTTAAAATCCTTTACCAGGGCAAACCTCGCATCGTACATACGAACAAATTGAGGGCCACCCGTCTGTAACCAACATTCTCGTTATTGGTTACAGAATGGAGCCGAAGACAACAGTCATCTTTGCTCTCCTCATGCGCACCGCCGTCTGCCTCATCGGGTATGACACGGCGCCCCTACGCTTATCGTCACCACCGTTTCTCTCACCGACATCGGAACTTGCGACATACCTATAGTCGATCCAACCCCGATACCCGTGAGAATCCAACTGCTGCAGCTCTCGGAATTTTCTACGACCGAGGTCGTTCAGTGCAAGGTCGAAATCGACAGGACCTTGTACAACTGCGGCATGAACTCGCATAATTCAATAGTACAAAATGGTCGTCAAATTTATCTTCACGAATTAGACGACAAAACTTGCCACAAGGTCCACGAAATGGGAATCATCCAACTAGGATTTTCCGTTATCATCACCGAACTAAATAGAAATAGTACAACATCGAGGAGTCTTACGCTTGCCGGAACTCTCACCAACGACGGAAGTTGTACCGGCGCCCAATACAGCGGTCCTTTCGGCACCTGGAGCAACGTAGTGGTTCAGGCCTCCGCCAAAATTACCATCTCTAATTACGAGGCATCGGTCAACATGGCGAACAACCGCATCATCCTCCAGAGCTCGACCCAATGTCAACTGTCCGAAGGTCAATGCACGGACGTCAAGGAACCAAGCTTTTTGGGAAACGGAACCTGTGAACACATGTCTCTTCAATCGATCCGACGTTCTTTACGATGGCAGTGCAACAAAACTTCGTACTATCGAAAACTCCATCCAGACGCCTGATGTGTATACGTTAACTACCCAAGAAACTACGTTCGCTCTGGCCGTTAGGAACGAAAAACCCATCTGCGGCTACACCCTTATCCGAACGGAACACCCGAAATTATTTATTCTTAAAACTCGCGATGGACAGACATTCGCCTCGCGTCGCGAGGTCCTCATCAGTAATCTAGACATATTTTCCTATGTAAATCCGAAATTCATTTATATGGAAAAACATATCAAAACCCAAATAAAGGCACTGTACAAGGACGTCTTGACACAACGATGCAATTTGGAACAACAACTACTCCGCAACGCTCTGGCAACCGCATCAATATTGCCGGAAAAATTCGCCCGAGCCGTCACCAGAAGTCCGGGGTACATGGCCGTCATCGCCGGCGAAGTAGCCCACATCATCAAGTGCGTTCCCGTGGAATGCACCCTTCGGAGGACCGAGGAATGCTACCTCGAGTTACCTGTAACTCACCACAACCAGTCGTACTTTCTTTCGACAATTTCACGCACACTCATCAAGGCCGGAACCCACATCGAATGTAATCCTTTTCTTCCGGCATAATACCTCATCGACGTGGCGTGGTACCGCTTCGCCCCGCATCTAATTGAAGTTCCACCTCCGCAAGTACTACGGCCGATGACTACTCCTACCATCCCCTAGGAAATTGGTTCCCCCAGACAATAAACCGGAACATAAACCTTCTACATCGACTAGGAGATTGTCGGGCATCGACGCCGTCCTGCTCGAGCGCCTTTGCGCCGGGCCTCAGCCATCCAGTAGGGTGTCTTTGGCTTAAAGCGGGGAGGTGTTACGTCCTGGCGATCTTGCCCTCCACAATATATATATATATATATATATATATATATATATATATATGTATACACGAACATATACGGGTATATAGACTTACACATACATATCCTTTTTATTCAGTCGTACATACGCGATTTAATATATCCGGGTACCTACGTATGCATAGGACCCTATAGCACATAAGGAGTTATACGTAGTCACATACACATATATATATACGTATATATAGATACGTAGTTATATACATACGTATATATAGATACGTAGTTATATACATATACATTCATACATATATACATATACGCATACTTACGAAACCGATATATATATATATATATATATATATATATATATATATATATTGTTATACATACGTATATACAAATTTACAATCTACAATACAAGTACTACTTTTCGTTAACTCTGACTCATATTGTGACGAGCGCATTTATTTTTCATAATTTCCTATTTTTGTCTGTGCACATTCGACTCCCGTAGTATGCACCTACTCCCGCTGAACGTGGCTAGCTAGCGCGCCGAGCTTAACGCTCGCGCGCACTCGCTTTCTATCCTTGTCCCTCTTCAGCGCCCGCGCGCACTTACTCGCTATCCTCGTCTCTCCTTAACGCCCGCGCGCACTCACTCGCTATCCTCGTCTCTCCTTAATGCTCGCGCGCACCCGCGCGCCCTCGCTCCGTCTCTCTCTAGCGCTCCGCTAGAAGACCAATGTACTCGTCCTGCTCGCCTGATACTTCGCGCGCTCAATCGAGCTCTCCATCATCCTCTACACTTTCTCCTCCTCTCTCCGGGTCACCCACGTACCTTCTTCATACTTATATAACCCGCATCACAAAAACCTTTTTCCTTAACCGTGAACCTCGATTTCCGCGGATCCGCGACATAATTCGCGACCCGCGAATCACGATTATCAACCCTCTCACCCCTATTTCACGTAGTCGCGAAAAACCACGAGATTACGTAATCCACGGACTCGCGATATACTCGCGACCCCGCGACTCGCCTCGTACATAGAGTCGGTCTCTCTCTTCCTCTTACCCGGCCTAATCCTCTCTCTCTTACTCATGGCTACTATGGCGAATAGACGCTACGTGACTTTTTCCCAAATTACTTTATTGCCCCTCGAGTCGAGCAAACGTTTCCCTTCAAGACACTTTCCAGAAAACACTCAAATTGCTTTATTGCCCCTTGAAACGAGCAAGCGCTCTTTTCACAGTATAAGTCTCTTTTGTACGCTTTCCCATTTTCAAGTATATAATAGAAGACATTAACCAGATATTTTTCCCGAACTATCCCAGCGCATGTATATCTCTTTCTCTCTCGCACTCGTCGCGTCTCTTCCCGACGCGCCACCATGATGCAAGCCACGTGTTGCACGTAGGCTTCTACGAAATAGTAATTTAAACAATATCACATCATGCCGAATCTTAAGAACTAATTAAGAGATAAACAAATCGCTATCACTCCATACCTTGTAGACTAAACAACCGCTCCAACACCAATGTCACGCATCGCCTTTATGTCTCCTTTGTCTCCAACCCTATAATATTATTATTATTTCCACGTGCAGAATACTCTAGAACAATTTCATACACGCGCTAATTAATAAAGAAGTTATTCAAATAATAATTAACGCCGTCACAATGTGACTTACAACATTACTAGTAATTTTAATCAAGCGACAATCGCCATAATTCAGTATTATCAGTATAACAATATCTCACGCGCTATTTAAATAGCTAACAAACAATTAGCCATTATGAACCCTTATATTTTTTCACGTACATACGAATAAAAGTATTATTCCTCGACTAGAACCGAATATTGAATACAATTACTTTCGCATAAATAATAGTACGCTCTATTTTATTAATTAAGAACTACACATTTATAATTATTCTATGCAACTCGTATATTCCGCGCCGTAATTATTATTCTTTCATTTAATCGCCATATTTTGAAAATTACAATAACTTATCCTCATAGTACTACATCAAATCTGTTTCGCACGCACGCAAAGGAATAAACAACAACAATTGCAACTTATATAAAATTATATTTCTTCACTTAAAAAAACAAACATCATTGTAACAAATTGTAAGACTAACGATAAATTAAAAACATTAATTTATCGTCAGTCATACCATGACAAACCAGCATAGTTATTTGTTGTAACATTTAAATAATAATAATTAATTCATCGTCGAACCTTCCGTTCAAACGATATAAGAGCGAGCGAGAAAGAACATCGACGTCGGCGTCTCCACCCCACGGCGCACGCCCACCACGCCGTTCCACCGCCGCACCAATAAAAGGCGGAGTCCTCCGCTGCTCGCCAGTTCTCCGGTCTCTCCACCAGTCAGTTGCGCTTCTCCGCTCGCCGCGTTCGTGTCGGACCCGCACGCTGGAAAAGCGGAACATTTCATTAACATTTCTTTATTTTCACATCGTTATTCTATTGAATTGTAACTCGAAGTTTGAGTTTTAATTGCGTATCAATCTCATCGTATTCAACATCGCAGAGTTGTGTGTAATTATATTCATTTTCAAGTTTGTAACAATATATACATATTCATGTAAGTTTCTAGAATCAGTGAACAATTATTTCGCAACCCTTTATCCCTCGTCGAATATATTCTTCCGAACGTGTTTCTTAGTTTATTCGTTCGTCGTTTACAAAATCCACCTGAATCAACAATAATCCACCGTCGTTTTCGTGGCATTTCGTCTAATCGAAAATATTTCATTTGTCAACTTTATATATTGTATGTGTAAATCAATCGTCCGTTGCACGAACCAACCTATTATCCATCACTTCCTGTTTTCCGAAGAATTGTTGGTTGTGCTACTTACTATTGCACGTCAACAATTTCTTACCTCGCTTAATTTCAAGACTCGATTTACCGGTTGTGCTACTTGCTACTGCACGTCGATTAATTCATGTCTTGAATCCACGCTTGCATGTCAATCCTACCTGTTCTCTCATTCTTCCCAGCCAACGGCCAATTGATTCTCCAATAAAATATTTATCAGTATTTATGTAATTTTATAAATGCCAAGAAGACGAGGTGGTTCCAAGTTTCGTCTCCGCCGCGCAACCTCAATAGCCGCGCAAAAGCCACGGCCGGCATTTCGTGGAAATAATTCATCTTTGCTCAAACAAATTATTCGCGACGCCGTAAAAGAACATTCGGTGAAAATTGGACCGAAAATTGTATCGAACGTTCCGTTCTGTGGAAAGGTCTTCCTTATCGACCCCCGTGGATACATCCGTGCAGGGACTCGATTGACCGGCAGTGACGCTTCCGACGCGCCTACCATCGTTGCAACATCGAACGTCGAGATTATCATCGTCGACTAATACTCCCGTCGTCAACATCGTTTCCATCCACTCCACGAGTTCGCCGCCGCGGAACCCGTCTTTACCTGCAACGCGTCGGTACATCGATGGGCCAATGCTCGTCGAAAAATAAGAAACCTACTACCTCACCGACTACCGTTGAAATCATCGTTCACCTAGAGATCATCATTACCGACGGAAGAACCTGCACTCGGGTACTTGATCAACCGTCGATAAACCCGCTACGCACCGCCGCTCGTAGGGTAAGTTGCATGTCCACGTTACCATTCGTTATTTTCTTTACCGACTGCCCTATTCCCACGAGTGATAATTACTTACCGATCAAATCGTGACTGATCCTCATCCCTGTTGGGCACATTCCCGACTAAAGGCAGGATCTCAGGGCTGGCGTCCGTTTCCTAAAAATAGAAGAAAAATACATTAACTCAAAAATCAACATAAATTCAACCTCACAGTCCAAATTACGTATCTTTTTTTATTAAATATATATTTTTTTTATCTATAATAAATTCCCGGACGTAACACTACATCCCGCTTCCATGCCTACGTGGGGGATACAACCCTATTGGAAATTTGGCATCCAGCGGAATTGATTCTGACCACGAGATCAACCAGTTGAGGGACAGAATTATGTTCCCCGCTGAAAAACCAGCATTACTCAACAACATTGCAAGGGGTTCCGCAGGACACGACATACCCCCGGGAAGCGTTTCCCTCAAGACACTGATGGACGAGGACGCCCTCCAACACGTGGCTGATGGAGTAATGCACAAAATCTAGGGTGGTTTCGAAAAATTCGGGATCGTCAGTGCGGGACTGTTCGGGGTCCTCGCAATCCTCACCATCATCAAGGCGATCATCGATACTTGCATCCATGGATATACACTCCACACTCTGTACGGATGGAGTTTCACCCTCCTAGGAGCCATCTGGAACTCGTTGACAAGCCTCCTAATTAGCAAGCTCACCATGCTGAACAACGGTCCTCGAAGGTTACCAACGACGAACCTCTGGAGCTGGTGTCCATCAATGACAATCGCGACCATCCGACGACGTGGAGGCGTATATCGGGCGTCGACCACGGACTCTTGGAGCGGCTCAACGCCGGTTCTCAGCAAAGCTGAAGCATTGCTTCAGACTTTTAGGGGGGAGGTGTTACGTCCTAGCACTCTCGCCCTCCAAATATTCATATCTGGTACGAATTGTAATAATTATTAAGATTTTTTCCTCGCCCTAAACGCGCTCATTTATGTTTTTCTTGAGGTACATATTAATCAGAACGACCCATGTATGGTCGATTTTACTCAGAAACCCCGTTATATAAAATATTCGTAAATATATCTTTAACTTTAGCTTGTGTATATCTACCCGTATACTTTAGGGACAAACAGTTCCCATGATAACTTTACCGCTAAGTTTACCTGTAACTTCAGGGACGAGCACATGGGTGCTCGGATTAACTTTACGAATAGTCTCATATACACGTACATATCTATTTGCCTGTACACTTCTGGGACACGCACATGGGTCCCCGGAGTACTATATCATAATGTCTCATATATACATACATATACACGAACCTGCATGGTTTAGGGACGTATACGAGAGTCCCTGGGATACCTCTTATAACAATTCCGCATGTCTATTTCCATGCATACTTTATATATATATATATATATATATATATATATATATATATATATATATTGTAATATAGGGTGAGAATTTTTCCTTTTATTCTTTCCCACAGTCTTCGAATTTTATCACCTCCGTCTCATCCACCAACATTCCGACGAAAACTCCTACACAAACATTAGAAGGATCCTAACATTTTTCCCGTGTACATTTTTGTCACCACCGCTCGATGCAGCTACATTCGGACAATCGTCGGGGCTTCTCCAAATTTATGGCTTCCGCCCAATCGAGGTCCCGAATGGAATAGTCAAATACTGGTTTTCTGAATTCCCAGATAACCCTCTCATAGCCTTATCCCTCTGGAAAATTCCCGAATAACGCCCCCAACCTCACGTAGGTCCTTCCTCCCACTATTCTCAATTTCCCACGCTCCAGCCCTATAAGTTGCCTCCGTTCTAGGCTAAGTTATCAGTAAGCCACCAAATTTGTAAGACGCCGAATCTCTGTCAGTTGAATACACGTAGCTCAAGTAGCTCAACTTCGTGTACACCGAGTTGATTCATCCTACAACCGTGTTTTGTAGCGAGTCAGTCACTCCTTTTAATTACAAAATCGACAATCGTCCCCAAACCGACATTACAATATATATATATATATATATATATATATATATATATATATATATATATATATATATATATATATATATATATATATATATATATATATATATATACGTACTCCATACGCTTCAGGGACATATAGCCGAGTCCCGGGGCCATAATCAATACATATCTACTTTCATGCACACTTCGGGGACATAAGTCCTCAAAGTGACATACACAAATATACATGTATATATATACTCGGTAAACTCCTGGGACATCCAAGAGAGTCTCCGGAGTCCAAATAATAATATTAATACCTTTACCTACATGTATATTTCGGGGACATTCATGAGTCACCGAACTAGTATCCAACATATATATGTATATTCGTGTTGACCATATTACAGTGGTCCTAGGAATACGAAATATTGTCATATCTATATTATGTATTTATTGGGGACGCGAGAGTCTTCGAATAACCCGCGAAACTGTTCCCAAGCAGTCAGCTTCATCGCGAGTTTTCTCACAGACCTCGGAGCTTGGTCACCACCTAGTCAGCACACCCTGCCGATAACGAAAAATATTCATTTCATTGCTCATGTACAACTCGAGATAAATAACGTTATCAGTGCTAATATTCGGTTACATGGGGACCGAGCTCGAGAGCGAGGGTAATGACGCCAAGCCCTTTGTCTCAGAGACAAAGAGGGCGAGAATACATATTGCGCTCCGGGAGCTGCCCAGTCAGTTCCGTCCGGTCTCTCCAACAGCGTGCATCGCAGAGTCCATGCTCTGAAAACCGGTATACTTATTTTATTTTATATTGTTTTCGAGTTTACCCCGGTCTCTTCGTCCGTGTATCTTTAAGTCTCTGTAAAACCGCTATTAATTGTTTAAATCAGAATAAAACTAAAAGGAAACATATCAAGTCAAACACTGCAACAAATACATTTTACGAAACTTATATTATTGTCTTTATTGAATTTAACAACGCTTATTTACGTGTAAAACACACAATTGTTATATCACATTCGATTTCTTCGCGCTATTAAAATTACGCAAAATACGGCGATCTCGCAAAAAGTGTAACATTCTTCGGGCAAATAATTAAAGCATATTTGCGTGCGTGCAAACACTCGACGAACGAACCATCGTGGTGTTTATCTCTCTCCCCGTTTTCGTTCAATTCTGGTGGTCACTATGCCTCCAGCGCAAAGGGAAGGAGGCGGTCATTAAGGCGAATAGGGCAATCTTTAAAAGGCCTAATAGGCGTGAACGAGGCGTTCACCTTGCGGAACTTTGGGTGGGACACCACTTTGCGGGCGCCCACACCCTTAACCTTCCGTCGGCTCAGGTTCCGACCGTCGCCCCACCCCTACAACCGGAGCGACCGGTGGAAGTCGCCACCATCTTTCGTTGGCCCCCAGGGATCGTGATGCGGCCACCGCATATCGGTGTGGATATCCCCGTTGTTCCGGAGATTCGGGAACCGCCCGTTTCGCCGGCATAGACACGGAGTCGGAGACAACGGACGCTCACCGCGACTCTGACTATGTGCCGGACGACGGGAACGAATCCGACACCTCGGCCCCGTCCGACGGGCCGGAGGTCATCAATGTCCTCTCGGATTAACCCGCTATGCAGCGCCGTTTTTTTCTCAGGTAAGCATAACTCCACGTTCACCGTGATGTTAGGGATATCATGCCCCCTGCCGTGTTCTAAATGCTCCCGGGGTTTGTTGTGCAGGCCGGAGAACGGTTTCACTCGGCGAGAAATCCCACCGGACCATCGTCGCTCACCTGCAGCGTTCGCAACAATATCCTTGACAACCGATAAATCAGAATTGCTATCGCCTTGAGCGACCCTGTATTTCAAAAATAAAAATGACTTACCTTATCGCCACTTTCTTATTTGCTTACCTGTCGCTCATGCGTCAAATTATACACCAACAACTTTACCAAGCGCCTATCCCAAGTGGGCACATTCCCGCTTAAACGTGGCGCTTTTCTTCTCCGACGGTAACTTACCGTCATATAAGTCATATATGACCTAATTCATTATAATCCGTACGTTCGTGGCCCACTTCCCATTCGTAAATTCAAATCCTGAAAGGTAAATTAAGAGACGATTACTTATCGATTAAAAATGGGCCCCACGACGTAACAGTGTTTCCTCGCGGCAGTCTCCGATCAGAATCCAATGAGCTCAGACCTAGAGTTCTTTAATCGATATTCATTGCGTCAAACCTTTGTTCTTTTCTTGTATCGCGAACGTTGTCATACAATTCAAGCATATAACATCTTGTACTTCGAAACTTCTGTAACAGTTTACGCGATAATCGTAAGAATCTTGGCTTTCTATTCCGCGCATTATTTTATTGGAATTTCCATTCCCGATCCGTGAAATTCACGAATATAAGAATCTCTGTCATCGACCATCTGTATCCTTCTTACTCACACACACCCTCTGCGAACGCTTCTGACCCATCGGCACAGGGCCCTAAGTTTTACCACCGTTACTCGGCACCCAAGCGATTGGGTCAACACCGAGGCGCACCAATGTAACCGAACATACTTTCATATTTCGTTTCCGATTTGTATCCTAAAAATAATAGGATTAACCCATACGGTTGATTCTAATAAATTACGAGTCAATCGAATACAAATCTGACGACCATTATTTAAATAATTGGATCATCCACGAAATCCCTTGAAATTCCCTCTTCCCCCCCCCCCCCCCCCCACGACCCCTTTTTAACACTCATCCCGTGCTATTACGCAAGGCGTAGGCAGGAAAGAGGGACACCACACATATATATACATATGCCCACGTCCCCTCAGGACGTGACATATTAATTTTAGGGGCTCGTCCGGGATATATTAAAAAAGAAATGTGCCTTTTCAAATCAACCTCATGGATAAGGAATCAACTTGCGAAACGCTAGATTTAAATATAACTGAGGATTTGTCGTATACAGAATCAAATGAATCAATTCACCCCGGTAGTTCAGGTTATACTCTGAGAGAATCGAACGTTCCACTATTTCCTGGTCTTGGACCTTGCAGTAGATCTTCAAAACAAACAGATTTACCCCCAAAAGGCGGAGCCATGAACCCAGAAACCCCCACATTAAGTATAAACGACTTGATGTTGATAAAAGACGTTGTTAAGACAATCCCAGAATTTGATGGAAAAAATATTCCGTTTTCGGAATTTGTCGCCGGGTGTGAGAACGCAAGGGAAGTGGTTTCCCCTGCAGCCGAAAAATACCTGGTGTAGATAATCGTGAATAGATTGAAAGCCCGCTAGGGACATGATTCATGCGACAAAATTCGAGAAAGTGCAGAACTTATTAGGATATCTTAAAAAGCTTTATGCAGCCAACAAAACTGAAATGCAACTAGTCGGAGAACTCAATACCATTTGCCAAAAGAAGAACGAAAACGAAGCCGATTTTTCTATGCGGATTAAAAGGAAAGCAAAAGAAATACTTGACACACAAAAACCATCAGATAATAGATTAGGAAACGAGTATTTCAAGAAAACGATGGATGATTATTTTCGCTCGTGTTTCAAGCGCGGATTAAGAGAGGAAATCAAGCAGCGACTTCCCCATTGCGATTACATCTCTATTGCTATCGATCATACATTCGAAATTGAACGCGACGTCGTCCTAAAGCACGACGGGAATTACAGTCAGTCTCGAACAAATTAGAAAACTTCCCTACCCTCAAATCAGTTAAAAACTGTAAAATCTGCAAAAGGGATAATCACACGTCGGAAAATTGCCATTTCTCGATGCTCACTTGCCAATTATGCAAAAACCAAGGCCATAGCGCCGACTAATGCAAAAAGAAATAGGACGAACGGGAGATATTGACCTACCAGATGTACAAACGTGCCAGGCACAGCGCGGACAAATGCTACTTAGGACAAAGGTCCTCTGCAGTATTCTGTCAATTGTGCAAGACCTTAGGCCACATGGCCCTTGATTGCCCTACTCGTAATAAATCTCTCAACCCTTCAGAAGACCGTCCACGGTTTAAAAGTGTTCTCGAGTGCCAGTATTGACACAATAGTGGGAATACCGCGGACAATTTCTTCAAATTGAAAAATAACAACACCTCGAGCTTCGAATGTCAATTTTGTCACAACCGCGGACATACCACGGACAAGTGTTTCTGATTAAAAAACAGTAGCTCTCCAAGCTTCGAATGCCATTTCTCCCACAATCGCGGCCACACGGCAGAAAATGGCCTCAAGTCAAAAACCAACAGCGCTCCAAATATTGAGTGCCAGTTTTGTCATAATCGTGGACACACCGCTGAAAATTGTTTCAAATTAGAGAACAGCAAAGCTTTGAGTCCTGATCAACTTATATGCCGCTATTGTAAACGAGAAGGGCACACCATCGGAAACTGTCGCACTCTCGAATATAACAATAAGTTGCGAAGCCAGCTGGGAAACGGACTCAGCACCTCTCGGACGGACGCACCGAGTGGTCCGTCCCCGACAGAGCGTCCGGTCCACGCAATAGTTCTAACCCAGCCGAACGGCGGTATCCAACTTATACAATAGAAGCAGAAAAATTCGCCAGGCTTCCCTCGGTGTGTATCGGACCACTTCCGGAGAAAGGCAAGATGTCAATGCTATTAGATACTGGTGCTATTCCAAATTTAATTAAAAAGGAATACACAAAAACTGTGACGGGAATCGATGAAAACGATATTATAAGATTAAACGGAATATCTGAACTACCAGTCTTTGCGATAGGTAGTATGTTGTTCCGCGTGTTCGGGTTTGTAACGCTTTTTCACATCATACCAGACGATTTGCCACTTCCTTACCCAGGTTTGTTGGGATCCAGATACTTTTTTGAAACGAAATCCAAGTTGAATTGAATTACAAGTTAGAATGTTTCGAGTGTGGAAATAATCTATTGCCTTTCGAAAAACCAACCGAACGTGATGAGGTAATCGAAATCCCCGCACGTTCAGAAACTTCCTTCTATGTCAAGGTGGTAGATAGCACGACGAAAGAGGGGTATATTGCCCCTTTCAAAATCCGTGAAGGTGTCTATGCCGGCGACTGCCTGGTGACGACCATCAACGGGAAGGCTCATTTGAAAGTTTATAATACCACTAATGACGCGGTAAAATTATCGTGCCGGTCGTAAGACTGCAAGCTTTCGATACGGTCGCAACCTTGTCAGCAGATGAGATCTAATCAGATTCTTAAAAAATTTAAAGTTCTTCGAATTCTTCTATTCCCAGCGTAGATTGCATGACGACTACGATGTTTCAGGGTCCTTCCGTGGCCCATAAAAAACTCTCGACAAACCAAGTCGAGTTAAAACCTTGCCATCGCTATAACGAAAGCGACGATCAAGAAAAAACAAAACAAACCTCTAGCAGAGAGGAAAAATCTAAACCAAAAACATATAAAAAACGAAACAAGAGGACAAGTAAAGGAGAAAATAAAATTGTCGAAGCAAACTAGAGTAAAAACGTAAATTCAAGTTCCACCTATGAGACAACATCGGATAAAATCGAAAATAACTCGGAGCGTTCCAAAGTAATTAAACCTCTTCTACGATTACAGCACCTTGCGCAAGACGAATTAGAACACGTCGAAAAAATCATCGAAAAATACTCAGACAGGCTCCACATAAAGGGTGAGCCTCTCGAAGCAACACATGTTCTTCGACACAAGATCCCAGCGGTCGCCGACCTACCGATCAACACGAAGCAGTATAGGTTTCCCCAAGCGCTCAAAGGCGAAGTCCAGCGACAAGTGGACGAGCTATTAGAGACGAGGGTAATAAACCATTCAGAGTCTCCAAACAACCGCCGAGTTTGGATAGTACCGAAAAAACAAGACTCCATCGAAAACAAACGCTGGCAAATGGTAATCGATTTTCGCGCATTAAATGACAAAACCATTGGCGACCCTTATTCATTGCCAAATATCACGGATATCCTCGATCAACTAGAGAACGCAAATTATTTCTTGGTATCGGGTGATCTTGCTTCCGGGTTCTATCAAATCGAAATGAACCCCGAAGACCGGACAAAAACCGCGTTTTCGACCCCCCACGGTCATTATGAATTCGCGAGAATGCCTTTTGGGCTTCAAATGCCCCGGCAACATTCCAGCGCTTAATGGACATTGTACCCAGCGGACTCCAAGGGGTATCGCTTTTCGTGTACTTGGATGATATCGTGATATACGCCAAAGATTTGGACGAACATGAGAAGAAAATTCGCGAATTAATGGAACGTCTGCGTAAAGCAAATCTCAAATTGCAGCAAATTGCACCGGACAATTGCAAATTACTTAGACCGGAGGTCAATTACCTCTGCCACATAATCGGAAAAGACGGCCTGAGACCAGATCCTCACAAGCTATTGGCCGTAAACGATTTTCCAGTGCCCAAAAAAGTCAAAAACATAGGGCAATTCCTAGGCCTAACCGGTTACGACCGGCGATTTATCAGTCTTCTCACAGACCGCAAAACGCTTAACTTATCTTATAGAAGATAAGGTCGATTTTGAATGGACAGACGAGACCTAGAAAGCTCTTGATATAATGTTACGTCCGGGAATTTATTCTAGATAAAAAAATAAATACCTTCGAAAGAGGAACACGCGATTTCGGTTACGAGATTGAATTTTCGTTGATTGTTTAATTAATGCAATTTTCTTTGTTTTACAGAAACGGACGCCAGCCTTGAAATCCTGCCTTTAGTCGGGAATGTGCCCAACAGGGATGAGGATCGAGCCACAGGTTGATCGATAACCATGAATCACTCGCGGGGGTAGGGCAGTCGGTAAAGAAGATAGTCAATGGTTAACGTGAACATGCGACTTACCCTACGAGCGGCGGTGCGTAGCGGGTTTGTCGACGGACGGTCTGGTACCCGGGGAGAGGTCCTTCCGTCGGTAATGATGATTTCGAGTTAAACGACGATTTTGATGACAGTCGGTTGGGAGGTAGGTCTCCTATTCTTTGACGGCCATCCACCCATAAATGTACCGACACGTATGCCGATAAAGAGGAGCTCCTATTAGCCGACCGCAACGACGAACTCGTGGAGCGAAAGGAAACGATGTTGCGGACGAGAGAAAATTAGCCAACGATAGGAATCTCGATGTTCGACGATGCAACGACGGTGGACACGTCTGAAGCGACGCTGCCGGTTGAACGGGTCACTGCGCGAATGTACCCGCGGGGGTCGATGATGAAGATTTGCGCACGAAGTAGAACGTTCGATACTATTTTCGGTCCGATTTGCGCTGAGTGTTCTTTTATGGCGTCGCGAACAATTCGTTTGAATAGAGATTAATTATTTCCACGAGATGCCAGCCGTGGCATTTGCGCGGCTATTGTTTTTGCGCGGCGGAGATGAAACTTGGAACCACCTCGTCTTCTTGGCATTTATAAAATTAAATAAATACTGATAAATATTTTATTGAAAAAATCAATTGCCCGTTAGCTGGGGAAAATAAGAGAATAGGTAGGATTGATCTGCAAGCGTGGATTCAAGACACGAATTAATCGACGTGCAGTAGCAAGTAGCACAATCGGTAAATCGAGTCATGAAATTAAGCGAGGTAAGAAATTGTCGACGTGCAATAGTAAGTAGCACAACCGACAATTCTTCAGAAAACAGGGAAAAATGGATAATAGGTTGGTTTGTGTAACGGACGATTGATTTACACACTCGCAATATAAAAGTTGTAAAATGAAATATTTTCGATTTAACGAAATGCTACGAAAACGACAGTGGATGATTATTGATTCAGAGGGATTTTGCAAAAGACGAATGGACGAACTAAACAACACGTTCGATGGAATATATTCGACCAGGGATAAAGGGTCGCGAAATAATTATTCACTGATTCTAGAAATGTACACGTATATGTATATATTGTTACAAACTTGGAAATAAATGTAATTACACACAACTTTGCGATGTTGAATACGATGAGATTTAAGCGCAATTAAAACTCAAACTTCCAGTTACAGCTCGATAAAATAACGATGTGAAAATAAAGAAATGTTCAGATTTTCCAGCGTGTGGGTCCGATGTTACGTCCTAGCACTCTCGCCCTCAAAATATTCATATCTGGTACGAATTGTAATAATTATTAAGATTTTTTCCTCGCGCTGAACGCGCTCATTTATGTTTTTCTTGGGGTACATATTGATCAGAACGACCCATGTATGGTCGATTTCACTCAGAAACCCCGTTATATAAAATATTCGTAATTATATCTTTAAATCAGCCTGCGTATATCTACCCGTATACTTTAGGGACAAACAGTTCCCATAATAACTTTAGCGCTAAGCTTACCTGTAACTTCAGGGACGAGCACATGGGTGCTCGGATTAACTTTATAAATAGTCTCATATACACGTACATATCCACGTACGTGCATGCTTTAGGGACATATACGAGAGTCCCTGGAGTACCTCTCATAATAATTCCGCATGTCTATCTCCATGCATACTTTAGGGACATAAGTCCTTAAACTACCTTCGATGAATATATATATATATATATATATATATATATATATATATATATATATATATAAATCCTCCAGGACCTCAGAGTCCTCATGTACCATTCGTATACTCCTATGCATAATTCGAAGTCCTCGGAATAACTATAGTGAATATCTAAACATGTATATGGTCCTAGAAATGAGAAATATTGTCATATCTATATATATATATATATATATATACACATATGCGTACTCCATACGCTTCAGGGACATATAGCCGAGTCCCGGGGCTATAATCAATACATATCTACTTTCATGCACCCTTCGGGGACATCATGAGTCCCCGAACTAGTATCCAACATATGTATGTATATTCGTGTTGACCATAATACAGTGATCCTAGAAATAAGAAATATTGTCATATCTATATTATGTATACATTGGGGACGCGAGAGTCCTCGAATTACCCGCGAAACTGTTCCCAAGCAGTCAGCTTCATCGCGAGTTTTATCACAGACCTCCTCGGAGCTTGGTCACCACATAGTCAGCACATCCTGCCGATAACGAAAAATATTCATTTCATTGCTCATGTACAACTCGAGAAAAATAACGTTATCAGTGCTAATATTCGGTTCCACGGGGACGGAGCTCGAGAGCGAGGGTAATGACGCCGAGCACTTTGTCTCAGAGACAAAGAGGGCGAGGATACCTATTGCGCTCCAGGAGCTGGCTGGTCAGTTCCGTCCGGTCTCTCCAATAGTGCGCATCGCCGAGTCGACGCTCTGAAAACCGGTACATTTATTTTATTTTATTTTATATTCTTTTCGAGTTTACCCCGGTCTCTTCGTCAGTGTAACTATAAGTCTCTGTAAAACCGGTATTAATTGTTTAAATCATAATAAAAAGTAAAAGGAAACATAACAAGTCAAACACTGCGACAAATACATTTACAAAACATATATTATTGTCTTTATTGAATGTAACTACGCTTATTTATGTGTAAAATACACAATTGTTTATATCACATTCGATTTCTTCGTGCTATTAAAATCACGCAAAATACGGCGACCGCGCAAAAGTGTAACGTTTTTCTAGCAAATAATTAAAATATATTTGTCTCTCGTTCGTGGGTGTAAACACGCAACGACCAAATCATCGTAGTGCATTTCTTTCTCTCTCTTTTTCTGTTTCTTTCGCTCACGCCATTTTTCCGAACGCACGTATTCGTCTCATCCATAAAATCATACCTGTCCAAAATTGGACTAATCTCGAAGCGCTTTTTACGAGGCTTGGGAAAGTTGACGCACGAACACGCTACATCCGCTGACTCGCCGTAATCTAGCAGGTTAGCGACTGGCACGGTTAACCCGGTGCTTAGTGTTCGGACGTCGATTTCTCTCGACCTTGATATTTGTATTCGCGGCTGGCCGCCAATCGCCGTAACCGGGCGGAGGTGGGCCAGACGTAGCGAATCGGCGGTGCTGTAATCTGGCACGCACTAGACTCGCTCAGCGAACCAAATTTAATTTCATATTAATCAGTACCTATGCGCTAGACGAATACGTTTCCCGATACATTCGCTCAACAAATAAAAACCCTTATCCGTCCACAATCGGACGTATACCCAGGGTATTTTCCGAGGAATTCGGAAGGTTTGCCGCAGGAACACGCCACACGCGCCGACCCGCCGTAATTCGGTAGGTCAGCGACTGGTACGGTCACACCAGTGCTTAGTATTCGGGCGTCGGTTTCCGTTATTCTCAACATTTGTTCTCGCGGCTGGCTGTAACCTGGCACGTCTTGGACTCACTCAGCGGTTCAAATAATTATAAAATCTATATATGTATATTTTTATTTCGAAGCGAATGTATCCCTCATAAAATTAGTCCAGTCTTCGTAGTCCCCGACTGATCCCAAAAACGTCGGCATCACCAGGCCATCGCATCCGCACGAGCACCGGGTACCCGTCTGGGCAACGACAGGTCGGGTCGAGCTGGAACATCTTGGCGATTCCTGGACAAATTCGGTCACACGGTCGAGTAGTTTTGACCCGCTACACACCGACGCTCTTTCTCACCAAGGTAAGCACAAGTTCACGCTACTTTCTCATTTGCTTACCTGTCGTTCATGCGTCAAATTATACACCAACGACTTTACCAAGCGCCTATCCCAAGTGGGCACATTCCCGCTCAAACGTGGCGCTTCTCTTCTCCGACGGTAACTTACCGTCATATAAGTCATATATGACTTAGTTCATTATAATCCGTACGTTCGTGGCACACTTCCCATTCGTAAATTCGAATCCTAAAAGATAAATTAAAAGACGATTAATTATCGATCCAAAATTGGCCCCACGACGTAACACCGACACGAACGCGGCGAGCGGAGAAACGCAACTGACTGGTGGGAGACCGGCGAACTAGCGAGCAGCGGAGGACTCGGCTTTTTATTGGTGCGGCGGCGGAACGGTATGGTGCGCATGCGCCGCGGAGAGGAGACGCCGACGCCGATTTTCCTTCTCGCTCGCTCTTATGCCGTTACGCGGAGGATTCGACGATTCATCAATTATCTAATTTAAATGTTACAACAAATAATTATGTCGGTTTGTCATGGTTGGACTGACGATAAGTTAATATTTTTTATTTATCGTTAGTCTCACATATGCGCTTGTGAATAAAGGGACGTAATTTTATATAATTTTTTATTGTTATTGTTATTTTATTCTTTTGCGTGCGGTATGGAATCGGATAAAGATAATTTTTTTAACTCGTATAAAATATTGAAACGAAAGGATAATAACTACGGTACGAAGTGTGCGAGTTGCGTATAATGATTATTAATATGTAGCTCTTAATTAATTATAAATAGAGCGCAACATTATTTATTTGGAGTTGGTGTGGAGGAAGTTGTATTCAATATTTAACTTATTCGCGAAGTAATAATTTTATTCGTATATGCGTGAAAAATAAAAATGTATATGGTAGTTGATTGTTTAATAACTACGTCAGTAGCGCATGAGATATCTTGTAATATCCATAATGCTGAAATCATAAGAATTATCTCTCAAAGGAAATAACTAAGATAATGTTTATATTTTATTTGTGTCGTGGAATATTTATTCTGATTATTTAATAATATTGTTAGTTGCATTGTGACGGCGCTAATTACTAATTGAATAATCCTTTTTATTAATTAGAGCGTTTATGAATTTATTCTCGAATATTCTGCACGTGGAAATAATATGAATGGTATTGGATAGGAGACAAAGGGGCCAAAGAGGCGATACGTGATACTTGCATTGGAGCGGATGTTTAGTCTAGGAGATATAGAGTCATAGTGATTTGTTTATCTTTTAATTAGTTCTAGGGATTTGGCATGATGCGATATTATTTAAATTATTATTTCGTAGAAACCTACGTGCAACACGTGGCTTGCATTATGGCGGCGCGTCGGAAAGAGACGCGACGAGTGCGAGAGAGAAGGAGATATACATGCCCTGGGAAAGTTCGGGAAACATATCTGCTTAATGTCTTCTATTATATACTTGAAAATGGGAAGGCGTACAAGAAAAGACTTATACTGTAAAAAGAGCGCTTGCTCGTTTCAAGAGGCAATAAAGCAATTCGAGTGTTTTCTGGAAAATGTCTCGAAGGGAAGCGTTCGCTCGACTCAAGGGGCAATAAAGTAATTTGAAAAAAGTCACGTAGCGTCTATTTGCCATAGTAGCCATGAGTAAGAGAGAGAGAGAGTGTTAGGCCGGGTGAGAGTAAGACAGAGACCGACTCTATGTACGAGGCAAGTCGCGGGGTCGCGAGTATATCGCGAGTCCGCGGATTACGAAATCTCGTGGTTTTTCGCGAGTACGCGAAATAGGGGCGAGAGGGTTGATATTCGTGATTCGCGCGTCGCGAATTATATCGCGGATCTGCGGAAATCGAGGTTCGCGGTTAAAGAAGAAGGTTTTTGTGATACGGGTTACATAAATATGAAGGGGGTAGGGGGTGACGCGGAGAGAGAAGGATGGAAGATGTAGAGGATTATGGAGAGCTCGATTGAGCGCGCGAAGTATCGGGAGAACAGAGGAGGCTCACGTTGGTCTCCTGGCGGAGCGCTAAAGAGAGAGCGAGAGAGAGAGAGACGAAGACGCGTTTGTGCGCGCGAGCGTTAGGGAGAGATAAGGATAGAGAGTGAGTGCGCGCGGGCGCTGAGCTCGGCGCGATAGCTAGGCGCGTTCAGCGGGAGTAGGTGCATACTAGGGGAAGTCGAATGTGCACAGACAAAATAAAGTATGATGAAAAATAAATGCGCTTGTCATGAAATCTATTAACGTTAACGGAAAAAATATTCTTGTATTAAAGACCATACGAATAAATTTGTATAAGTATATATATATATATATATATATATATATATATATATATATATATATATATATATATATATATATATATATATATATATATATATATATATATATATATATATATATATATATATATATATATATATATATATAGAGTGGAGGACGAGATCGCCAGGACGTAACAATACGCAAGCGTAAATTGTGTGAAGCCCCAATCCACCAATACCCGGATTTTGAAAAACCATTGCTTCGGGCTTCGCCTTAGGCGGAGTCCTCTCGCAGGGAGAAATAGGCAAGGATAAACTCATTGCCTACACATCTTGTCTACTTCGTGGCGCAGCTCTACGTTACGACACATATGAAACGTAAGCAATGGCGATTATTCACAGTGAGAAAGCTTTTCGTCCCTACATCTATGCTAGGAAGTTTACTCTCGTCACCGATCACAAACCATTGGTTTGGTTTCAAACCGCCAAATACGCAAACACACGCGTCCTAGAATGGCGACTCAAGCTCTCAGAGTACGACTACGACGTCGTTTATAATCCTGGAACGTTAAACGGAAATGCGGACGCTTTGTCGCGTAACCCAGTTGAAAAATCGGAAGAGATCAAAACCCTTCCCCACTGCGATCGGGAAAAAAACGACATGTCGGCCGACGCATGGCGGAAAGCAGTACACGAAATATTTGAAATTTCTGACATCGATGAAAATCCCACAAGATTTACCACCCAGGTAGAAATCCATCCGCCGTCGCGGTCAAATAAAATAACCGCCATCACTCGCTCTCGAACGAAGAACGACGAACCTCCCGTCCCAGATGGAGACCATCGACAAGTGGAAGACACACGTGTCGAGAAAACATCAATAAGGGTCAACATGCCTACGTTCGAAGTCACAGATGCACGCAGTAGGCCCCACAACCCTCCGCGTCGAACTCAAAGAGTCATAAATTACGAAGCGAGTAGTAGCGAGGAAACGGAGGCCGAAGTAATAAGTCCCGCACGTATTAGGCGACCCACTAAGGCCATCAACCCAAAACCAGCTGAGGTCCCCAACCAGCGCAAAGCACCTCCTGCCATTTATTCCGGAAACTCCTGTATTCCTAATTCCGATGATCCAACAGATTCAGACTCCAATTCGATTGACTCAAAACTTTCTGACGAAAATTCTCCAGTTGAGGAAACTAGAAGGTCAGAATTAAAAATCGCTAATTGTGTCAGTACGAAAGAACAGTTCCAATTTCGAAACGACAATCTAGTCTATTTTATAGACTCGACAGGGAAACCTTGTGAGGACAAAAACTGTTAGAATCGAATAAGCTTCCCATCTGGAAGGATTTGTTTTTAGAGCGAGCTTACAGCAAAAAGGTTGAAAAAAAAATATTATATCGCTTTGGTCATCAAGGAAGAGTAGTCTGCATCGCTCGGTCTAATAACTGAAATAATTAATCAGAGCATGAAATAATTAAAGTCGATTTGCGAAACACTCAACCTCCAGTCGATGAGCTTTTGCCATTGCCAACACGTTGAGCATCTAATATGGGCAGATGTGCTGAATATCGTAAAGGACGTATTCAAAGACAGCCGGGTTAGAATTTTGATCTGCCTCGGAACTTTGCGCTACGTACCGGTCGAAGAACGCGATTCCATCTTTTACGAAATGCATCACTCCCCAATCGGGGGTCACGAAGGGGTTTCCAAGACTTAAAATAGAATCAAGCATGACCATGTCTGGGAAGATTTTAAATCAGATATTCAAAGACGGGTGCAACAATGCTTGGAATGCCAGCTAAACAAGCTGGTCAGAGTGAAGACAAAGCAGCCGATGATAAGAACAGACACCCTAGGTACGGTTATCGAGAAAATTTCAATGGATGTAGTGGGTCGAATGCAACGGACGTCCAACAAAAATGAATATATCCTCACTATCCAAGACCGTCTGTCAAAATATTCCGTTGCAATTCCACTCCCGAACCCACTAGCGACAAAACTCGCTGACACATTCATAAAAAGGTTCATATGCGTCTTCGGCGCACCAAAAGCACTCCTGACGGACCAAGGGAGTAACTTCCTCAGCAGTCTCATGTGGAGAGTAGCAAAAAGATTCCGAATTAAGCGATGTCGAACGTCCGCATCTCATTCTCAATCGAATGGATCGCTTGAGAGATCTCACCACGCTGTAGCCGAATTCCTTAAGCAATACACGGATAAAGATAACGAATGGGACCAATGGCTCGAATTGGATATGCTCTCCTACAATACAAGTGTCCACGAAAGCACCAAATACACACTTCGAGGTAGTTTTCGGTAAATTAGCAAGAATCCCATCAAGCGAACCGCTTCGGAAATCAGATCAGGTACCTACGTATCGTGGATATTTATTCGAATTGACCGCCCGTATAAATGGAAGCAGAACCCTCGCGTACGAAAATCTAGTCACGTCGAATCATCGCTCGAAAAGATATTATGAAAAAAACGCGAATCGCAAAAGTTTCAAAGTCGGAGATTTCGTTTTCCTCCAGCCCCTCGGCTCAAACCAAGGAAACTCGGAGATGATTACACGGGACCTTATAGGGTCCTGGAAAAAATGGACAAGGGTAACGTAAATATCCAATACCAAGGCAAGCCACGAATCGTGCATGAAAATAGATTACGATAATCGCACATCAACGTCGAAGTAAAGCCTAAAAGAAAACCCAAACTGATCGGAGTCGACGACTCCGAATTTTAAATTAACAAGTAACCGATTAATCATAATTATTCCCTTGTTTCCAGATGATCCTTATCCAATTAATATGGCTCATTTATTAAATCAACCCTGTCCTCAGCACGGTGGAAGATGACTGTGGATCGAACTCATCGAACATTACTACCTTATCATTGCTGGATGTCGAACCCTGCGAAAAGCATGCACCCAAAACCCAAGAGATCAATCATTGCAGCTCAATGACTACTCCGAAACAATAGTAAAATAATGTAAGGTCGAGGTTCGGAAAACAATTTATTATTCTGGCATGTCATCGCATGTGTCTATCGTTAGCAACGGTCAGACCGAATACCTCGAGACTTCGAGTCCAGATGCGAAGCATGCGATGACATGCACAACTACGGAACCACACGGGTCGGAGATACCATCATAAATGGACTAAAAGACAACCTAACATTCACAAATAATATTACTCTTACTGGTCATGTAAAGAATAACGGGGAAAGCAATGGCGCCTCGTGCTCAGACCCGTATGGTACCTGGGACAATGTTGTAGTCCGAGGAGAAGTACAAATATCGTTAAGAAGCTACACCGCGCAGATCACACTGGAGTCAAACCAAATTCATTTACGCTCATGCGCCCGATGGAGGATACACTTTTTGGGACTCGAGACCCCGAGAGAATCGTGGATTTAACAAATACGGTATCCTTTGCGGAGGATTTTCTGTCAAAACGAGCGGAATCAAGTGAGAGATATACCATCGTATATTCGGTGACGTCTGAAGACATTACGTTTGCGCTAGCTGTTAAGGACACCGATCGAATTTGCGGATATAACATCCTAAATACGGAATATCAAAAACTATTTATTTTTGAGACCACCCGTAGCGTCTTTTTCATCATTCGAGGGCGTTTCCGTGTTGAAAATCTGAATATTTTCGCCTATGTTAACTCAAAATTCATCTATGTCGAACGGCACATACGCCAACAACTGAAGTCACTCTATCAAGACATGTTTACACAGCAATGCAACAAGGAACGTCAAATGCTGAAAAATAGTTTATCGTTAGCCACTCAAGCGCCAGACGAATTTGCGTACAACTGTTACGTCGTGGGGCCCATTTTTGATCGATAATTAATCGTTTTTTAATTTACCTTTTAGGATTTGAATTTACGAATGGGAAGTATGCCACGAACGTACGGATTAAAATGAATTAAGTCATATATGACTTATATGACGGTAAGTTACCGTCGGAGAAGAAAAGCGCCACGTTTAAGCGGGAATGTGCCCACTTGGGATAGGCGCTTGGTAAAGTCATTGGTGTATAATTTGACGCATGAGCGACAGGTAAGCAAATGAGAAAGTAGCGTGAACTTGTGCTTACCTTGGTGAGAAAGAGCGGCGGTGCGTAGCGGGTCAAAACTAGTCGACCGTGTGACCGAATTTGTCCAGGAATCGCCAAGATGTTCGAGCTCGACCCGACCTGTCGTCGCCCAGACGGGTACCCGGTGCTCGTGCGGATGCGATGGCCCGGTGATGCCGATGTTGTTGGGATCAGTCGGGGACTACGAGGACTGCACTAATTGTATGAGGGGGACATTCGCTTCGAAATAAAAATATACATATATAGATTTTATAATTATTTGAAACGCTGAGTGAGTGCAAGACGTGCCAGGTTACGGCACCGTCGACTCACTACGTCTGGAGCAACCTTCGCCCGGTTACGGCGATTGGCGGCCAGCCGCGAAAACAAATGTTGAGAATAAGGGAAGCCGCCGCTCGAACACTAAGCACGGGTGTGACCGTGCCAGTCGCTGACCTACCGAATTACGGCGGGTCGGCGCGTATGGCGTGTACGTTCGGCAAACCTTCCGAATTCTTCGGAAAATACCCTGGGTATACGTCCGACTGTGGACGGATAAGGGGTTTTTTTTGTTGAGCGAATGTATCGGGAATCGTATTCGTCTAACGCATAGGTACAGATTAATATGAAATTAAATTTGGGTCGCTGAGCGAGTCTAGTGCGTGCCAGATTACAGCACAGCCGACTCGCGACGTCTGGCCCACCACCGCCCGGTTACGGCGATTGGCGGCCAGCCGCAAATACAAATATCAAGGTCGAGGGAAATCGACGTTCGAACACTAAGCACCGGGTTAACCGTGCCAGTCGCTAACCTGCCAGATTACGGCGAGTCAGCGGATGTAGCTTGTTCGTGCGTCAACTTTCCCAAGCCTCATTAAAAGCACTTCGAGATTTGTCCAATTTTGTACAGGTATGATTTTATGAGCGAGACGCATACGTGCGTTAGGGAAAATGGCGCGAGCGAGAGGCAAAGAGAAAGAAAGAAAGAAATGCACTACGATGATTTGTTCGTTGCGTGTTTACAGGCACCAACGAAATACATTTTAATTAATTGCTCGAAAAACGTTACACTTTTGCGCGGTTGCCGTATTTTGAGTGATTTTAATAGCGCGAAGAAATCGAATGTGATATAAACAATTGTGTATTTTACACATAAATAAGCGTAGTTACATTCAATAAAGACAATAATATATATTTCGTAAATTTATTTGTAGCAGTGTTTGACTTATTATGTTTTCTTTTACTTTTTATTATGATTTAAACAATTAATATCGGTTTTACAAAGATTTATAGTTACTCTGACGAAGAGACCGGGGTAAACTCGAAAAGAATATAAAATAAAATAAAATAAATGTACCGATGTTCAGAGCGTCGACTCTGCGATACGTGCTGTTGGAGATACCGGATGGAACTGACTGGCCAGCTCCCGGAGCGCATTATGTATCCTCGCCCTCTTTGTCTCTGAGAAAAAGGGCTTGGCGTCATTACCCTCGCTCTCGAGCTCGGTCCCCGTGTAACCGAATATCAGCACTGATAACGTTATTTTTCTCGAGTTGGACATGAGCAATGAAATGAATATTTTTCGTTATCGGCAGGATGTGCTGACTACGTGGTGACCAAGCTCCGAGGAGGTCTGTGAGAAAACTCGCGATGAAGCTGACCGCTTGGGAACAGTTTCGCGGGTTATTCGAGGGATCTCGCGTCCCCAATATATACATAATATTGATATGACAATATTTCTTATTTCTAGGACCACTGTAATATGGTCAACACGACTATACATATATATGTTGGATACAAGTTCGGGGACTCATGAATGTCCCCGAAAGATACATGTAAGTAGAGGTTTTAATATTATTATTTGGACTCCGGAGACTCTCTTGGATGTCCCAGGAGTTTATCGAGTATATATATATGTATATTTGTGTTTCTCACTTCGAGGACTTATGTCCCCGAAGTGTGCATGAAAGTAGATACGTATTGATTATAGCCCCGGGACTCTATGCCCCTGAAGCGTATGGAGTATGTATATGTGTATATATATATATATATATATATATATATATATATATATATATATATATATATATATATATATACACATGTATAGATATTCACTAAAGTTATTCCGAGGACTAATGCCTTCGAAGTATGCATAAGAGTATACGAATGGTACATGAGGACTCTGAGGTCCTAGAGGATGTATATATATATATATATATATATATATATATATATATATATATATATATATATTCATCGAAGTTAGTTTGAGGACTTATGTCCCTAAAGCATGCAGGTACGTATATGTATGTATATATGAGACATTATGATATGGTACTCCGGCGACCCATGTGCGTGTCCCAGAAGTGTACAGGCAAACAGATATGTACGTGTATATGAGGCTCTTTGCAAAGTTAATCCGAGCACCCATGTGGTCGTCCCTGAAGTTACGGGTAAGCTTAGCGGTACAGTTATTATGGGAACTGTTTGTCCCTAAAGTATACGGGTACATATAGGCGTACTAAATTTAAAGATATTTTAACGAATATTTTATATAACGGGGTTTCTGAGCGAAATCAACCATACATGGGTCGTTCTGATTAATATGTACCCCAAGCAAAACATAAATGAGCGCGTTTAGCGCGAGGAAAAAATATTAATAATTATTACAATTCGTACCAGACATGAATATTTGGAGGGCAATTGTGCTAGGACGTAACACAACCTAATGAAAGGACCCGGCCATATGGCAGTCCTGGCTGGCGAGGTAGTACATATTATTAAGTGCATTCCGATAGAAGTAAACTTAATAAGGTTAAAAGAATGCTATCACCAGTTACTAGTTACTCGTGGGAACGAAACTTATTTCCTTACTCCCAGAACTCACATATTGATGAAAAGGGGAACCCAAACCATGCGCAACCGCCTTCTACCAACATATTAGCACTTCGAGGACACATGGTATAAGTTGATGCCTAAACAGGTGGATGCTGTACCCCCGACGAGCATGAAGCCCATGACAAAACCCACGTGGAAGTATACCAACCCATCTTCTCTGGCATCAAGTGGCATCTATACAAAGGAAGACATCACAAACCTTCGGGAACGGATAATGTTACCGGTGGAAAAACCCGTCTCGCTGAATTATCTGGCCCGGGGCATCAGTGGTCAAGAAACCGCCGACCAGAACATGATGTTGCTGAACCTGCTGGTTTTAAACTGGAAGCTGATTCCTGTTTAAAAGTAAACAAACTATTTCGATTCCAACACGGTCCAAAACGGCAATGTAAGTAATCCCAAAATCAAAGAAGGATATATTACGATGCTCTGCTTGGGAGAAGGGATCTTTATTGGCGAAGCAGTCGTTACGGTCAAGAATGGGATCGCTTATCTTATTGCGCGAAATTCAACCGATGATAATTTGTTACTGACTTTGCCAACGGTAGTAGTCGAAGAATTCAGGTGCAAAGGCACGACCGATGGTTCCCTCCCACCGGACGACCAAAAGGCGTTTCAGGAAAAGGAAAGGACCGAATGTGAAAATAATTTCATCACTCCGGACGACCAAATGGCGTTTCAGGAAGAGGATAAAAATCAAAAGGGTTCCCTCATTCCGGACGACCAAAAGTAGTTTCAGGAAGAGCATAGGACGCGGAGTGAAAATAATTCCCTCACTCCGGACGACCAAAAGACGTTTCAGGAAGAGGAGAAAATTTCAATTGTTCCCACCCGGACGATCAAATGGCGTCTCGGGAAGAGGGTATATTACGGTTTGAAATTGCGCGCAACAAAAAAGTTTTTAAAGTTGAAAAGAAACATAAAGTAAAAGAAATTCGCGACTCACTCCGTCTCAACAATCTGAACGATGAAGAACGGTCAAGCGTGGATAAAATTATAAGCGAGAATTCGGACTTATTTCATTTGCCAGTAAAAGTCCTAGGCTTTACATATAAAAGCGAACATAAGATAACGACGAACGACGATCAACCAGTTTTTACGAGGCAGTATAGATTTCCGCCCGTTCATAAAGATGAAATTATAAAACAAGTTGAAGAACTAATTGAAGGGGACATAATTAAACCGTCAAACTCCCCGTATCGTTCGCCTCTGTGGATCGTTCCGAAAAAGGCGGACTCACAAGGAAATCCGAAGTGGCGGATGGTCATTGATTATCGGAACTTAAACGAAAAGACAATTGGCGATGCTTATCCATTACCCCAAATAACCGAAATTCTCGACCAATTGTGGAATGCGAAATATTTTTTAGTATTCGACCTGGCCAGCGGTTTCCATCAAATTAAGGTACATCCAGACGACTCTGACAAGACAGCATTTGCTACACCATTCGGTCACTACGAGTTCGACCGAATGCCGTTTGGTTTAAAGAACGCTCCGGCGACATTTCAAAGATTAATGGATCGAGTCTTAACAGGCCTTCAAGAACACGAGAATAAATTCATCAAACTTGCGAAAAAATTAAGGCAAGCCAACTTAAAATTACAACCGGACAAGTGTGAATTTTTAAGACGAGAAGTGGCCTATTTGGGTCACATCATAAGTGAGGACGGAGTTAAACCCGATCCCAAAAAATTGGAGGCTCTACAGGGATACCCTAGGCCTATCAATCCGAAAAAAATAAAACAATTTTTAGGACTTGCAGGTTATAACCGCAGGTTTATCGAACATTTGTCAGGCATATAAGCCACTCGGAAATTTATTAAAAAAGGGATCGACCTTCAAATGGACCGTATCTTACAAAAAGCCGGTGAAACGCTTATCGAGGCGTTATCCAAAGAACCAATTCTTCAACAACCGGATTTCATAAAACCATTCATCATAAACACGGACGCATCCGATCACGCTGTAGGCGAAATTTTGAGCCAAGGCGAAATTGGAAAAGATAAACCTGTTAGTTACATCTCTCGAACTATTGGCAAACACGAAGTTAATTACTCAGTGATCGAGAAGGAATTATTGGCTATCATTTATTGTGTAAATCAATTCAGACCTCATTTCTACGACCGTTAGTTCTTATTGGTAACGGATCACAAGCCGCTCGTATGGCTTCATTCCATAAAAGACCCAGCCAATCGGCTTGTGCATTGGCGCCTTAGCCTTGCTAATTATGCTCATAAAATTGTATACAAACCAGGAAAGGTAAACAGCAATGCTGACGCCCTATCCCGGATCTCGCCAGTAAAAAATTAGACTGTACTCATGGTGAAGCATACACCATGGAAAAGAAATACCGAATCGCCTATCGTTGGCCCAAGTCGGGCAAAAATCGGTACGCCGACCCCTGGCTCAAAACGACGATTCGGACTCGGATGAAAGAATGTTCGACCCACCAACGGGAAAAAATCCAGTTAAAAAACGAAAACCTACCTTAAATCCCGATACGAATATGGAGGAAATCCCCGATCCGGCGGACGGTAACCAAAGGAAATATCTACCTGAAAAAGAGAAAAGGTTGGCCGATTCCGCGGACGAGTACGATTTCGTAGGTTTCCGAAATTTCCCGACAGTTTCGCGAAAGCCTGGCAAGACGCCTCGTAACGTTGAGAAAAAGAACAAAAAACTCCGAGAACCCGGAACCTGGAAGAACCGAATTCCCATCCTCAATCCGTCGAACCTGCAAAAGAAACAACCTTGCACACGTCTATTCCCGACACAAGTCCAAACGACGGAATCGCGGAAAATTTTCAAATAACGCAACTTTTAGAAGATGCAGAAATAGCCTCATTTCCTGAGGAATCCGAAATTCCGGAACCGTCAGAACATGGAGAAAACATTATGAATATCGAGGATCTCACCGAAAGCTTAAGTGACTCAGACGACGACTCTGTAAATAGCGAGAATTTGATAATGAAAACCCCGAGGGAAAACAGTGAAGTCCAAGGTAGACTCACCATACGCGAAACGCGTGATAGTTTGTCCATGTTCAAGGACAATCTCGTCGACATTGTGACCACTTCCGGGAGACCGATCGATGACTTTGAATTCTCAGAATTTGTTTCCCAAAATCGCGGAAACCACGTGCTTTCAACTCAAGGTAATAAATGAAAATTCGAGGTGCATATTAGCTATATCGTTATTGGCTAATGTACACTAAAATCTTTTGATCGAGGACCTTGAGGAAGCCCTCGACTCCTTGAAAAACATTGTCCGCGAAACATCTACGAATCGAATTCATGTCGCGAAAACTAACTCAATCGGAATTGTATCATGGAACGAAATTAAAAACCGTTTCACACGAACGCTAGGCAACGACAAAGTCACGTTGACCATTGTCAACGTAACTTCGTCGTTGCCTAGTGTTCGTATGAAAAGGTTTTTCATTTGCATACGAACTCAATTTTCATAACAACTCATTCAATATCCTCCCGAGGAAAATCGTACTGCAATTATAGAAGAAAACCACGACTCGATGGTAGAAGGTCATAAGGGAGTAATAAAACATACAAACGAATCAGAAAAAATTTCTTTTGGAAAAATATGAAAAGCGAAATTAAAGAGTACATTCAACAGTGTAGAGGTTGCCAATTAAAAAAGTTAGTACGAGTCAAAACTAAGCGACCCGTGGTAATCACCGACACTTCGAGGGCGGCCTTCGACAAGGTGGCCATGGACGTGGTCGCACCACTTCCTGTTACGAAGATGGGCAACGAGTACGTGCTGACCATCCAGGATCTTCTCACCAAGTACTCGTTGGCAATTCCGCTGAAATGGACAACGGCGATCTACATTAGCGAGGCGTTCGTCAAAAACTTCATCGCTCGCTTTGGTGCTCCTCGCGCCCTCCTTAACGACCAGGGGGCGAACTTGCGCAGCAGTTTTATGAAGGCTATCGCGAGGAAATTCAAAATCAGAATGTACCAAACATCGGCCTTCTACCCGCAGTCCATCGGGTCAATCGAAAGGTCTCACTATGTCCTCGCGGAATATCTGAAACAGTACGTCAACGAAAACATCGATTGGGACGAGTTCATCGAGTTGGCGATGTTCTCTTATGATACGAGCCAACACGAACACGCTACATTCGCTGACTCACCGTAATCTGGCAGGTTAGCGACTGGCACGGTTAACCCGGTGCTTAGTGTTCGGACGTCGATTTTCCTTGACGATGATATATGTATTCGCGGCTGGCCGCCGATCGCCGTAACCGGGCGGAGGTGGGCCAGACGTAGCGAGTCGGCGGTGCTGTATCTGGCACGCACTAGACTCGCTGAGCGTACGAAATTGAATTCCACATTAATCTGTACCTATGCGTTAGACGAATACGTTTCCCGATACATTCGCTCAACAAATAAAAACCCTTATCCGTCCAAAATCGGACGTATACCCATAGTATTTTCCGAGGAATTCGGAATGTTTGCCGCACGAACGCGCTACACGCGCCGACCCGCCGTGATTCGGTAGGTCAGTGACTGGCATGGTCACACCGGTGCTTAGTGTTCGGGCGTCGGCCTCCGTTATTCTCAACATTTGTTTTCGCGGCTGGCCGCCAATCGTCGTAACCGGGCGGAGCTGGAGCCAGACGTAGTGAGTCGACGGTGCCGTAACCCGGCACGTCTTGCACTCACTCAGCGGTTCAAATAACTATAAAATCTATATATGTAGATTTTTTATTTCGAAGCGAATGTATCCCTCATAAAAGTAGTCCAGTCCTCGTAGTCCCCGACTGCTCCCAAAAACATCGGCATCACCGGGCCATCGCATCCGCACGAGCACCAGGTACCCGTCTGGGCATCGACAGGTCGGGTCCAGCTGGAACATCTCGGCGATTCCTGGACAAATTGGGTCACACGGTCGAGTAGTTTTGACCCGCTACGCACCGCCGCTCTTTCTCACCAAGGTAAGCACACGGTCACGCTACTTTCTCATTTGCTTACCTGTCGCTCATGCGTCAAATTATACACCAACGACTTTACCAAGCGTCTATCCCAAGTGGGCACATTCCCGCTTAAACGTGGCGCTTTTCTTCTCCGACGGTAACTTACCGTCATAAAAGTCATATATGACTTAATTCATTATAATCCGTACGTTCGTGGCACACTTCCCATTCGTGAATTCAAATCCTAAAAGGTAAATTAAAAGACGATTAATTAACGATCAAAAATGGGCCCCACGACGTAACATATGCGTGAAACGAATACGTGCGTTAGACGTGATGTTGAGGAATCGGCTTCGATTTCGGCCCGTGAGATTTCCAAGGTCGTGGTGGAAAGAAAAAAAGGAGTTTTTTCTGCTCGTTTAACGTTTCGATCCTTGGTTCGGATCCTCTTCAGACACTTCATTTGTTCTACAAATTTCGCGATACAAATTATATTAATGTAGTTTACAGATTTTTGTATTTGTATTGTGTGTAAAGAATAAGTTTTAGATGTGATATAGTGATTTGTGTGAATTTTGTGTTAGTTATTTTCCTATAATTTTTTTAATCGTGGTGATATTGTATGAATGATTATTTATAACAAGTTAATTTATTCTTGAGTAACAAGAATGCTGTGTGAGAGTGTGATGTTGTGAGAAACAATGAGAATTATGTTGGATAACGAACCTGAATATTGTCGATATTTCTAGTTTTCACTTTTGGGTTTATGCTTGGAGGATGGTGATGTAGACAGTATATTTTATATGAAATACTGTCTCGTGAGGTTGATTCGCAAGATGGATTTAATTCAATTCATATGTGTCACCGTTTTTTGGCGGTTTTACTATCTGTGAAAGATTGTTATGGTGAAGGAGAATTTATTTCGATCTATTGTCATGGTTAATGAGGTTAATGAGCTATTGTGTGAAAATGGTAATTACCTATTGAAGTAAAATAAAGATATCCTCGCAAGCACAAAAAAAGGAAAACTAGAAAAATGTTTCTTTGCTCTACATGTCAAGTAGTGACTTCACGGAGAGTTCAAGAAAGACTGAGTGGCGAATTTAATGTTTCTGAAGAGAGGGAGAATGATCCTTTGCCAGTGCTGTGTCAAGCGTTTGAGGGTGCCCGTGTCATGTTAAGAAGTTAAGTGTTATGTCAAGAGTTTTAAAACTTTGTCACGAGTTTAAAATTGATGTGTGTGGTTATGGATGATAAAATATTATTATGATTATATTATTGAATTGTATATTGAGCTAAGATTATTTATGTCAGTTCTAAAATTGATGGCATTGGGATGCGCTTTGATTTGAATCATTTCTAGGATCAATCTTTTTTTGAGCCATTTTTCATTGTTTAAAATGTTTACATCATTAAATTTGAAATCGTGCTTTTGTTCTATTGCGTGTTGTGCTAGAGCAGTGTGTATTTCATTGGTGTGTTTTAGCCTATTTTTGTGTTCATTGATTCTGTTTTTAACGTATCGTTTTGTTTGGCCTATGTATGTGGAATTACAATCATTACAATCAATTTTGTATACTATGTTGGATTTTTTGCTGTTATCTATTTTGTCTTTGGTGGAGCCTGTGATCGATGAGATGTTGTGTTTGTTATTTGTGACCAGTGTTATGTTATATTGTTTGAAACGATGAATTAGTTGGTGATGGATGTTTTTTGCGTATGGTAGATTTATTAGTCTAGAGGAGTCAAAGTTTGTATTATTGTTATTTTGATTGTTGATTGTAGCAAGTCTTTGTTTTATTATTTTTTCAGTGAAAGAAATCGGATAGCAATTTTTTGTCATTGTTTTCTTAATAAGTTGGAGATTTTTATGGTGAAAGGACGGATGAGATAGTTTTATTGCTCTGTCAACTAACATGTAAATTATAGCTTTTTTGGGAAAGTGGATGGTGTGAGAAGAAGTTTATAAATCTGCCAGACCAAGTAGGTTTTCTGTACCAATTTGTGATTATTGAATTTTGATTGTGGACTAAGAGTATATCGAGAAAAGGAATTTTATTATTTTCTTCTATTTCTGATGTAAATTGTAATTTTGGATTATACGAGTTAAAAATATTGATTGTGGATTCAATTTTGTCGGTTGGCAAAGCAATAATAATGTCATCAACATATCTTTTGTATAGTGGTAATGAGAATTTTAATTTTTCTAAGCAATTTTCCTCTAAATCAATCATAACGATGTTGGATAATATCGGAGCAAGAGGTGAACCCATTGGTAATCCAGAAGTTTGTTGATAAATTTTGTTTTGGAAAGTGAAATAAGTTGAAAACATAATGTATTCTATGGCTTTAGTTATTTCATTTAGTGGAAAAGTTTCGGAAAATAGATTTGATCTTTTTTGAAGACTCTGAACAACTAGATGTAATGGAATATTGGTGTAGAGTGATACGACGTCAAAAGAGACAAGTTTGTAGTTTAGTGGGATTGATATGTTTGAGACTGATTGTTTTAGATAAAAGCTGTCTTTGACGTGTGAATTTGTTGTGTGTATTAGTTTAGATAATTTTGTTTGGATAAATTCTGCTCATTTATGTGTTGGGCTATTGATTGATGATACTATTGGGCGAAGTGGAAAGTTTTCTTTGTGAATTTTTGGAAGGCAATATAGACGAGCTAAGTTGCAATATTCTGCTTTTAGGTATTTAAATTTTGTTTCATCAATGATTTTTAGATTTTTCCATCTGGAGAGAATATTGTTTATGCCTTTTTGTAGGATGTTGATGGGGTTCTTATTTGTTAGTTTATAGGTTGAGGGGTCTGCGAGTAAATTGTATGTTTTTTCGATGTAATCTGATTTGTTTAAAATGACTGTTGAATTTCCTTTATCTGCTCGTGTAATTAACGTGCGTTAGAGAAAATGGCGTGAGCGAGAGGAAGAGAGAGAGAGAGAGAGAAAGAAATGCACTACGATGATTTGTTCGTTGCGTGTTTACACGCACGAACGAGAGACAAATATATTGTAATTGTTTGCTCGGAAAATGTTACACTTTTGCGCGGTCGCCGTATTTTGCGTGATTTTAATAGCGCGAAGAAATCCAATGTCATATAAACAATTCTGTATTTTACACATGAATAAGCGTAGTTACATTCAATAAGAGAATAATATATGTTTCGTAAATTTATTTGTTGCAATGTTTGACTTGTTCTGTTGCCTTTTACTTTTTATTATGATTTAAACAATTAATACCGGTTTTACAGAGACTTATAGTTACACTGACGAAGAGACCGGGGTAAACTCGAAAAGAATATAAAATAAACTAAAATAAATGTACCGGTTTTAAGAGCGTCGGCTCTGCGATGCGCGCTGTTGGAGAGACCGGACGGAACTTACTGCCCAGCTCCCGGAGCGCAATACGTATCCTCGCCCTCATTGTCTCTGAGACAAAGGGCTTGGCGTCATTACCCTCGCTCTCGAGCTCGATCCCCGTGTAACCGAATATTAGCACTGATAACGTTATTTTTCTCGAGTTGTACATGAGCAATGAAATGAATATTTTTCGTTATCGGCAGGATGTGCTGACTAGGTAGTGACCAAGCTCCGAGGAGGTCTGTGAGAAAACTCGCGATGAAGCTGACCGCTTGGGAACAGTTTCGCGGGTTATTCGAGGACTCTCCGGTCCCCAATATATACATAATATAGAAATGACAATATTTCTTATTTCTAGGACCACGGTATTATCGTCAATACGAATATACATATATATGTTGGAGACTCGTTCGGGGACTCGTAAATGTCCCCGAAGTATACATGTAAGTAAAGGTATTAATATTATTATTCGTACTCCGGAGACTCCCTTGGATGTCCCGGGAGTTTACCGAGTATATAAATATATATTTGTGTGTCTGTCACTTTGAGGACTTATGTCCCCGAAGTGCGCATAAAAGAAGATGGGTATTGATTATAGACCCGGGATTCGGCTATATGTCCCTGAAGCGTATGGAGTACGTGTATATATATATATATATATATATATATATTGAGACGGAAAAGGCCGTCTCATAAATAAACCAAGAAACTATCGCCCCAAGGATAGTCAGGAGTCAACCGAATTCGGGGAAGGGAAGGGGTAAAAGAGAACAACAGACCAAGAGATCCGCCATGTTGGTCGACACAGCGCTAATTAAATTAATGGCGGACAGTAAGAGAGGGAGACTAACCGTCGTACATGAAAAATTTATTTAGACGTTACACTAATCGAATTAAGGGGAAAAACCGGCAGAAACCGGATAGAACAAACTAATTGAATTAAGGGAAGATGAAGAAGGGGATTTGAAAAGCGGTAAAACCCGTGTATAAAAGGACTAGAAATTGGGAGGAAAGGCGCTCTTTGAGTCCCTCGTGGATCGACAAGTACTGCTTGGCAAAGTACCTCCCTAGTGGAAGGAAACGCTGGGAACACGGAACGTTGAGAAACAGGTGAAACAAGGAGTTGCGCCTAAAAAACAGTTGAAAGAGCACTTCTTTCATTTCTCGCGGATCGACAAGTACTGCTTGGCAAAGTACCTCCCTAGTGGAAGGAAACGCTGGGAACACGGAACGTTGAAAAACAAGGAAAAAACGGAGTCGCGCCTAAACGGCATTAGAAAGCTCTCTTCATTTTTTGGAAGATAACAAGTACTGCTGGACCAAGTACATCCCTCACGGATCGGAAACGTCTGGAACACGGAACGTTAAGGAACAAAAAAAGAAGCAGAATTGAGATGAATTTATTTTAAAAGAGAAAAGATCGGAAAATCAAAGAAAAATAAAAAGAGCAATAAGGAAAGTTAATAAATCAAAGATAACAAACAATTAGCGCTAAATAGGTAGGAAAAGTATAGCAGGAGAAAATAAGAAGCGAGAAGGTATAATCACGAGCGAGAATTACGAATAGACATAAGGAAAATATTAAATTTGGAGAAAATAAGAAATCTTACATTAGGAGATAAGGAAGAGTACGCTACAGTTATACGAAACACACACACACTCACACACACACACACGCACACACACATCGTGATTATCGAGCTATATGGATCAGGATCGAAGAAAGGAGAAAGAGGTATCCCGAAATTACAAGAGTGCCGAAACATATGCAAAAAAGGGTAAATCGAGTGCTCGCGGCACATCTCTCGAGTAGACTAGCGTAGACCGGTCGGTGGCGACATCGAACGCCTAGATCAAGGACCGGGCGATCAATTATCGACGCGCCATAATTGATCGGGATATAGCGTCGATCACCGCGGCGCGAAGGGCAGAGCTAGAGTAGGGAAATAGATCACGGCGCGTGACGAGAGAGAGCGCGCGCGCACGGCCCGTAGATCGCCGCGAAACAGGGAATAATCAATATCGATCCATGATAACTGACCACGCCGAACCAAATGTACCATGCGAATAAAGAATAATTGACCGACCGAGAAAACATTGCGGAAAATACAAAAACAACACAAACAACACACTACACTTATACATAGCGTTATTATTATTATTATTTTACATTATATAGAGCCATAAAAACTTGAATAAATCATACTTTTGTCAAAATACCCAAAAAACACCTGAGTTTCAATTAATTTCTTCACTGTTCGAGTCCCCGAACCTATAAATTTATTTGTAACGAATTAACACCCGTTACATTTTGGCGCCCAACGTGGGGCTCGAACACAAGAAAGAAAAACTCGTAAAAAGGTGTAAAATAAATACATAAGTAAATAAATAAAAATAAATAGAACAAAATAAAATAAAACAAAATCAAATAAAATAAAATAAACCAAAATCGAATACGAAAGAGCAAAATAGAATAAAATATGGCGCAACAAAACAATGATAACTCCCTTCATTGGGAATCAACTACTGCGGATGGATTATTAGAGGAGGCGCGTCAAAGGGATCGTCGAAATATTGGGCGACTGTCAGCGATCGGACCCAGACCAATAGAAACACCGAACGAAGAGACATTTAACATCAGCGGAGAGTCAGGCGAGACTGATGAGAGAGGTGCGGAAGAGAGTGACACAATTAAAGCACTCATCAAGGCAATGAATAGTATCCGCAATGAGCAACGACGGGAGCGCATAACGACCAAAGCAGAAATCAAGCAGCAAAACGATAACTGCATCGTAAGGTCACGACAATTGCACGAGGAAGTCAACACAAAAATTACAAACGAAGTGCATAAAATCGAGGAGCGCACGGAACGCAAGATTGTGGTTGCTCAAAAATTAATAGAGCAAAGCCATAATCAACTGCGAAAAGAAAACGACGATAAAATCGAGGATTTCGACACTCGAATGGAAGCCATTCGGCGAACTATATCTCAGCTCCTCCATTCTTCAAAGGATGTAGGACAAGTGGTCACGGAGCACTCTAAACGTATCACGGAGTGTGAAAAAAATATCCGGGCACAAAACTCAAATACATTGTGCAACACCACTTGGGGAGCGGGATTAAACGTGAGCCAAGCATACGCGGCGAAACAAAAACCACCGACGTATAATGGCGACGGCAGAGAACGACCTATGCGTTTTTTGCAAGATTTCAAGGAATTTTGGAGAATCACCGGAAACTCTGACCTACATTATTTGATCAGCCAATCTCTCAAAGACACCGCCAAAGATTGGTGGAGAATTGTCGAGGAGAGGGTTCAAACGATTAACGAATTCGAGGAAAAATTTCGCGGACGTTACTGGAGCCAAGAAATTCAGGATAAAGTACGCCGAAATCTCGAATTCGGGGCTTACGAATGGGACGGACACCGGATGACTCGAACCGAATATGCCACCCAGATATTCGGAAATGCCAAGGATTTGAGTGAAGGGCCGGCAGAAGAACAAATAATCAGGAAACTCGCTAATCATTTCGACGAGTCGATCAGAATGGCAGTACGCGTCAGCGGGATCAAAACAATCGATTCATTCCTCGAATTGTTAGAAAGCATGGATGGGGCGGGACCACTCAATGCGAAAAGATCTTTGCCTCATCGGCAAGAACCCAGCAACAACATCATGGCAACAAAATAACCCATGGAAAAACCAGAAGTTTGGAACGTTCGGGGGACCACGGCCAACGGGATTCAACCAGCCATGGCGGCCAGGGAATCCAGGTTATCAGGGATCACCACCGCCATTCCCATATCAACAACAGGGGAATCGAGGATTTGGGAATAACAACGCGATGCCAGCGCCATTCCCATATCAACAACAGGGTAATCGAGGGTTTGGGAATAACAACGCGATGCCAGCGCCATTTCCCAGACAACAACCATGGCAGACAGGATACGGGAATAGCAGACCTCCTCTAAACCCCGCCGCTGCACCATGTACTCCGCATCCACAGGGCGGTCCAAGCACCAGCAATATCCCAGCACAAAACGAAACACCGAGAACCAGCCCACAGAACCAGGGAAACGAGTAAACGTTGCGCCCGTACAGATACCACGGGATGAAATATCACGAGGCGCAACGGAAGAAGACGAGGATGCACAGATCGCCATGGAAGAAGCTTTGGAAAGGATGCGTCGAAACAAAAAAAAGAAGGATAGAAGGAAGAAGAAAATGGAACCCGAAGATAATGAAAATTCTGAGCAACCGATAACAATGGGGATGATCAGAATAATTCATAACAATCACATCGAAAAAGGAGCCTGGAAGAATGGAAACCAAGAAAAACAACAAACACAAAAAAATAATAAAGCACTAAAAATAACAACGAACGACACCTACGAGCATCCAAAAGACTTCCTCATGGAAGAACCCGGACAACGGGGAATAATACGGGAAATCCACCCACGATGCCCTACCTTACCGATCGACCTCGAAGGAATCACCGCCGAAATATTGATCGACAGCGGGAGCGAAATATCCTGTATTTCAGAGGAATTTTACAACCAGCACCAGGAAGACTTAAAAAATTGCCCAGAAGTACCTGTAAGAAGCACAGAAGCCATCGGAGCATTCGGAGGTAAATCCGGCCGTATAAAAAAACAAATAATAGCCGAAGCAAAACTCTACAACGCAACAGGAATACTACAACTATTAGTAATTCCAAAAATGAGCAGACCGGCCATATTAGGCGTCGACGGGATGCTGGAATTACAAGTGGGAATCGACGCACATCTGGGAACCCTCAAAGTAAACAATAAAATCGTCGCGGAATTTGAGGAAGGTAGATGGGTATGGCAAAAGGACAAGAAAGAATTGGTAAAAATTTCGGAAATCGGAAGCATCACAGATTATGAACTGACCGAAGACGAAGTCGATCAAAAATTAAAAAATTGTCCAAATATACCTGAGAATACGAAAAACGAATTCAAGGCATTAATCGGGCAATATAGGCACATTTTCAGTAAAAAACCAGGACGGATGCAAGCATACATTCACAAATTGGTACTAAAGGATCCAGAGCCATACATTCATCGCTCATATCCCGTACCAATACAATATCGAGAAAAAGTACAAAAGGAAATCCAGCGAATGTTGGACCATGGCGTTATCGAACGGGCAAGGAGTCGCTTTATTAATCCACTGGTAACGGTTATAAAAAAGGATGGGTCGGTACGGCTATGCCTGGATGCCAGACAACTCAATACGTTTCTCGTAGAAGACCACGATAATGCCCCACCAACCGAAGAAATATTTCAAAGATGTGGAGGTGTAAAAATCATGTCGAGTTTGGACATGACAAGTAGCTTCTGGCAAATACCACTGGAGGAGGAATCAAGACCGTATACCGCTTTCCAGCATGACGGGAAATGTTACCAATTCACGGTAACACCTTTCGGATTGAAGACGAGCACGGCAAGCCTGATCCGAGGTTTGGATATCGTGCTTCAGGATCTTGGAAACTCGGTAATCAATTTTGTAGACGACCTCCTGTGTATGTCAAAAGACGAAACGCACCATTTGACGCATCTACACCAATTGTTTGAAAGAATTAGCAACAACAATATGACTTTGAACTTCAAAAAATCAAGATTCTTCCAGCGCGAAATATCGTTCCTGGGACATATTCTAACAACCACGGGAATACGACCACAACCAGAAAAAGTCCAAGCAATCAGGGACTACCTTCCACCAAGGAACATAAAACAATTGCGTGGATTTCTCGGACTTGTCAACTTCTACAGCAAGTTTACTGATAAACACGCTAGGGAAACGGTGCCTCTTCTAGAACTACTCAAAAAAGGACAAAAATGGAGATGGGGGACGGAAGAAGAAAGGGCATTTACACGAGTTAAGCAACTTTTTGTGGAGACCGTAATGCTCAAACATGCCGATCCGAAACAAAAATACACCCTAACAACCGATGCAAGTGATTACGCGATTGGAGCCGTCCTAAGCCAGGAAGATGCGACGGGCGATACAGGGGTAATATCCTTCGCCAGCCGCACATTCAAAGGAGCAGAAATAGGATATACAACAACCGAAAAAGAACTACTGGCAATCGTGTGGGCGCTTCAAAAATTCAGAAACCATTTGTTGGGAGCCCGGATCAAAATAATAACTGATCACAAGGCGTTGACGTTCCTGAAAACGGGACGATTCATCGGGGATCGCATGTTAAGATGGGCACTAGTAATTCAGGACTATGATCTGGAAATCGAGCACTGTCCTGGAAAAAACAACGAGGTCGCCGACGCATTAAGCAGGCCGTATGATTTCCAGGGGGACGAGCACAAAAATACACCCGGGAAAATCGTACTCACGGCCATTCTTGCTCGACAACCATCGGGGGAGATTAAACAAAAATTTAAGAAAATTGGACAATTACAACAGGGCCAAGAAAACCTCCAAGAAACATGGAAAAACTGCCAAAACCAGGAGGAAAATAAAAAATACCGGATAAATGAAGGATGCTTGCAAAAGTATGACAGAACCGGCAAATGGAAAGTCATCTTGCCGGAAGAATTGGTTCACAATTTCATAAAAGAATGCCATGAGATTTATGGTCATCAAGGGGCACGAAAAATCTTCCACCTGATAAATGAAGATTTTACGTGTAGTCATCTGGCTAAAAAAGTACGGCAGACAATAGCCATGTGTGACGTGTGTCAAAGGGTAAAAGTGGCAGTCCAAACAAATTATGCTAACATGCAAAATATTATCCCGGAAGGACCGAACGACCTTGTCTCCATAGATTTTTATGGACCCCTGCCAAAATCGGTCGGGGGAGTACAACACATCCTAGTAACCATTGACACATTCACCAAGTTCGTTAAATTATACCCATTAAAAAAGGCAAATACGGCGGCGACCATTAACCGAATATTCAAGGACTACATCCCAAAATATGGTAAGCCAAAAAGGATTCAATTCGATCACGGGACACAATTTACTTCAAAAATTTGGTTGGAACAACTAAAAAAAAAAGGAATTAAAGGAGTATTCTCATCGATACGACATCCCCAAGGAAATATGGTCGAACGCGTAAACAGAGAGCTCGGACGATTTTTCAGAACGTTCCTCACTGAAAAACACTCAGGATGGTATCGATGGGTACCCATAATACAAGACTGCATTAACGACACGCAGCACGAAACTACCGAGTTCACTCCGACCGAATTACAATTAAAAAAGAAGCCTTATCGTATTTGGAAAGAATGGGTCCTCGCATTAAAAAAGGAACAAGAACCAACTCTCACCTACGACCAAAAAATCGAATTAGTCCGAGAAAGGATAAAGAAAAAAGGAGCAAAAAGGGCCGAAAGGTTTAACAACACACACAACACAGTCACGTTCAAAATTGGCGAGCGGGTATTGGTCCGAGCACTAAATGTATCGGATCCAGCGAAACAAAAAACCGCCAAATTTATGCCCTTATACGAAGGACCATATACAATAAAAAAATGTGTGGGAATAGCGACATACCTCTTAGAAGACACACAAAACAAGAAAGAACGAGGAAAATTCCACGCAAGTCTCCTAAAGCGATATCTAGCGGAAGAAAAGAGAAATGGGATATAAATAATTTCGAAACGAGCGGAGAGTCTTATGAGAGAATAATCACGGGACGAGGAGTATATAAGGAGATGTCGCGCCAAAAATTAATCAGTTAAAAAGAAAATGGAGGGAGATAAGAATAATACCAGACAGTCCTCGAGCAAGACACCTGAAAAAAGAAAACGGTGGTCAAAGTCGCAGCGAGAGGTTAAAAAGAGAAAACAGGCAGAAATACAACAAGAAAATATAAAGGACCAATCAGAAACCGGAGACAAGAGAATCCAGATCTACGAAAATCGAACGATAAAACAGAATCGATACAGCGCGCCGGACGTCGATGAATTCGAATTATTCGAGGCTTCAGACGAAATATTCAAGAATGGTACCCCGGAAAATCATCGGGATGGTAAAATGGAGGGGAGCACAAAATTAATCAAGGTATCGAAGATCGACGCTATCGCCCGCCAGTCAACCGTCAATTGTACACTGGAAAACATGTACCATAATTACCCCGTCGAAAGATTAAGCGGAGTATACCGCGGAGTTACTGTGGCGGGATTCATCAGTCCAAACGAATTTGGGATCCATTTGAGCGAACGCGATGGGAGAGGGGCAGCAATAATTAATACGTGGCAGAACATGAGTCCGGAGGAACCCGACATCCACCCCTGCCTCGAAGAGGAGCTTTTTCCGGGAGCATCGATCTTTTGGCGACACGAGGCCACTTTCTATCGGGCCACATATCACCGGAAGACCAGGGACGAAAAACTCGTATTATGGCTGGGGGACTGGGGAAATAGCATATACGGCAACCAAGAGCAGTGCTATACCGCCCCAGCCATGGCACTCATACATCCGTTCCAGGCAATCTCGGTAACCCATGGAGACCTCGTTCCGGTGGAGGAATCCTGGGAGGAGGAGGAGATCGAGTATTGCCGGTCCCTGGTAAAGAACGCGACGTGGACGATGAAAATCTTGGCCAGGCCAAAACCAAATGGGCCCATACTCGTGGACCTCTATCTGGAGAACGAAGGCCCGAACAACGGCAAAACCATGGCCGAGATTTTTATCGAGATGGGAGCGGCAAGGAAAAACGCAGGCGCAACCCCAACCACCCTCAACAGCAAAGCTGGTTTGTTCGGAGACAGGGCGTACCAGCTGGAGGCCGAGCGAAGGTGGGCCACCAACGAAACCGGAAGCAACGAAAACGGAACAACTACCAACAACATGCGCGGTGCTGAGAGCGGCGACGATAACGACGACGAATACGGCGACGACGACGACGATGACGACGCCGAAACCCTCGTTTTGGACGAAAGACCCGACAGCGACGAGGACCGCTTTTGGCGGGAAATTGGCCTTCACCAGGAGGTGGAAGAGGAGGAATCCAGCGATGACGGCATCAGCATAGCGTCACTTGAATAAAAAATCCTTTTGAACCCAAATGCGTGTTAGGAGAAATCCTTTTTTTTTTGCGAGCGATGGGCAGCGGCCCCGATAAATAAGCGAGCGGTTAATTTAAGGGGGAGGGGGAAACGAAGAAGGAGACCAGAGGCCGACCCAAGGAAATAGACCGGTAGGAACGAAGAAAATCAAAACAAAGAGAAGTATAGACCTTGGTTAAAAATTTTTTTTTTTGACTCTTCGTGAGTTGGATCGCTGAAAGTGATCCAAAACACAAAGAGTCAAGGGGGACAATGAGACGGAAAAGGCCGTCTCATAAATAAACCAAGAAACTATCGCCCCAAGGATAGTCAGGAGTCAACCGAATTCGGGGAAGGGAAGGGGTAAAAGAGAAAAACAGACCAAGAGATCCGCCATGTTGGTCGACACAGCGCTAATTAAATTAATGGCGGACAGTAAGAGAGGGAGACTAACCGTCGTACATGAAAAATTTATTTAGACGTTACACTAATCGAATTAAGGGGAAAAACCGGCAGAAACCGGATAGAACAAACTAATTGAATTAAGGGAAGATGAAGAAGGGGATTTGAAAAGCGGTAAAACCCGTGTATAAAAGGACGAGAAATTGGGAGGAAAGGCGCTCTTTGAGTCCCTCGTGGATCGACAAGTACTGCTTGGCAAAGTACCTCCCTAGTGGAAGGAAACGCTGGGAACACGGAACGTTGAGAAACAGGTGAAACAAGGAGTTGCGCCTAAAAAACAGTTGAAAGAGCACTTCTTTCATTTCTCGCGGATCGACAAGTACTGCTTGGCAAAGTACCTCCCTAGTGGAAGGAAACGCTGGGAACACGGAACGTTGAAAAACAAGGAAAAAACGGAGTCGCGCCTAAACGGCATTAGAAAGCTCTCTTCATTTTTTGGAAGATAACAAGTACTGCTGGACCAAGTACATCCCTCACGGATCGGAAACGTCTGGAACACGGAACGTTAAGGAACAAAAAAAGAAGCAGAATTGAGATGAATTTATTTTAAAAGAGAAAAGATCGGAAAATCAAAGAAAAATAAAAAGAGCAATAAGGAAAGTTAATAAATCAAAGATAACAAACAATTAGCGCTAAATAGGTAGGAAAAGTATAGCAGGAGAAAATAAGAAGCGAGAAGGTATAATCACGAGCGAGAATTACGAATAGACATAAGGAAAATATTAAATTTGGAGAAAATAAGAAATCTTACATTAGGAGATAAGGAAGAGTACGCTACAGTTATACGAAACACACACACACACTCACACACACACACACGCACACACACATCGTGATTATCGAGCTATATGGATCAGGATCGAAGAAAGGAGAAAGAGGTATCCCGAAATTACAAGAGTGCCGAAACATATGCAAAAAAGGGTAAATCGAGTGCTCGCGGCACATCTCTCGAGTAGACTAGCGTAGACCGGTCGGTGGCGACATCGAACGCCTAGATCAAGGACCGGGCGATCAATTATCGACGCGCGATAATTGATCGGGATATAGCGTCGATCACCGCGGCGCGAAGGGCAGAGCTAGAGTAGGGAAATAGATCACGGCGCGTGACGAGAGAGAGCGCGCGCGCACGGCCCGTAGATCGCCGCGAAACAGGGAATAATCAATATCGATCCATGATAACTGACCACGCCGAACCAAATGTACCATGCGAATAAAGAATAATTGACCGACCGAGAAAACATTGCGGAAAATACAAAAACAACACAAACAACACACTACACTTATACATAGCGTTATTATTATTATTATTTTACATTATATAGAGCCATAAAAACTTGAATAAATCATACTTTTGTCAAAATACCCAAAAAACACCTGAGTTTCAATTAATTTCTTCACTGTTCGAGTCCCCGAACCTATAAATTTATTTGTAACGAATTAACACCCGTTACAATATATATATATATATATATATATATATATATATACGTACTCCATACGCTTCAGGGACATATAGCCGAGTCCCGGAGCTATAATCAATACCCATCTACTTTCATGCGCACTTCGGGGACGTAAGTCCTCAAAGTGACACACACAAATATATATATATATATATATATATATATACTCGGTAAAGTCCCGGGAGATCCAAGAGAGTCTCCGGAGTACAAATAATAATATTAATACCTTTACTTACATGTATAATTCCGGGACATTCACGAGTCCACGAACGAGTCTCCAACATATATATGTATATTCGTGTTGACCCCAATACAGTGGTCCGAGAAATAAGAAATATTGTCATATCTATATTTTGTATATATTGGGAACGCGAGAGTCCTCGAATAAATCGCGAAACTGTTCCCAAGCGGTCAGCTTCATCGCGAGTTTTCTCACAGACCTCCTCGGAGCTTGGTCACCACCTAGTCACCACATCCTGCTGATAACGAAAAATATTCATTTCATTGCTCATGTACAACTCGAGAAAAATAACGTTATCAGTGCTAATATTCGGTTACACGGGGACCGAGCTCGAGAGCGAGGGTAATGACGCCAAGCCCTTTGTCTCAGAGACAATGAGGGCAAGGATACATATTGCGCTCCGGGAGCTGGGCAGTAACTTCCGTCCGGTCTCTCCAACAGCGCGCATCGCAGAGTCGACGCTCTTGAAACCGGTAAATTTATTTTATTTTATTTTATATTCTTTTCGAGTTTACCCCAGTTTCTTCGTCAGTGTAACTATAAGTCTCTGTAAAACCGGTATTAATTCTTTAAATCATAATAAAAAGTAAAAGGAAACAGAACAAGTCAAACATTGCAAAAAATAAATTTACGAAACAATTATTATTGTCTTTATTGAATGTCACAACGCTTATTCATGTGTAAAATACACAATTGTTTATATCACATTCGATTTCTCCGCGCTATTAAAATCACGCAAAATACGGCGACGGCGCAAAAGTGTAACATTTTTCGAGCAAATAATTAAAATATATTTGTTTCCCGTTCGTGCGTGTAAACACGCAACGAACAAACCATCGTAGTGCATTTCTTTCTCTTTTTTTTCTCTTCCTTTCGCTCACGCCATTTTTCCGAACGCACGTATTCGTCTCACCCATAAAATCAGACCTGTCCAAAATTGGACAAATCTCGAAGCGCTTTTTACGAGGCTTGGGAAAGTTGACGCACGAACACGCTACATCCGCTGACTCGCCGTAATCTGGCAGCTTAGCAACTGGCACGGGTAACCCGTTGCTTAGTGTTCGGACGTCGATTTCCCTCGACCTTGATATTTGTAATCGTAAATTCAAATCCTAAAAGTTAAATTAAAAGACGATTAATTATCGATCAAAAATGGGCCCAACGACGTAACAAAGATATATATTTTAAAATTGGTGGCAGCGGTGGGATACGCTTAAAGTCTTTGGTGTAAAATTGAAATCAATATAAAAATTTTCATGTTTACATAACGCAGAGTGTAAAATAACATAAGAGGTTCAAAATGGCTGGGCATTCACAAAATTCGAAACGTTTAAGTGAAGAGGAACCCCTCGTATTAGCGGATCAATTAGATAAAAAACGCGAAATACTTCGTGAACAAGAACAGGCGGTATTAAAAAGGGAATTAGAAACGCACGAAAAATTAGAAGCCCTGAGTGCGCGTGAATGTGAATGTAGTGATCAAGTGAATAATAGAAATGAACTAATCTCCATCACTCTTCACGCCCTCGAGGCTATGCAAAATACCCTATCGACGATGATAAATGAAGTCAGTCGAATTAGCAGGGAAATTGGTTCGATTAAAAACGGTGAGCGTCAACGACAATCAGGTCCCGTCCCTCACGTACAACAAAACGAAATTAACGTTCGCGATGAACGAGAATTACCCACGAACATTGAATTTAAAGACGCGTTTGAATCTGTGCCCATCATCAATGGGTACAACGTACCGGTTCTCCGGTTTGTTCGTGCTTGTAAAAGGGCAAGGGACATGGCCCGCCCTCATCGGGAGTTGGGCCTCACTCAGCTCCTTCGTAACAAATTTAAAGGTCATGCCGCAACGGCACTGGAAGATTATAACTTCCAGAACGTTCACCAGTTCGGTGAGCGCTGAAAACGTTATTTGGTACCGCGAAAACATTGAACGAATTTCGTGGTGAACTTGGAAATATTTCAAAAAGTAAAAATGAGCATATTATAGACTATATCAGTCGAACCAAAGAATTGCATACGGCGATTCTCGAAGCCGAAATTGATAATCACGGAACTCTCCGAAACGGTCAATATGATATTTTCGAAAACGACACGCTGGATTGTTTCGTCAAGGGTCTTCTACCCGACTTTCGAATCCGTCTCAAACTCGAGGGATTCGATAATCTGTAAGATGCCTATTCAAAGGCAATATAAGTTGAAAACGATATGGAACGCGATAGGTCACATTTCAAGGACACGCGTTTCGAAAGCCGAACTGAAAATCAGTCGGCCCAAATAAAAGCGGTCGCCCCTTCAGAAGGACCGATTTGTAACCATTGCAACTGCAATCACGCGTCCGATGATTGCTGTTCAAATTTTCCGGACAAGAAACCGGGAAATTCAAATAAACAAAGTTCAAACAGTAGAATCATGTGGTCAAAGCCCACGAACGGTCAAGGATCTCGACCCCCGTCGATGTGTAATTATTGCAACAGGGCGGGCCACCTCGAAACATCCTCCTTTAAAAAAGAAAACGAAGAAAGGAGCAGGGCAACCGGATTGCCAAAAAACGAGAATTCTCGACCAGTGGCACGGCCCTCCCCGCGGGACGAGAAATCGACGGAGCGCCCGGTAAAAATAATAGACGCGTCTTCGTGCGAACCGTCCATGTCTTATTAACGCGTTCAAACCAAATAGCTTCCGTAGACCTCGACTAACCCAACTTATCGGGGCTTAACGAATTTTTAATAGACTCAGGCTCGGAAGTTAATCTCATCAAAAATAGAATCGTAAATGCGCAAATTTATATAAATAACCACGATATATTAAAATTGGAGGGGATCTCGAGTATCCCCCTACAAACCAAGGGGTCTATAAGAATAATGATCAATGATACCCCCGCGGAATTTCACATCGTCGATGATTGGTTCCTGATGGACTAACATGCATTACTTGGTACCGGGTTTTGCTGAAAATAAAACTCTCGTAGATTGCAGACATGAACAATTAACTAGGGGAAATCGAAGAATCCCGTCTAAAAGTAAACAAACTATTTCGATTCCAAAACGGTCTAAAACGGTCTGTTACGTCGAGGTAAGTAATCCCAAAATCAAAGAAGTATAGAATATTCTGATGTTCTACTTGGGCGAAGGGATCTTTTTGGCGAAGCAGTCGTGACGGTCAAGAATGGTATTGCTTATCGTATTGCGCACAATTTAACCGATGATAATTTGTTACTGACTATACCAACGTTAGGAGTCGGAGAATTCAGGTGCAAAGGCACGAAAGATGGTTCCCTCACTCCGTACGACCAAAAGGCGTTTCAGGAAGAGGAGACAAGTTTAATTGTTCCCCACCCTGACGACCAAATTACAAAACAAGTTAAAGAACTAATTGAAGGGGAAGTAATTCAACCGTTAAACTCCGCGTATAGTTCGCCTCTGTGGATCGTTCCCAAAAAGGCGGACAAAGGAAGAAATCCAAAGCGGCACATAGTCATTGATTATAGGAACTTTAACCTCAAATAACCGAAATTCTCGACCAATTGGGTAATGCGAAATATTTTTCAGTATTCGACCTGGCCAGCGGTTTCTATCAAATTAAAGTACGTCCAGATGATTCTCACAAGACAGCATTTGCTACACCATTCGGTCACTACGAGTTCGACCGAATGCCGTTTGGTTTAAAAAACGATTCGGCGACACTTCCAAGATTAATGGATCCAGTCTTAACAGGCCTTCAAGCCATCGAACTGCTTGTTTATTTGGACGACATCTTTATTTACGCAAAGACACTGGTGGAACACGAGAATAAATTCAACAAACTTGCGAAAAAATTACGGCAAGCCAACTTAAAATTACAACCGGACAAGTGTGAATTTTCAAGACAAGAAGTGGCATATTTCGGTCATATCATAAGTGAGGACGGAGTTAATTCTGATCCCAAAAAATTGGAGGCTCTACGGGATACCCTAGCCTACCACTCCGAAAAAATAAAAACAATTTTTAGGACTTGCAGGTTATTACCGCAGGTTTATCGAAAATTCTTCAGGCATTGCAAAGCCACTCACAAATTTGTTAAAAAAGGGATCGACCTTCAAATGGACCGAATCTCACCAAAAAGCCTTTGATACGCTTATCGAGGCGTTATGTAAAGAAGCTATTCTTCAATATCCGGATTTTACAAAACCATTCATCATAATAACGGACGCATCCGATCACGCCATTGGCGAAATTTTGAGCCAAGGCGAAATTGGTAAAGATAAACCCGTTAGTTACACCTCTCGAACTCTTGGAAAACACGAAGTTAATTACTCAGTGATCGAGAAGGAATTATTGGCTATCATTTATTGTGTAAATCATTTCAGACCTTATGTCTACGGCCGTGAATTCTTATTGGTAATGGATCACAAGCCGCTCGTATGGCTTCACTCCGTAAAAGACCCGGCCAATCCGCTTGTGCCTTGCCAATTATACTTATAAAATTGTATCCAAACCAGGAAGGGTCAAGAGCAATGCTGACGCCCTCTCCCGGAACCCGCCAGTAAAGTGTCAGACTGTGCTCATGGTGAAGCATACGCCATGGGAAAGAAAATCCAAATCGCCTATCGTTGGACCGAGTTGGGCAAAAATTGGTAAACCGACTCCTAGCGGAAACGACGATTCGGACTCGGACGAAGGATTGTTCGATCCACCAGCTGGAAGAAATCCAGCTAATAAACGAAAACCTACCTTAAATCCTGATACGGATACGGAGGAAACCCCCGATCCGTCGGACGGCAAGCAAAGGAAAAATCCACCTGAAAAAAGGAAAAAGTTGGCCGACTCCACGGACGAGGACGATTTCCTCGGTTTCCGAAATTTCCCGACAATTTCGCAAACGTCTGGCGAAACGCCTCATCGTTGGGAAAAAGAAAAAGAAACTGCGAAAACCCGGAACCTGGAAGAACCGCCTTCCCATCCTCAATCCGTCGAACCTGTAAAAGAAACATCCCTGCACACGTCTGTTCCAGACGCAAGTCCAGACGACGGAATCGCGGAAAATTTTCAAATAACGCAACTTTTAGAAGATCGAGAAATAGCCCCATTTCCTGAGGATTCCGGAATTCCGGAACCGTCGGAACATGGAGAAAACGATGAGAATATCAAGGATCTCACCGAAAGCTCAATCGACTCAGACGACGACTCTGTAAATAGTGGCATATTTGATCATGAAAACCCCGATTATGCATTACCGAGGGAAAACAATGAAGTCCAAGGTAGACTCACCATACGCAAAACGCGCGATAATTTGTTCATGTTCAAGGACATTCTCGTCGTCTTTGTCACTACTTCCGGGAGACCAATCGATGATGGAGCAAAAGACCTCCACACTCAAAACTTGTTTCCGAAAATCGAGGAAACCACGTATTTACGACTCAAGGTGATAAATAACAATTCAAGATGCATATTAGCTATACCGTTATTGTCTGATGTACACGAACATCTTTTGATCGAGGACCTTAAGGAAGCCCTCGACTCCTTGAAAAATTTTGTCCGCGAAACATCTACGAAATTAATTCATGTCGCGAAAACAAACTCATTCGGAAATGTATCATGGAACGAAATTAAAAATCTTTTGGTACAAACGGTAGGCAACGACGGAGTTACGTTGACCATCTGTTAACAACTCATTCAATATCCTCCCGAGGAAAATCGTACTGCAATTATAGAAGAACACCACGACTCGTTGGTAGGAGGTCATAAGGAAGTGAATAAAACATACATACGAGCCAGAGAAAATTTCTTTTGGAAAAACATGATAAGCGAAATTTAAGAGTACATTCAACATTGTAGAGGTTGCCAATTAAAAAAGTTAGTTCGAGTAAAAACTAAGCAACCCATAGTTATCACCGACACTCCAAGGGCAGCTTTCGACAAGGTCGCCATGGACGTGGTCGGACCACTTCCTGTTACGAAGATGGGCAACGAGTACGTGCTGACCATCCAGGATCTTCTCACCAAGTACTCGATGGCAATTCCGCTGAAAAGGACAACGGCGATCGACATCACCGAGGCGTTCGTCAAGTACTTCATCGCTCGTTTTGGTGCTCCTCGCGCCCTTCTCACCGACCAGGGGGCGAACTTTCGGAGCAGTTTTATGAAGGCCATCGCGAGGAAATTCAGAATCAAAATGTACCAAACATCAACCTTCTGCCCGCAGTCCAACGGGTCAATCGAAAGGTCTCATCATGTCCTCGCGGAATATGTGAAACAGTACGTCACCGAAAACAATGATTGGGACGAGCTAATCGAGTTGGCGATATTCTCTTATAATACGAGCCAACACGAGGGTACAGGGTTATACCCCTCATGAGCTAGTTTTCGGTAAACTGGGCGGTCATCCGTCGGGTCATCAACAAATCGAGGAGCAACAGCATACGACTTATGATGCATACCTGGAAGAGCTGTTCTCTCGAATTTACGAATTCCAACGGATCAACTTTCCGCCGCAAATCTGAAGAATTCCAGGGAGAAATCAAAAACGTATTAGGATCGGAGGATTAATCCGAAAAACTTCAAGGTCGGCGACAAGGTTCTCATGTTGAAGGAACCAAAAAGGGGAAAATTCGGTGACCAATACCCCGAACCATGCGAAATTCTGGAAATTTTATCCGGAGGAAACGTAAAGATCTTCTATAAAAATAGACCTCGGGTAGACCATCCCAACAAATTAAGAGGCACCCGATTATAAACTGAGCGTGTGCGCGAAATGCACCCTTCATTGAACAAACACATACCGAGTGCAACCCCATGCTGCCTGCCCAATACTGGATCGACGGCACTTGGTATCGGTTCACACCACATCCAGTCGAGGTACCGCCTCCTGGACAACTAAATCCCGCCTCCATGCCTTCCTGGGGATACAACCCTATTGGAAATTTGGCATCGAGCGGAATTTATTCTGACAAGAGATCAACCAGTGGAGGGACAGAATTATATTCCCCGCTGAAAAACCAGCAGTACTCAACAACATCGCAAGGGGTTTCGCCGGACACGACATACCCCCGGGAAGTGTTTCCCTCGAGACACTGATGGACGAGGATGCTCTCCGACACGTTGCTAATGGAGTAATGCACACAATCCGGGGTGGTTTCGAAAAATTCGGGATCATCAGTGCTGGACTGATTGGGGTCCTCGCAATCCCCACCATCATCAAGGCGATCATCGATACTTGCATCCATCGATATACACTCCACACTCTGTACGGATGGAGTTTCACCTTCCTAGAGCCATCTGGAACTCGGTGTCAAGCCTCCTAATTAGCAGAGCTCACCATGCTGAACAACGGTCATCGAAGATTACCAACGACGAACCTCGGGAGTTGGTGTCCATCACTGATAATCGCGACCATCCGACGACGTCGAGGCGTTTGTCGGGCGTCGACCACGAACTCTTGGAGCGGCTCAACGCCGGTCCTCAGCAAAGCTGAAGCATTGCTTGAGACTTTTAGGGGGGAGGTGTTACGTCCTAGCACTCCCGCCCTCCAAATATGCATATCTGGTACGAATTGGAATAGTTATTAAGATTTTTTCCTCGCGCTAAACGCGCTCATTTATGTTTTTCTTGGGGTACACAAATTAATCAGAACGACCCATGAATGGTCGATTTCATTCAGAAACCTCGTTATATAAAATATTCGTCAATGTATCTTTAAATTTAGCCTGCGTATATCTACCCGTATATTTTAGGGACAAACAGTTTTGTAATGAGGTCCTCTATATTTTTTTCCTTGGTCGTTCTTCTCCCTATTTTCTTTCTATGATCAATACTACTGACGCATATGTGCAAATGGCCTTTCACCAAATTTATAGCGTCCGTGTACCTACATTTTGAATATCACGCATGACTTTCGACACTCTTGTGAAACTCATGACGAAGGCCCTCCGTGATCTTCATGAGCGACACTTTCACGTCCGGCCAGTCGTATTAGGAACGCCTTGACTTTTCATTCGGCAATATGCTTTCTCAAGTTCTTATGAAACCGATGGCCAACGTTTCTAACATCACGTAGGCCCTTCCTCCCACCATTTCGATTTTCCCAAACTCCATCCCTATAAATTACCTTCGTTCTAAGCTAAGCTAGTCAGTAAGTCTTCGAATACTGTACAACGTTGAATCTCTGTCCGTCAATTACCTGAATAAATTCGTCTCAAGTAGGTCAATCCGTGTTAACCGAGTTATTCCGTCCTACAACCGAGTTCTGGAGCGAGTCAGCCACTCCTTTCCTCAAAAATTATAATAAAAGTGTCCATCCCGACATCACAATTGGTGCTAAGTGTGGGGTGTGCTGACTAATCAACGCTGGGAACATAGGACCGATTGACGACACTTCGAGTCTACGGGGGACGACGTTTGAAACTGGATCTACGAAAGGAATCGGTGAGTAAAGACTCATTTACTCATTATCGCGAGCCGCAAATTATAACTACCGATTCCGAAACTGACTCAGTAGATCAAACCGAAATGTCGTTGTCTAACGTAAACGCAGCCATCAAAACGGCGTTCAACCGAATAAAAGACTCAGATTCACAAACCGAAATGGAAGATAACGCTTCGCGCATTACGCACGCGTTACCGGAAGATTCTTTTGAAGAGCTAACACCGAAGGAAGCGCTAGAACTAATCCGTGAATTTGATGGTAAATCTCTGGGTGTCGAAACTTTCATTACGTCAATTGAAGACGTAAGACCACAAGTGAGCCGATGAGATTACCTTCGTCGATTAATAATCGCAAAAAAAAAAAATAATCGGAGACGCGGCAAGAGAAATTGAAGAGTACGCGACAAACACGTACGAACAGCTCTATGAATGCTTACGGATCCTCTTCGGAAACTTGCAACCGGTCAGCGTTTGGAGAGACAAAAGATCGCGAATGTTTCAACAAAAAACCGAAAGTATTTCGAGATTTACGAATACATTTTTAGAAGTACAAAACCAACTCCTTTCCGTATTAGCTAATTCAACTCCAGATGAAACACAAGACGATTCATTGTGGAATACGAACGCCAACAAAGGCTCGACCAATATCTGTTACAGTTAAAAAAAGAGATTTCCACTGAAGTACGGGCTCAAAAACCGGAGAATATTCGAATGGCAATAGCTCGGGCACAAGCGGCAGAAGCTTACGACTACACAAGAGAGATGATGACGCGCAACATAAACATTACTGAAAAGAATACAGGTAGCTCAGAAATCCGCAAGCCGCCCCATCATAAATCTTCCGGGACTCCCTCAGCGGCACCGTTCTCTTCGATAATATGCCGATATTGCAATCGCATAGGTCACTCCGAACGTGACTGTCGTAAGAAAGCATACGCCTCACAAAAGCCCAACAGGAACGTACCACAGCAATCGGGTTTGCACAACGGGCAGTCTCACCGACCAACGCGAACAACAGTGAATTATATACCGGAAGGAGGAGCAATCACTACGACACAAGAAAACATCCCCCGAGTCAATGCCATCGGATCCGCTAAACGAGTGGTCAAACTTCCCACACGAACAGCTAGCAGAATAGGCTGTTTTCTTCTCGATACCGGATCAGCCGTAAATCTCATAAAAATCAACATGTTAACGGAAGGATCGCAGATAAATCGGAACATTAAAACACCGTTCTCCATGGGCAATGAACAAAATGAATCCTTATTTGCTGCTAAACAGGATTTTCAAAGAAAGAGTCACATCTTCCACGTCGTTCCGAATGACTTTCCCTTGGAAGAAGATGGATTGATTGGTATTCCATTTATGGAAAAATATCAGACAAATATCGGTATCGGAAGAGAAAATTATTTAATGTTCGATGACAAGCGTTTTGAATTCGAGAAGGTGTCGGTCACGATTCCGCCACGAACCATTTACTTTATTAAAATTCGCACGAATATCGAAAATGGAGCAGCCATCACAGACGAAGATAACCCAAAAGCCGTAGTACATTGCGTTTTCGAAGCCAAGGACTATGAAACCTGAGTACCAGTTATGAATGACTCGGAAGAACCTATAACGGTTACAATTGACCAGCTGCACGGTACCCCTATTAAGGAAATCGCCTGTCTACCTGAGGAGGAGCGCCAAGACGCACCGAAGGATGCAACCCGGGTCAACGCTATAAGAAGTACGAACTCCGCCGAATGCATCCTAGCGTTGAAGAAAAACGTTCGACTGGAACACATCTCACCAGATCAAGCAGAAAAGGTCTGGGATATCATCAGCAGTTTTCCAGATGTATTTGCCTTGCCTGGAGACCCACTGCCAGGTACAAAGACTGTAAAGCATCGCATAATCACCTGCGACGATACACCTGTGAACACGAAACAGTACAGATACCCGCCAGTTCATAAGGAAGAGATCGCCAAGCAGGTAAATGAAGTGCTGGAAAAGGAGTTAATCGAGCCGAGTGACTCGCCGTACAATTCACCAATCTGGGTTGTACCGAAGAAGTCGGATGCATCAGGGAAACAGAAATGGAGGATCGTGATTGATTTTCGAAAATTGAACGAAAAAACCACCCACGATGCCTATCCTCTCCCATGCATCGACGAAATATTGGATCAGTTGGGTCGAGCGAAATATTTCTCCGCATTCGATCTAGCCTCAGGATTCCACCAAATCCCAATGGACGAGCAAGACAAACACAAAACGGCGTTCTCCACACAATCAGGCCACTACCATTACAACAGGATGCCGTTTGGGTTAAAGAACGCGCCCGCAACGTTCCAACGCATGATGAATAACGCGTTGCAAGGGCTAATCGGAAGCACATGCTTTGTATATCTAGACGACATAATAATCTATGGGCAAACACTTGACGAACATAATAAAAAATTAATTGAGGTATTGACTCGTCTTCGCGAATCGGATTTAAAATTACAGCCCGATAAGTGCGAATTTCTACGACCAGAACTAGAAATTTTGGGACACGTAATTTCGGAAGAAGGAGTAAAACTAAATCCGAAAAAACTGAAGCAGTGCAAAACTTTCCCAGGCCAACCGATCAAAATCAAATTAAGCAATTTCTTGGACTGGCTGGGTATTACCGGAAGTTCATTAAGGATTTTAGCAAGAAAGCTAAACCGCTTACGGAACTTTTAAAAAAAGAAACAGCATGCTCATGGACAGACAAGCAAGAGCAATCGTTCAATTTACTTCGAACAGCATTGACAACATCGCCAGTTCTACAATATCCTGACTTCAAGGAATCTTTCAACCTCACCACCGACGCTAGCAACCATGCGATAGGCGCCGTGCTATCTCAAGGATCCCTCGGAAAGGATCGCCCCGTTGCCTACGCATCACGCACTCTCAACAAGGCGGAACAACGCTACTCCACGACCGAGAAAGAAATGTTAGCAATAGCCTGGGCCGTAAAACACTTTCGACAATATTTGTATGGGAAGAAATTTCAAATCGTTACGGATCATAAGCCACTAATATGGATCCTCAAAACTTCAAACCCTCCAACAAAATGTCGCTTGATGATACTCCGTCTAAAACTCGAGGAGTATGAATACGAGGCAAATTATAAGAAAGGAATGTTAAATACTAACGCTGACGCATTATCATGGATTTACCCGGTAACTACGCATCAGCCAAAACGCAATGACTTCCCAGAAAAAGAACCAGAAAATCAAGATGAAACCCTCACCGAAGAAGAAGTTGACGACATAGAAGAACCGAGCAACCCAATCGGAATGACTAATGATCAAGGAACAGAAAATGAAAATCTCCCTCTCTACATCGAATTTGAATTATCAAAAGAAATTCCGCAAGTTCCTCAAATCTTAGAAGAGATACCGCCCAGGAATATACCGAGAATCAACATCACGGGTCAACCTGGAGACACTGAAGAAGAATTGCACCTTGATTTTTCAACAGATGAAATAGAGTGGTATAACGCGTTAGTTGAAAAGCAATCAACGATTAATGAGTCAACGAAGATTTTCCTAGGGTGCAAACATCTAAGGGAATATCCAATTACGAAAATGAGCATTAAACAAATGATCTCATTTATTTGGTCAAAGAGAATTGAACCACCGCTAGTTTACCTTTACGATAGGGAACCCTATGAGCCAGGTACAGAAGAAGAAAGAATGGAGATCATAAAACAACATCATGGGACAAACGCCACGGGACATTTTGGAGTAACAAAAACTCTTGACCGTGTAAAGGCTGTTGCTACCTGGCCCAACCTACAAAGGGACATTGAAGACTACATCCGTAAATGCGACACGTGCCAGAGGATCAAACTCGTGCGAACACAACCACGAGCAGAAGCGATAATCACGGATACACCGGAGAAGCCAAATGAAAAAATTGCCTTGGATCTTGTGGGGCCACTGCCTGAAACGTATAAAGGACACAAGTACATCCTCTCTGTACAAGATCAGCTGACGAAATCTGTTACGCTGGGCCCTTTAAAATCCCAGGACGCCCAATCCACCGTAACAGCATTGGTTAACGATTTCATCTACATTCATGGAGCCCCAAAAATTATCTTAACCGATGGTGGACGAAACTTTATAAGCCAGACGTTCAAACACCTGGAAAAACTCTTCAAAATTTCACACATGACAACAACAACATTCCATCCTCAAAGTAATGGAAGCCTTGAACGAGCACATGGTCCAATTAAAGAGCAAATCAAAGCATTGATCTACGACAATCAAGAAGATTGGGATAAAAAATTAAAGTTTGTTTCCATGGCTTACAACACAGCGAAACACGAAGGAACAGGATTAACACCATTCGAAATGCAATTCGGGAGGAAATCTAACATCCCGAATAACCTTCCAGTTCAGAAGACGAATGTGACGATCGACCAATACTTCGAAGGACTGCGGGCTGATCATGATCGTATCGTAAAAAGAGGACGCGATAATTTAATTGCAGCTAAAGAACGCTATAAGGCAGTCCAGGATGCTCGCACCCACCGTCCCGTGCCCATTTTTACAAAGGGCGACGAAGTCGTCGTTGCTCAAGAGAAAGACAAGACACCCCTTGTCCCGAAGTGGGAAGGACCAGCCATTATTTTGGAACAAACATCGGACGTCAACTACGAGATCTTGCTTAAAAATAGAAGAAAATTAATCCACGTTAACAAATTAAAACCTTACCATAGAAACTAATCAAAAATTCTGTGCAGGCATTATGTTGCTGTTACTTCTTCCTCTCCTTGTAACGTGTGTTACATCCGAAGAATTAAGGGTGGAACCACTCGAAGGCACCGTATACATGGAAAACCTGGGAAGTGCCGTAATCTACCATCAAACCTGGGCAGTAGTCAACTACGTCGACATCACCGAAATAAATCTACACCGAGATGAGCTGGATATGGCTTCGATATATTTGTTAAGAATTTGCAACGGAACCGACAAAAAAAGGACTTGCGCCGAATCAGCATCAATCTAAATCCTTCGACAAAGGTTAAATAGGATAGACTCAAGGAGATCTAGATTAATGAACATAATTGATTATAGACCCCGTCTCAAAAGAGGTGTTTTTAATTTTATCGGCGACATTAGTAAAATTTTGTTTGGAACTTTAGGGAATTCCGATGCGGAATATTATAACGATGAGATTGATAAACTTCACACTGACAACAAGAAAATGAGTACTTTAATTCAAAACCAAACGGCGATAGTTAAAGGCATAGCATCAACACTTTCCAAAGCTATGGAGGAATTGCGCACCGAAAATCAACAACTATTGAACTCTTATGGAAAACTAAATTTTGCAGTAGCTGATAATACTAGAGATATAAAAATTAGCGCACAAGTAACTCTTCTAGAAACCCTTATAGACGAATACAGTGAATGTATCAACAATGTTTTAAATGCAGTAAACGATGGTAAACAAGGGATAATCCATCCGCAAACTTTGAATCCTGCTGACTTGGTCAGAGCACTAAAATCAATTCGAGAACAACCCTCATCCAATAATACTCCTCCCGTACCTCTAGAAGAATCTGCCTTTGCGACAATTATTGGAATTAGCGACGTAAACGTCATGTTAAAGGATAATCGTTTTACTTATATAATTAAGGTACCAGTAATAGAAAACAATCTACTTGACGTTTTCCGTATTATCCCCATCCCTAAACAGAAGGGCACATCAACTACATTTTACTATGTGAATCCGCCGGATGCGTTAATAATCATTAACGGAGCCAGGACAATGTTTACTCCGAGCAATGAGGAAGACCTCGATCACTGTAAAGAAGTAGGACCAAGACGTTTATGCAAACGTAAAAATCCTGACTATTTTGTACGTGATCCTAATAGCTGTGAAGCGGCAATCCTACAAAAGCCGACAGACATATCCGACTCCCAATGTCAAGTACTGTACATAAATCTAATTAAGTCATTGTGGATTCAATTAAAATCAGGAATTTCTCGGTTTGTGACATCCCCATACGAAGAAACTCTCCACGTAAGTTGTGATGATCACAAAACACACCAAGCAATGCTGTGGGGTACGAATAAAATAACGATAACGGGTAATTGCATCGGGCACACCGAACACATTTTCATAAGACCTAGTTACGACAAAAGAGTTATTCAAGCAACTGACATGATTCTCAATAAGACTCTTAGAGTCCCAAATCTCGAAGAAGTTCTTCGAAACCATTCAGTATCTTTGGACGATATTCAGTTGACGACCTTAGGACGACCTACGCACGTTGATCTGACTCAACTTCAGGCCCTTGGACAAACGTTAGATTAAATCTCAGAAGAAGCAGCAAAAATTGGACAACATAAACGAACTAAATCATTTATAGAAACTACCTACGAAAGCATCAAGTACCTCGGATACGGTTGCACTACAATTGTTTTCTTATATTTCACGGTTAGGTGCGGATTATGTGGATGCTTATTTAATTTATTTACCGGAGCATTTAAAGCTACTTGCGCTCCATGTGTCAACGTGTACAATAATTGTTTTCATCAAAACACCGAACATGTAGACTACAACGTTAATTACGATAGGGAAGAATGCGCTATGCTAGAAATGACCGGAAACCACAATATAAGACATGCTGTGAAACCAACAGGTCGTCGGCGATCTACCAGCCTCAAGGCTTAAAGAAAATTCATCTTGTTTTATGAATTTTCTTAAATAAGGGGGGAGGTGTAATGAGGTCCTCTATATTTTTTTCCTTGGTCGTTCTTCTCCCTATTTTCTTCCTATGATTAATACTACTGACGCATATGTGCAAGTGGCCTTTCACCAAATTTATAGCGTCCGTGTACCTACATTTTGAATATCACGCATGACTTTCGACACTCTTGGGAAACTTATGACGAAGGCCCTCCGTGATCTTCATGAGCGACACTTTCACGTCCGGCCAGTCGTATTAGGAACGCCTTGACTTTTCATTCGGCAATATGCTTTCTCAAGTTCTTATGACACCGATGGCCGACGTTTCTAACATCACGTAGGCCCTTCCTCCCACCATTTCGATTTTCCCAAACTCCATCACTATAAATTACCTTCGTTCTAAGCTAAGCTAGTCAGTAAGTCTCCGAATACTGTACAACGCTGAATCTCTGTCCATCAATTACCTGAATAAATTCGTCTCAAGTAGCTCAATCCGTGTTAACCGAGTTATTCCGTCCTACAACCGAGTTCTGGAGCGAGTCAGCCACTCCTTTCCTCAAAAATTATAATAAAAGTGTCCATCCCGACATCACAGTTTACATAATAACTTCACCGCTAAGCTTACCTGTAACTTCAGGGACGAGCACATGGGTGCTCGGATTAACTTTACGAATAGTCTCATATACACGTACATATCCATTTGCCTGTACACTTCTGGGACACGCACATGGGTCCCTGGAGTACCTCTTATAGTAATTTCGCATGTCTATTTCCATGCATACTTTAGCGATATAAGTCCTTAAACTAACTTCGATGAATATATATATATATATATATATATATATATATATATATTGTGATGTCGGGATGGACACTTTTATTATAATTTTTGAGGAAAGGAGTGGCTGACTCGCTCCAGAACTCGGTTGTAGGACGGAATAACTCGGTTAACACGGATTGAGCTACTTGAGACGAATTTATTCAGGTAATTGGTGGACAGAGATTCAACGTTGTACAGTATTCGGAGACTTACTGACTACCTTAGTTTAGAACGAAGGTAATTTATAGTGATGGAGTGTGGGAAAGTCGAGATGGTGGGAGGAAGGGCTGACGTGACGTTAGAAAAGTTGGCCATCGGTTTCATAAGACTTGAGAAAGCATATTGCCGAATGAAAAGTTAGGGCGTTCCTAATACGACTGGCCGGACGTAAAAGTGCCGCTCATGAAGATCCAGGCGTATCAAGGAGGGCCTTCATCATAAGTTTCCCAAGAGTGTCGAAACTCATGCGTGACATTCGAAATGTAGGTACACGGACGCTATAAATTTGGTGAAAGGCCACTTGCACATATGTATCAGTAGTATGGATCGCAGGAAGAAAATAGAGAGAAGAACGACCAAGAGAAAATAGAGGATCTCATTACAATATATATATATCATCCTTTAGGACCTCAGAGTTCTTATGTACCACTCGTATTCTCTTATGCATACTTCGAAGGCATTAGTCCTCCGAATAACTTTAGTGAATATCTATACATGTATATATATATATATATATATATATATATATATATATATATATATATATATATATATATATATATATATATATATATATATATATATATATATATATATATATATATATATATATATATATATATATATATATATATATATATATATATATATATATATATATATATATATATATATATATATATATATATATATACAGTGCACGTATTTCATTTTATATTCTTTTCGAGTTTACCCCGGTCTCTTCGTCAGTGTACCTTTAAGTCTCTGTAAAACCGGTATTAATTGTTTAAATCAAAATTAAACTCAAAGGAAACATAACAAGTCAAACACTGCAACAAATAAATTTTACGAAACTTATATTATTGTTTTTATTGAATTTAACTACGCTTATTACGTGTAAAATACACAATTGTTATATCACATTCGATTTCTTCGCGCTATTTAAAATCACGCAAAATACGGCGACCGCGCAACAGTGTAACATTTTCCGAGCAAATAATAAAAATATATTTGTCTCTTGTTCGTGCGTGTAGACACGCAACGAACAAATCATCGTAGTGCATTTCTTTCTTTCTTTCTCTCTTCCTCTCGCTTACGCCATTTTCCCTAATGCACGTATTCGTCTCAGTCATAAAATCATACCTGCCCAAAATTGGACAAATCTCGAAGTGCTTTTCATGAGGCTTGGGAAAGTTGACGCACGAACTCGCTACGTCCGCTGACTCGCCGTAATCTGGCAGGTTAGCGACTTGCACGGCTAACCCGGTGCTTAGTGTTCGGACATCGATTCCCCTCAATGTTGATATTTGTATTCGCGGTTGGCCGCCAATCGCCGTAACCGGGTGGAGGTTGGCCAGACGTAGCGAGTCAGCGGTGCTGTAATCTGGCACGCACTAGACTCGTTCAGCGAACCAAATTTAATTTCATATTGATCTGTACCTATGCGTTAGACGAATACGTTTCCCGATACATTCGCTCGACCAATAAAAACCCTTATCCGTCCAAAATCAGACCCAGGGTATTGTCCGAGGAATTCGGTATGTTTGCCGCACGAATACGCTACACACGCCGACCCGCCGTAATTCGATAGGTCAGCGACTGGCACGGTCATACCAGTGCTTAGTGTTCGGGCGTCGGCTTCCGTTATTCTAAACCTTTGTTCTCGCGGCTGGCCGCCAATCGCCGTAACCGGGCGGAGGTGGAGCCAGACGAAGTGAGTCGACGGTGCCGTAACCTGACACGTCTTGCACTCACTCAGCGGTTCAAATAATTATAAAATCTATATATGTATATTTTTATTTCGAAGCGAATGTATCCCTCATAAAATTAGTCCAGTCCTCGTAGTCCCCGACTGATCCCAAAAACATCGGCATCACCGGGCCATCGCATCCGCACGAGCACCGGGTACCCGTCTGGGAAACGTCAGGTCGGGTCGAGCTGGACCATCTTGGCGATTCCTGGACAAATTCGGTCACACGGTCGAGAAGTTTTGACCCGCTACGCACCGCCGCTCTTTCTCACCAAGGTAAGCACAAGTTCACGCTACTTTCTCATTTGCTTACCTGTCGCTCATGCGTCAAATTATACACCAACGACTTTACCAAGCGCCTATCCCAAGTGGGCACATTCCCGCTTAAACGTGCCGGTTTTCTTCTCCGACGGTAACTTACCGTCATATAAGTCATATATGACTTAATTCATTATAATCCGTACGTTCGTGGCACACTTCCCATTCGTAAATTCAAATCCTAAAAGGTAAATTAAAAAACGATTAATTATCGATCAAAAATGGGACCCACGACGTAACAACTTGTGGAGATTATCGATATATTGTTACAACTTTGAAAATGAAGTAAATCGCAGAGAATAGATTGAATATAATGAAAGTAAACGTACGAAATGAATATTCGTATAAAAATCAAAAAGGGTATAACTGTTACCCGAAAAAAATCAAAGATTCAAAAATTACGAGAGCCGATTTTCCAGCGTGCGGGTCCGATGAACGGAGAAGCGCGACTGACTGGTGGAGAGACCGGAGAACTGATGAAGGAGAGGTATCCTTTCATTTATATACTTCTCAAGTGGAGGCGGCGGCCATCTTGGTGGGGCCAGCATCCAGCGTCGGGGAAGTGGGCGCTGTTGTGACGTAGGCATCCTTCCTTTTCCCTTACTGTTATGGGACGGTATGGCGTACCGGCGTCTTTCTCTTTATTTCTTACAGGATCAAATGGAGCTCTTGATTAATTAATTCTTATTAATTTACCATGAGCTTTACCATTTATTACATTAGTCCATATTGTTCGTATTCGTGCATGTGATTTTACAATAAATATTTCATAATGTCGCAACCTGTCCTGATTGCTTAATTTATAATTTTTGTTATACAAATCTTGTAAATATTGGATAAAATTTGATTGTTACGTTCCTTTTATTTCCTTACATGGCGGGTAAGTATTTCGTATAGGATTTGTTCGATGTTATAATGTCATCAACCTTAAAGCAAATATCGGGGTATATACGCAGGTATACACCTGCGCGTAAACGATTTTATTAAAATATCTTATTTAATTCGTATTAAAATTAGCGATGCGCGTTAGAATATGTTGCGCATGAGTTAATAGTTTTATTAATGTTGGTTAATTTTTCTTATATGGTTATTTCGCTCTCAAAATCGATTATTAACATTGTACAATAGTTAATATTGCTGTAAATTCGCGATTCATAATAGAATAGAGGACCCTAATCAGAGGGCCGAAACGTAAACATCCCGTATTTCCATTACCGACTTTGGAATAACCTTGACTGGCCGGATCGAAGCCGAATCCTCAAAGATTATCTTTTCATCCACACGGCCGCACACATCTCTAATTCGTTTGAACTGATTGGCTATAAACGGACATAATGACCTTTTTCAACGAGATTCTACAACTTTTCGGATATTTCACCTTAGCAGCGTTCAAGAATTGGAAACGCGACTCTGCCACGACGACTCGCCTTAAACAACAACTTCGGTTTTTACTGAAATGTAGACAAGAAGGTTTGATACCTAAACACATTTTCTCAAACCACTTAAACATTCTAATTTCCGGCAACAAAGGTAAAACAAAACTAGATAGAATATCACACAAATTCCACAAGTCACTATTAAATATAGAAATCGACGATCTCAATTTTCGAATAAAAATACTAAATAAAAAAATAGATAAAAATGCAGAAACAATCAACAACACCCAAAACAATATTAAAGAAAGATTTTTCACTTTAGAACGAATAAAATTAAACAAATTGTCAAAACTTTCATATGAAAAACACCAAAGGAAACTTCAAAATCTTAGATTTCAACGTACCAAGAACATACACCAGCACATTTTCAACCATGAGGAATTTTTAAAAACAATATCATCACAAACACATATGGACCACAACAACACACATTGCCCAAATGATCAAAACACAAATCTAACGACACAAAATTACAATATCTTATAATCAACTCTTAACAATAGACAACAAGACACAAACAACAATCTTCCCACCGATCCTCTGCACAACATAAATACAACAATCACATTAAAAAATACCAAAGATTGGCTCATAAATCTCTTCAATATTGACATTCCGCTACATATTTCCACTTTCTTGTCTCTGGGTGAAAAATTCTGTTTCCCTTACCTTATATCCTCAAACATAAAAACGCACATCCATAAATCAATCTCCGAACTTAAAGCTAAACTAGAATCCTTACTTGACAAACCTAGACAAATAGAAATTAGAACCAGATTCAATAAGATCCTAAACAAATTAAATATTCCAACATCATTTTTCAACACAAACCAAATCATAAAACACACATCCCTAGTCTTAAAAAACAACCCTCAACTTTTGGTAACACGAGCTGACATAGGAAACTCAACTTTTATTCTTAAAAAATCAGACTACATTAAAAAAACTCTTGACTTACTTGCGGACTCCACAATTTACAAAGCCACAAATAAAAATCCCATCAATACACTACAAAAAGGCATCAACAATATTCTCTCCAGATGGAAGACCCTAAAAATCATCGATGAAACGAAGTATAAATATCTAAAAGCCGAAAATTGCAACCTATCCCGTCTCTACTGCTTGCCGAAAATTCACAAAAACAACTATTCACTTCGTCCAATAGTATCATCTATAAATAGTCCAACACACAAACTTGCCGAATTCATACAATCGAAACTCTCTAAATTAATAAGCACGACCAATTCACACGTTAAAGATAGCTTTCACCTAAAACACTCACTCTCCAACATCTCAATCCCACCTAACCATAAATTAGTCTCATTTGACGTCGTTTCTCTCTACACCAACATCCCACTACAATTAGTCATTCAAAGCTTACAAAAACGAGCCAACTTATTTTCAATAACATTTCCTTTACATTAAATAATTAAAGCCATAGAATACATTATGTTCTCAACATTCTTCACTTTCCAAGACAAAATTTACCAACAAATCTCAGGATTACCTATGGGTTCACCTTTAGCTCCAATATTATCCAACATAGTCATGATAGATCTCGAAAAAAATTGTCTAGATAAATTGAAATTCTCATTACCACTATACAAAAGATACGTTGACGATATTATTATTGCTCTACCAACACATGAAATAGAACCTACTAAAATGATTTTTAACTCTTACCATCCTAAATTACAATTCACATCCGAAAACGAAATAGACAACAAAATCCCGTTTCTAGATTTACTTTTAATTCGCAAACAAAACTTAATTATCACTAATTGGTACAGAAAACCAACCTGGTCTGGCAGATTCATAAATTTCTTCTCACACCACCCACTTTCCCAAAAAAAGCCATAATCTACATGCTAGTTGACAGAGCAATAAAACTATCTCATCCGTCATTTCATAATGAAAATCTACAACTCATCAGTAACACAATGACGAAAAACGGCTATCCAATCACTTTCACAGAAAAAATTATAAAACATCGGCTCTCCATAATCAACAATAAAAAACCAACAACAACAATTTTGATTCCTCCAGATTAATAAACCTTCCCTACACCAAAAACGTACATCATCAACTAATTCATCTCTTCCGACAATACAACATAACATTAGTCACAAACAATAAACACAATATTTCATCAATCATTGGCTCCACCAAAGACAAGATAAACAACAACCGAAAATCAAACGTAGTTTACCAAATCGATTGTAAAGACTGCAACGCCACATACAGTGGTCAAACCAAAAGATACCTAGAAATCAGAATTAAAGAACACAAAAATAGCATAAAACACACCACCACAATACACACAGCTTTAGCACAACATGCAATAGAACAAAAACACGACTTCCAATTTGACAACGTAGAAATCTTAAATAATGAGAACTGGCTTAAAAAAGGCTAATCCTGGAAATGATCCAAATTAAGGCACACTCCAACTCTATAAATTTTAGAACAGACATACAAAAACTAAGTTCAATTTACAATTCTATCATGTAACTATTAAATCATTTTACAGTATTCACCTCTCATAACAATTTTAAAATTACTGACACTATAAACTAATTTAACACACTGACACGATAAACTAACTTATCAATGACATTATCACTTATCTTAAATATCCCCATCTTGACACATCTATTTTATTTTCCTTGACACGTCACTGCCCAAATGATCTTTCTCCCCCGATTCACCGCACAGAGACTCGAATATATTTCATACAGCAAAAACACCTCTCAGTTTTTCTCGAACCCTCGTTGACCACACAACTCAACATGTAGGGACAAACATTGTAAATTTCGAGTCTTTGCTCATCTTAGAAGAGAAACAAAGTTTTAAAAAACAACTCAATAGGTAATTATCATAACTTTTAGACAAAATAATTCTTCAACAAAACACAAATTTTTTTCCTCTTGCCTTACAATAATTTATCGGTTACAGAAATGCAAAATTGCCTATAGACGATAACATTTCTATTGATGGAGTAACTTCTCACCTGACATTATTTATACCCATAAATAATGTTCTTCAAAACAACCTTCTAAATATTGGCACAAATTTGAAATATCAACCACATCGAGGTCAGTCGTTTCTTACACTTCATCTCTTTATTGTTCCACAATTAAGCAAACCGATATATCACACACCATACATTTCAAACACTGACACACCAAAAACAATAAATAACACAATAAATAATTCAATCAACTACATTATGCACATTACATGAACTTAATTATAACAAAAACTGAATTTACAGAATTATCATACCAAACGACTAAAACTTATAGGATTTATGACTTATATAACTGAATGATGAACATGAACACTCATATTTACAACCTCTTTCAAACATTATTGTATAATAAAATGTGTATCATATTATATACAGAAAAATAAAATTTCTGAAGAGGATCCTAATCGGAGGGCCGAAACGTAAACATCCCGTATTTCCATTACCGACTTTGGAATAACCTTGACTGGCCGGATCGAAGCCGAATCCTCGAAGACTATCTCAAAATAGAATATAATATTTGAGACTTCAGGGAACATTTATGAAATTTAACAATCACTCCATCTCGGTTAACAAAGGATTTTGCATTAACAAATTTGGAACAAAGGAATGGTATGGCGGCACGTGGAGAGTCACAGTGTCCGCACGATGTTTAGTCTAGGTGGATAGCGAGATGGCCGCGAGTTTTATTATCAATGTTTATGATACGTGATTTTTGCGAGATGTAGTTTTGAGTTACCAATAATATTGACGGGTCGTGATTTCGATGGTGACCGTGCGCCTCGTGGCGACTGTCATGGCGGCTGCACGTGGAGCTGTTACGTCGTGGGGTCCATTTTTGATCGATAATTAATCGTCTTTTAATTTACCTTTTAGGATTTGAATTTACGAATGGGAAGTGTGCCACGAACGTACGGATTATAATGAATTAAGTCATATATGACTTATATGACGGTAAGCTACCGTCGGAGAAGAAAAGCGCCACGTTTAAGCGGGAATGTGCCCACTTGGGATAGGCGCTTGGTAAAGTCGTTGGTGTATAATTTGACGCATGAGCGACAGGTAAGCGAATGAGAAAGTAGCGTAAACTTGTGCTTACCTTGGTGAGAAAGAGCGGCGGTGCGTAGCGGGTCAAAACTACTCGACCGTGTGACCGAATTTGTCCAGTAATCGCCAAGATGTTCCAGCTCGGCCCGACCTGTCGCTGCCCAGACGGGTACCCGGTGCTCGTGCGGATGCGATGGCCCGCTGATGCCCATGTTTTTGGGAGCAGTCGGGGACTACGAGGACTGCACTAATTTTATGAGGGATACATTCGCTTCGAAATAAAAATATACATATATAGGTTTTATAATTATTTAAACCGCTCAGTGAGTGCCAGACGTGCCAGGTTACGGCACCGTCGACTCACTACGTCTGGCTCCACCTCCGCCCGGTTACGGCGATTGGCGGCCAGCCGCGAGAACAAATGTTGAGAATAACGGAAGCCGACGCCCGACCACTAAGCACCGGTGTGACCGCGCCAGTCGCTGACCTACCGAATTACGGCGGGTCAGCGCGTGTGGCGTGTTCGTACGGCAAACCTACCGAATTCCTCCGAAAATACCCTGGGTATACGTCCGATTGTGGACGGAAAAGCGTTTTTATTTGTTGAGCGAATGTAGCAGAAAACGTATTCGTCTAACGCATAGGTACAGATTAATATGAAATAAAATTTGGTTCGCTGAGCGAGTTTAGTTTGTACCAGATTACAGCACCGCCGACTCGCTACGTCTGGCCCACCTCCGCCCGGTTCCGGCGATTGGCGGCCAGCCGCGAATACAAATATCAAGGTCGAGGGAAATCGACGTCCGAACACTCAGCAGCGGGTTAATCGTGCCAGTCGCTAACCTGCCAGATTACGGCGAGTCAGCGGATGTAGCGTGTTCGTGCGTCAACTTTCCCAAGCCTCATAAAAAGCACTTCGAGAATTGCCCAATTTTGGACAGGTATGATTTTATGAGTGGGACGAATAAGTGCGTAAGGAAAAATGGCGTGAGCGAAAGGAAGAAAAAAAGAGAGAGAAAGAAATGCACTACGATGATTTGTTCGTTGCGTGCTTACACGCACGAACGAGAGACAAATCTATTTTAATTATTTGCTCGAAAAACGTTACATTTTTGCGCGATCGCCGTATTTTGCGTAAATTTAATAGCGCAAAGAAATCGAATGTGATATGAACAATTGTGTATTTTACACGTAAATAAGCGTAGTTACATTGAATAAACAAAATAATATAAGCTTCGTAAATTTTATGTTGCAGTGATTGACCTGTAATGTTTCTTTTTAGTTTCATTTTGATTTAAACAATCAATACCGGTTTTACCGAGCCTTATAGTTACCCTGACGTAGAGACCGGGGGAATCACGAAAAGAATTTAAAATAAAATAAAATAAATGTACCGCTTTTCAGAGCGTCGACTCTGCGATGCGCGCTGTTGGAGAGACCGGACGGAACTGACTGGCCAGCTCCCGGAGCGCATTATGTATCCGCGCCCTCTTTGTCTCTGAGACAAAGGGCTTGGCGTCATTACCCTCGCCCTCGATCTCGGTCCCCGTGTAACCGAATATTAGCACTGATAACGTTATTTTTCTCGAGTTGTACATGAGCAATGGAATGAATATTTTTCGTTATCGGCAGGATGTGCTGACTACGTGGTGACCAAGCTCCGGGGAGGTCTGTGAGAAAACTCGCGATGAAGCTGATCCCTTGGGAACAGTTTCGCGGGTTATTCGAGGACTCTCGCGTTCCCAATATATACATAATATAGATATGACAATAATTCTTATTTCTGGGCCCACTGTATTATGGTCAACACGAATATACATATATATGTTGGATACTAGTTCGGGGGCTCGTGAATGTCCCTGAATTATACATGTAAGTAAAGGTATTAATATTATTAATCGTACTACGAAGACTCTCGTGGATGTCCCGGGAGTTTACCGAGTATACGTATATATGTATGTATATGTGTCACTTTGAGGACTTATCTCCCCGAAGTGTGCATGAAAGTAGATATGTATTGCCCATAGCCCCGGGACTCGGCTATATGTCCCTGAAGCGTATGGAGTTAGGAATAACTGTAGTGAATATCTATACACACACACACACACACACACACACACACACACACACATATATATATATATATATATATATATATATATATATATATATATGTATGTATGTATGTATGTATATGTATATATGTATGTATATATGAGACATTATGATATGGTACTCCGGGGACCCTGTGCATGTCCCAGAAGTGTACAGGCAAATGGATATGAACATGTATATGAGACTATTCGTAATGTTAATCCGAGCAGCCATGTGCTCGTCCCTGAAGTTACAGGTAAGCTTAGCGGTAAAGTTATTATGGGAACTGTTTGTCCCTAAAGTATACGGGTAGATATACGCAGGCTAAATTTCAAGATATATTTACGAATTTTATATAACGGGGTTTCTGAGTGAAATCGACCATACATGGGTCGTTCTGATTAATATGTACCCAAGAAAAACATAAATGAGCGCGTTTAGCGCGAGTAAAAAATCTTAATAATTATTACAATTCGTACCAGATATGAATATTTAGAGGGCGAGAGTGCTAGGACGTAACAGGAGACATGAACAATTAACTTGGGGACATAAAAAAATCCCGTTTAAAAGTAAACAAACTATTTCGATTCCAAAACGGTCCAAAACAGTCTGTTACGTCAAAGTAAGTAATCCCAAAATCAAAGAAGGATATATTTCGATGTTCTACTTGGGAGAAGGGATCTCTTTCGGCGAAGCAGTCGTTACGGTCAATAATGGTATCGCTTATCTTATTGCGCACAATTCAACTGATGATAATTTGTCACTGACTATACCAACGGCAGTAGTCGAAGAATTCAGCTGCAAAGGCACGAAAGATGGTTTCCTCACTCCGGACGACTAACTGGCGTTTCAGGAAGAGGATAGGACCCGATGTGGAAATAATTCCCTCACTCCGGACGACCAAAAGGCGTTTCAGGAAGAGGAGAAAAGTTGAATTGTTCCCCACCCAGAGTACCAAATGGCGTCTCGGAAGGAGGGTATATTACGGTTCGAAATTACGCGAAACAAAAAAGTTTCAAAAGTTGAAAAGAAAGATAAAGTAAAAGAAATTCGCGACTTACTCCGTCTCAACCATCTCAACGATGAAGAACGGTCAAGCGTGGATAAAATTATAACCGAGAATTGAGACCTATTTGATTTGCCAGAAAAAGTCCTAAGCTTTACAGATAAAATTGAACATAAGATGACGACGAACGACGATCAACCAGTTTTTACGAGGCAGTATAGATTTCCGCCCGTCAATAAAGATGAAATTACGAAACAAGTTAAAGAACTAATTGAAGGGGACGTAATTAAACCGTCAAACTCCCCGTATAGTTTGCCTCTGTGGATCGTTCCCAAAAAGGCGGACTCCCAAGGAAATCCAAAGGGGCGCATGTTCATTGATTATAGGAACTTAAACGAAAAGACAATTGGCGATGCTTATCCATTACCTCAAATAACCGAAATTGTCTCCCAATTGGGTAATGCGAAATATTTTTTAGTATTCGACCTGGCCAGCGGTTTCCATCAAATTAAAGTACATCCAGATGATTCTCACAAAACAGCATTTTCTACACCATTCGGTCACTACGAGTTCGACCGAATGCCGTTTGGTTTAAAAAACGCTCCGGCAACATTTCAAAGATTAATGGATCGAGTCTTAACAGGCCTTCAAGGCATCGAGCTGTTTGTTTATTTCGACGACATCGTCATTCAACAAACTTGCGAAAAAATTAAGGCAAGCCAACTTAAAATTACAACCGGACAAGTGTGAATTATTAAGACGAGAACTGGCATATTTGGAACACATCGGAAGTGAGGACGGGGTTAAACCCGATCCCAAAAAATTGGAGGCTCAACAGGGATACCCTAGGCCTACCACTCCGAAAGATATAAAACAATTTTGAGGACTTGCAGGTTATTACCGCATGTTTATGGAAAAATTTTCAGGCATTGCAAAGCCACTCACAAATTTATTGAAGAAGAGATCGACCTTTAAATGGACCGAATCTGACCAAAATGCCCTTGATACGCTTATCGAAGCGGTATGTAAAGAATCGATTCTCCAATATCCGGATTTCACAAAATGATTGAAAGATAAACCCGTTAGTTACACCTCTCAAACTCTTGGAAAACACGAAGTTTATTACTCAGTGATCGAGAAGGAATTATTGGCTATTATTTATTGTGCAAATCATTTCAGACCTTATGTCTACGGCCGTGAGTTCTGATTGGTCACGGATCACAAGCTGTTCGTATGGCTTCACTCCGTAAAAGACCCGGCCAATCGGCTCGTGCATTTGCGCCTTCGGCTTGCTAATTATACTTATGAAATTGTATACAAACCAGGAAGGGTACACAGCAATGCTGAGGCCCTCTCCCGGAACCCGCCAATAAAAAATTAGACTGTGCTCATGGTGAAGCTTACGCCATGTAAAAGAAAGACCGAATCGCCTATCGTTGGCCTAAGTCGCGCAAAAATCGGTAAACCGACTCCTAGCGATCCACCAGCTCGAAGAAACCCACCTCGAAGAAACCTAGCTAAAAAACGAAAACCTACCTCGAATCCTCATACGGATACGGAGGAAATCCCCGATCCGTCGGACGGCAACCAAAGGAAAAATCCACCTGAAAAAAGGAAAAAGTCGGCCGACTCCGCGGACGAGGACGATTTCCTCGGTTTCCGAAATTTCCCGACAATTTCGCAAACGTCTGGCGAAATGCCTCGTCGTTGGAAAAAAGAAAAAGATACTCCGAAAACTCGGAACTTGGAAGAAACGCCTTCCCATCCTCAATCCGTCGACCCTGTAAAAGAATCAACCTTGCACACGTATATTCCAGACGCAAGTCCAGACGACGGAATCGCGGGAAATTTTCAAATAACGCAACTTTGAGGAAATCGAGAAATAACCCCATTTCCTGAGGATTCCGAAATACCGGAACCGTCAGAACATGGAGAAAACATTGAGAATGTCGAGGATCTCACCGAAAGCTCAAGCGACTCAGGCGACGACTCTTTAAATAGTGACATATTTGATAATGAAAACCCCGAGTATGCATTACAGAGGGAAAACGGTAAAGTCCAAGGTCGACTCACCATACGCGAAAAGAGCGATAATTTGCCCATGTTCAAGGACAATTGTTACGTCCTGGCGATCTTGCCCTCCATTAAATACCCTAGAACATAAGGAATAAACACAATTATCCACATACTTTCTCTAAACACTATGATACTCCCAATAAGAATACGCATATGTATTAACAACCACTACCCAGAAATATTTTTTCTTATGTAGAATAAATTAGACAACGTATAAGATAATATAATTCTTCATTTCTACAAGGAGCAATATATCTTACAATACTTTTTGCCCTAAATGATTCTAATATAGTAGTCACGCAATTCTGCATTATGTACATAATACTACATATACTTAAGAACAAATAAAGCCCTACGTATCACATCACGAAAATATATTGTTCCGCCTTAAAGTCCTTAAGGCTAGGATAAAAACACAAAATTAGGAAAAACCACTTTGTCACCGAACTTAATGCAAAAGGAGGATAATAAAGAATAAAAAACGAAATCATAATAATAATCCAATCTCCTTAAAAACGCTTAAAACCAGGTTAAAATAGAACTTTTCAAAGTTTTACTTTTCCAATATTAAACGGCACATTCAGTAGTAAATAAGCCCCAAACACCATATTTTTATAACCAACCAATCATGTTAAAGTTACTTAAAACATAGTTAAAATCAGGTTAGAATGAGTACGTTTATCCACCATATTGAAGAGGAAAAAATCCCGATTCCAACTATACCTTTCCCATAATTTTAAACCAATTAGAACTATTTAATTTCGAATTTTGAAAAGAAGAGATACTTGCTTCGACCTCCTATGACGTCGTGTTCTCCTGATACTCCTGTTCTTAGTCGCGACCCGCGAAATTCGTTTCCCTCAAAACCAAAAATCGTACCGCGGTCCCGCGGGTGTCAAAATTTCCCTAAAAATATATTATTTCATGTAGACCCAACTCGCGGCCCCGGCGGCCATTGTTTTCTCCCAAAAACTCAAAAAACCTGCAAATCCGCGGATACCCCGCGTTACCGTATACCTATAGCGTACCCTCTTGCAAGCTTCACCTAAGGAGGCCGCCATGATGGTTTCGGGCCGCCAAGATGGCTAACAGCCGCCATATTGGAATCCCGCTAATATCGTAGAATCCTCCGGGAACCCCTGTGGTCCTGTAGGCCGCCATGACACCTCCCATAGGCATCCCTTTTCATCCCAGTATATGCATCCTTAAGGGCGGCCCGCCATGATAGTTCCCCAACATTTCAGTGCACTTGCACTTGGACTCGGCTCCACGTGCAGCCGCCATGACAGTCGCCACGAGGCGCACGGTCACCATCGAAATCACGTCCCATCAATATTATTGGTATCTCAAAACTACATCTCGCAAAAATCACGTATCATAAACATTGATAATAAAACTCGGGGCCGCCTCGCTATCTACCCAGACTAAACATCCGGCGGATGCTGTAACCAACTACGCACCATTCCTTTGTTCTAAATTTATTAATGCAAAACCCCTTGTTAACCAAGATAGAGTAATTGTTAAATTTCATAAATGTTATTAAATAGTGGATTTTGATAGCAAAATAACCACGTAAAAATAACTTACCAATGTTAATAAAACTATTAACCTTCGCGCAACATATTCTAATGCGCACCGCTAACTTTAATAGATATTTAATAAGACATTTTAATAAAATGTTTTACGCACAAGTATACTTATATATATACCTCGATATTTTCTTTAAGTTTTATAACATTATAACAACTAATAAATCCTATACAAAATACTTACCCGTTATGTAAGGAAATAAACAGAATGTAACAATCAAATTTTATTCAACATTTACAAGACTTGTATAACAAAAATCATACATTAAACAATCTGGACAAGTTCCGAAATTATGAAACATTTATTATTAAATCGCACACACGAATACGAACAATATGGACTAATGTAATAAATTGTAAAGCTCATGGTAAATTAATAAGAATTAATTCATCAAGAGCTCCATTTGATCCTGTAAGAAGAAAAGAGAAAGACGCCGGTACTCCATACCGTCCCATAAGAGTAAGGGAGAAGGAAGGATGCCTACGTCACAACAGCGCTCACTTCCCCGACGCTGGATGCTGGCCCCACCAAGATGGCCGCCGACTCCACTCGAGGAGTATATAAAAGAAGGGGTACCTCTCCTTCGACAGTTCTCCGGTCTCTCCACCAGTCAGTCGCGCTTCTCCGTTCGTCGGACCCGCACGCTGGAAAATCGGCTCTTGTAACTTTTGAATCTTTGATTCTTTTTGGGTAACAGTTATACCCTTTTTGATTTTTATACGAATATTCATTTCGTACGTTCATTTTCATTATATCCAATCTATTCTCTACGATTTAATTCATTTTTAAAGTTGTAACAATATATCGATAATCTCCAAAAGTGATCATCGTCTCGTGTTAATTTATTGTGTTAATCCTGAATTGCTTGATTTAATCAAAAGTGTCACTCATCGTTTTCTTCGGCATTTTTTTTATTCAGAATTACAAGTTTATTCAAGAAATACTTGTCAAAGGAATTGTGCCAGTTTATCCAAAGTTTCTCTACTACTTTTTGCCTTGTGTTTTAGTGCTCCTTAGCTGAGCACGAAACGTCCCCATCCTTTTCCGGTGATTAGGTGATCTTTCGTGCTGCCTAGTGGCCAAGCACGATCACCCCGATCTACCGTGCAATCTCATTCCTCGAATAAATTTGGATTCAGTGCTGCTACATTTGCACGAATTCATACCCCTTTCAGTGTTGCGAGTGTGCTGCCTAGAGGCCAAGCACCCGTGCCACAATTTGGAAACTGGGCCAATACCTGAAACAAATTATTTTGAATTTATTAGTTAACTTACTTTTTCTCTAATGCCAAGAAGACGTGCTGGTGCTCAATTTCAACGACGCCGCGCTCAGTCTAGCCGAGGCGGAACATCGGATCGACATTCCCGCGGTGATAATAGAACTCTAGAACAAAGGTTCAATCAATTGCCGCTTAGCGCAAGGTTGCGCATTATTTCAAATACTCTCCTCCATTCGCGAGTGTATATCTTGGACGATCGTTCAATCCGTCGCGTATCTCCGCCGTCACCTGTCGGTGATTCAGACACATCCACGATCGCAGCATCACCTGAACACGAAGCAACATTTCCGGTTATTTCATTCGACGTCGAATCCTGCTCTATTGTCGTCGAACCTGAAATCAGTTCTTACGTCACGGACTCACCTGTTGCGGAGTCTCCATCTGTCATTGAGTCCGCACACAACTAGGTTCCATCCCTATGGGCGCGTGTACATCGTCTTCTAAGAGGCCTGCTGTGGAACTTGCTGTCCCCGAAATCTCCATTCGGTTCGAGATAGTTCACACCGATCACGGACGTTCCCTTCAGATACAGCAGCGGCCTCTTCCTCTACCCGCTACGCACCGCCGCTCGTAAGGGTAAGTTAGATTATTTCACGCTACTATCTTTTCTACTCTCTTACCCTAATTTTGCATTTTCTACATTTTATAAGAACACTTACCAATTACCGATTGTGACCTGGTCCTCGTCCCCGTCGGGCGCATTCCCGACCAAAGGTAGGGCCCTTTTTCCTCTTGATCCGCGTTCCTGAAAGAAAAGTAAAGTTAAAATTAATTAGATTCTCTTTCCTCATTTTCTTCTTTTACTACTCACCCAACTCAGCACGTGACTCCTCCTCGTGTCCGTGTACCTGTAAAGAATAAAATCGAATTAAATTAAAATCATTGTCTTCCCATTCTCTCTCTTTTATTACTTACCCAATTCAGGACGTAACACAATCTCGTCGTCTTTGTCGCCACTTCCGGGAGACCAATCGATGATGGAGCAAAAGACCCCCAAACTCAAAATTTGTTTCTCAAAATCGAGGAAACCACGTATTTACGACTTAAGGTAATAAATGAAAATTCACCATACATGTTAGCTATACCGTTATTGGCTAATGTACACGAAAATCTTTTGATCGAGGATCTTGAGGAAGCCCTCGACTCTGTGAAAAACTGTCCGCGAAACATCTACGAAACGAATTCATGTCGCGAAAACAAACTCAATTGGAAATGCATCATGTCGCGAAAACAAACTCAATTGGAAATGCATCATGAAACGAAATTAAAAACCTTTTGATACGAACGCTAGGTAACGACGAAGTTACCTTGACCATTTGTAAACAACTCATTCAATATCCTCCTGAGGAAAATCGTACTGGAATTATAGGAGAAAACCACGATTCGTTGGTAGGAGGTCATAAGGCAGTAAATACAACGTACAAACGAATCAGAGAAAATTTCTTTTGGAAAAACATGAAAAGGGAAATTCAAGAGTACATTCAACATTGTAGAGGTTGCCAATTAAAAAAAGTTAGTTCGACTCAAAACTAAGCAACCCATGGTAATCACCGACACTCCAAGGGCTGCATTCGACAAGATGGCCATGGACGTGGACGGACCACTTCCTGTTACGAAGATGGGCAACGAGTACGTGCTGACCATCCAGGATCTTCACACCAAGTACTCGTTGGCAATTCAGCTGAAAAGGACATTGACGATCGACATCAGCGAGGCGTTCGTCAAAAACTTCATCGCTCGTTTTGGTGCTCCTCGTGCCCTTCTCACCGACCAAGGGGCGAACTTTCGGAGCAGTTTTATGAAGGCTATCGCGAGGAAATTCAAAATCAGAATGTGCCAAACATCGGCGTTCTACCCGCAGTCCAACGGGTTAATCGAAGGGTCTCACCATCTCCTCGCGGAATATCTGAAACAGTAGGTCAACGAAAACAACGATTGGGACGAGCTCATCGAGTTGGCGATGTTCTCTTATAATACGAGCCAATACGAGGGTACAGGGTACACCCCTGACGAGCTAGTTTTCGGTCAACTGGCTCGCCATCCGTCGGGTCATCAACAAATCGAGGAGTAACAGGATACGATTTATGCTGCATACCTGGAGGAGCGCTTTTCTCGAATTTGCGAACTCCAACAACTGGCCGCCGAAAATCTGAAGAAATCCAAGCAGAAATCGAAAACGTATTACGATCGGAGGATTGATCCGAAAACCTTCTAGGTCGGCGACAAGGTTCTCACGTTAAAGGAACTAAAAAAGGGAGAGTTCGGTGACCAATGCACTGAACCATGCGAAATTCTGGAAATTTTATCCGGAGGAAACGTACAGATGCTCTATGAAATTAAACCTCGGGTAGTCCATTCCAACAAATTAAGAGGCACCCGATTATTAACTCAGCGTGTGTGTGAAATGCACCCTTCGTTGAACGGACGAATGTTACAACGAACTTCCCGTCACGTTCCGGAACCAATCGTTCTTCCTGTCCACAATCTCAAGGACACTTATTCGGACGGGAACACATATCGAGTGCAACCCCATGCGGCCTGCCGAATATCGGATCGACGGCACTTGGTATCGGTTCACACCACATCCAGTCGAGGTACCGCCTCCTGGACAACTCCATCCCGCTTTCATGCCTACCTGGGGATACAACCCCATTGGAAATTTGGCATCCAGCGAAATTTATTCTGACCACGCGATTAACCAGCTGGGGGACAGTAACATGTTCGCCGCTGAATAACCAGCATTACTCAACAACATCGCAAGGGGTTTCGCCGGACATGACATACCCCTGTGAAGCGTTTCCCTCAAGACACTGATGGACGAGGACGCTCCCCAACACGTGGTTGATGGAGTAATGGACAAAATCTCAGGTGGTTTCGAAAAAATCGCGATCATCAGTGCGGGACTGTTCGGGGTCCTCGCATTCCTCACTATCATCAAGGCCATCATCGATACTTGCATCCATGGATATACACTCCACATTCTGTACGGATGGAGTTTCACTTTCCTAGAAGCCATCTAGAGCTCGGTGACAAGCCTCCTAATTAGCAGAGCTCACCATGCTGAACAGCCGTCGTCGAAGATTACCAACGACGAACCTCTGGAGCTGGTGTCCATCAATGACAATCGCGACCATCCGACGACGTCGAGGCGTTTGTCGGGTTGTCGGGCAGGCGCATGGGTCCCCGGAGTACCATTGTTACGTCCTAGCACTCTTGCCCCCCAAATATTCATATCTGGTACAAAGTGTAATAATTATTGAGATTTTTTTCTCGCGCTAATCGCGCTCATTAATGTTTTCTTGGGGTACATATTAATCAGAACGACCGATGTATGGTCGATTTCACTCAGAAACCCTGTTATATAAAATATTCGTAAATATATCTTTAAATATAGCACGCGTATATCTACTCGTATATTTTAGGGACAAACAGTTCCCATAATAACTTTACCGCTAAGCTTACCAGTAACTTCAGGGATGAGCACATGGGTGCTCGGATTAACTCTACGAATAGTCTCATATACACGTACATATCCATTTACCTGTACACTTCTGGGACACGCACATGCGTCCCCGGAGTACCATATCATAATGTCTCATATATACATACATATACACGTACCTGCATGCTTGAGGGACATATACGAGAGTCCCTGGAATACCTCGTAAAATAATTCCGTATGTCTATTTCCATGCATACTATAGGGACATAAGTCCTCAAATTAACTTCAATGAATATATATATATATATATATACACGTACTCTATACGCTTCAGGGACATATAGCCGAGTCCCGGGGCAATAATCAATCCATATCTACTTTCATGCACACTTCGGGGTCATAAGTCCTCAAAGTGACACACACAAATACACACACACACACGCGCGCGCGCGCATATATATATATATATATATATATATATATATATATATATATATATATATATATATATATATATATATATATATATATATATCCTCGGTAAACCTCCGGGACATCCACGAGAGTCTCCAGAGTACAAATAATAATATTAATACCTATACTTACGTGTTTATTTCGGGGACATTCACGAGTCCACGAACTAGTACCCAACATATACATTTATATTCGTCTCGACCATAATACAATGGTCCTAGAAATAAGAATCATTGCCAGATCTATATTATGTATATATTGGGGAAGCGAGAGTCCTCGAATAACCCGCGAAACTTTCCCAAGTGGTCAGCTTCATCGCGAGTTTTCTCACAGACCTCCTAGGAGCTTGGTCACCACCTAGTCAGCACATCCTGCCGATAACGAAAAATATTCATTTCATTGCTCATGTACACCTCGAGAAAAATAAAGTTATCAGTGCTAATAATCGGTTACATGGGGACCGAGCTCGAGAGCGAGGGTAACGACGCCAAGCCCCTTGTCTCAGAGACAATAAGGGCGAGGATACATATTGCGCTCCGGGAGCTGGCCAGTAAGTTCCGTCCGGTCTCTCCAACAGCGTGCATCGCAGAGTCGACGCTCTGAAAACCGGTACACTTAATTTATTTTATTTTATTTTCGAGTTTACCCCGGTCTCTTCGACAGTGTAACTTTAAGTCTCTGTAAAACCGGTATTAATTGTTTAAATCATAATAAAATAAAAGGATATATAAAACCAAACACCGCAACAAATAAATTTTACGAAACTGATATTATTGTCTTTATTCAATGTAACTACGCTTATTTACGTGTAAAATACACAATTGTTCAAATCACATTCGATTTCTTTGCGCTTTTAAAATTACGCAAAATACGGCGACCGCGCAAAAGTGTAACACTTTTCGAGCAAATAATTAAAATATATTTGTCTCTCGTTCGTGCGTGTAAACACGCAACGAACAAATCATCGTAGTGCATTTCTTTCTCTCTCTCTCTCCCTCTCGCTCACGCCATTTTTCCTAACGCAAGTATTCGTCTCACCCATAAAATCAGACCTGTCTAAAATTGGACAAATCTCGAAGTGCTTCTTATGAGGCTTGGGAAAGTTAGCGCACGATCACGCTACATCCGCTGACTCGCCGTAATCTGGCAGGTTAGCGACTCGCACGGTTAACCCGCTGCTTAGTGTTCGGACGTCGATTTCCCTCGACCTTGATATTTATATTCGCGGCTGACCGATAATCGTCGTAACCGGGCGCAGGTGGGCCAGACGTAGCGAGTTGGCGGTGCTGTAATCTGGCACGCACTAGACTCGCTCAGCGGACCAAATGTAATTTCATATTAATCTGTACCTATGCGTTAGACGAATACGTTTACCGATACATTCGCTCAACAAATAAAAAACCTCATCCGTCCAAAATTGGACGTATACCCAGGGTATTTCACGAGGAATTCGGAAGGTTTGCCGCACGAACACGCCACATGCACCGACCCGCCGTAATTCGGTAGGTCAGCGACTGGCACGGTCATACCGGTGCTTAGTGTTAGGGCGTCGGCATCCGTTAATCTTAACATTTGTTCTCGCAGCTGGCCCCCAATCGCCGTAACCGGGCGGAGGTGGAGCCGGACGTAGTGAGTCGACGGTGCCGTGACCTGGCTCGTCTTGAACTCACTCAGCGGTTCAAACAATTATAAAATGTATATATGTATATTTTTATTTCGAAGCGAATGTATCCCTCATAAAATTAATCCAGTCCTCGTAGTCTCCGGCTGCTCCCAAAAAATCGGCATCACCGGGCCATCGCATTCGCATGTGCACCGGGTACCCGCCTGGGCAACGACAGGTCGTGTCTAGCTGGAACATCTAGGTGATTCCTGGACAAATTCGGTCACACGTTCGAGTAGTTTTTTTATCCGCTACGCACCGCCGCTCTTGGGCTCACCAAGGTAAGCCCAAGTTCACGCTACTTTTTTATTTGCTGACGTGTCGCTCATGCGTCAAATTATACACCAACGACTTTACCAAGCGCCTATCCCAAGTGGGCATATTCCCGCTTAAACGTGGCGCTTTTCTTCTCCGACGGTAACTTACCATCATATAAGTCATATATGACTTAATTCATTATAATCCGTACGTTCGTGGCACACTTCCCATTCGTAAATTAAAATCCTGAAAGGTAAATTAAAAGTCGATTAATTATCGATAAAAATTGGCCCCACGACGTAACACATAATGTCTCACATATACATACATATCCACGTACGTGCATGCTTCAGGGACATACACGAGAGTCTCTGGAGTACCTCCTATAATAATTCGGCATGTCTGTTTGCATGCATACCTTAGGGACCTAAGTCCTCGAACTAACTTGGACGAATATATATATGTATATACGTGGGTCATTTGACAAGTACCTAGCCTCACCGCTAGATGGTGCCACTATTGCAAGAGATGTGGTGGTCTGGTAATTAAACAAACTCACAAATGTTATATATTAACTTGTTGTCTTTATTAATTGTTGTTATTTTGTTCTGTAATTTATTTAAGCGTTCCTTTTGAGGAGCGTCTCCTTTTTCCGGCAACGGCTTCTTCAAGTCCTTTTTGAATGAATCTTTTTTGTTCCGATTCTCTCCAGCTGAGGCTGACAACCTCCTTAGTCTAAATATCTATCTTTTTTTGTTACGAAGTTGGCAACATTTCTTTTTTCCCGAACTGACGCGCCGCTCTTCGGCCATGTCAGCGTTTTACAGAGTCGCCACATTACTCCCCCCGCAGTTACCTTGCCGTTTGGGAAGGGAACGATACAGTCTTTTTTCTCTTGGAATATGTTTTCTTTGGTAAATCCATCGTTGATCCCCAATGATGTGCTTCCATTGGTTGATCCTCTTCTTGATTTGTTTGGTCGATGTCTTTCTTTGTGATGTATGCCGGTTTTATTCGGTCAATTGACACCGTCTTTTCTTCTCCGTTTACCTCTATGACGAATCGACGATCATCCCGTCTCCTGACAACTTTATGAGGTCCGGAGTATGGTGGTTGCAGCGGAGGTTTTACTGCGTCGACTCTGAGGTGTACGTGGGAACAATTGTAGACGTCTTTCAAGACGAACAATCGTGCTTTGCTGTGATGCGCTGTAGGAGTCGGTCGAATGCCTCTCATACGCTCGCGGAACTTTTCGACGAAGATCTGGGGATCCGCTGGCATCTCTTGGCTAATATAGAATTCTCCTGGAACTCTGATCGTTGTGCCATAGAGTATCTCCGCACAGGATGCCCCTATGTCCTCTTTGTAGGCTGTCCTTAATCCCAATAGGACTGTGGGCAACACGTCGATCCAGGGAACGTGACGGTTGCACATCAACGCTGCCTTCAACGTTCGGTGCCATCGCTCGATTAACCCGTTCGACGCTGGGTGATACGGTGTCGTGCGAATCCTGCTTGCGCCCACAAGGTTTGTTAGCGCTTTGAAGAGTTGCGATTCAAACTGTGCTCCTTGGTCCGTTGTTATTGTGAGTGGCGTCCCGAATCGACACACCCAGTTCGTGTAGAAGGCGCTTGCAACCGTGTCTGCCGTCATGTCCTTTAGAGGGATCGCCTCTGGCCACCTCGAAAAACTGTCCATCATTGTCAGACAATACCTGAAACCATTTAGCGTTGGCAATTCGATTAGATCCAAGTGTACGTGGTTGAATCTGTTTTCCGGCACTTCTATTGCACGAGGTTGTAGACGATTGTGGCGCTGAATTTTTGATTGTTGACAGGCTAGGCATGAACGAACACTTTCCCATGCGTATTTTTGTATTCCTGGCCATACGTACTTTTCTTTCAGTATTCGGGATGTACTTCTGCCGCTCGGATGCGAGAGAGCATGTACCGAGTCGAAGGTCTTTTTACGCAAGCTCCTTGGAATACATGGCCGCACTATACCGTTTGATATGTTACAATATATTTGCGTACCTGGTTCGACGGATAACAGTTGGAAGTTGAGAGACGACTTCTGAATGAGATCTTCCAGTTCGTTATCCTTGTTTTGGGCCTCGCAAATCTGGTTAGCGGATAAAACCTTTGGCATCTCTATTTGTGAGATTTCCTGAATTCTTGATAGTGCGTCGGCCACCACGTTGTCGTCTCCTTTGAGGTAGACGATTTCAGTGGAGAACTGTGATATATAATCTAGCTGTCTCCGCTGCCTTTCCGAAATTTTGTCTGAATTCCGTTGGAATGTGTATACTAGTGGTCGATGGTCCGTTCGGATTACGAAGTTTCTCGCGTCCAAGATGTGTTCAAAGAACTTGATTGCTGCGAAAATGGCGAGTAGTTCCCTGTCATAGGTACTATACCTCTTTTCCGTTGGCGTGAGCTTTCGAGAAAAAAATCCGACCGGCTTCCATTCCTTTTTTTCTAGTTGTTCTAAGGCTGCTCCGATCGCCGAATTCGACGCATCCGTGGTGAGTCTCGAAGGTGAGTCCGGTAGTAAGTACGTGTTTAATGTAGCTGATGCCACTTTTCTTTTGCAGTGTTCGAATGCGTTCTCCGAATCTGGTGTCCATGGAACTTGCCGTTTGTCGTTTTTTTTCGATTCTTTCAGGAACTCGTTCAGCGGTGCCTGACTTCCTGCTAGATCTGGGATACATCGTCTGTAGAAATTTACCAGCCCGAGAAAGCGACGTAGGTCCATGATGGTTTCCGGTTTCGGATACTCGAGGATCGCTTGAATTCGTTCCGTTGGTGGTTTGTACCCTTTTTTGTTGATCGTGTATCCGAGAAATACCAATTCTGGATTTCCCAGGACACATCTGCTGAGGTTTATTGTCAGTCCGCTGTCCTGGAGTCTCTTGAAGACGATCTTCAGGTGTTTCTGATGTTCTTCTTCGTTTGTGGATCCGAGAGGATGTCATCGATATACACGACGACGAAATCCAAGTCTCTGAATATCGAATCCATGAACCTTTGGAATGTTTGCGATGCATTTCTCAATCCAAAAGGCATGACGAGGTATTCGAATAGACCCAGCGGTGTTATTATCGCTGTTTTTTCTATGTATTTTGTTGCCATCGGGATCTGGTGATAAGCTTTGGTTAAATCAATTGTCGAGAATACCTTTTTTCCGCTGAGACCCATGAAGATGTCGTAGCTGTGTCTCGTTGGATATCGATCCGGCACCGTTTTCGAGTTTAGTACTCGAAAGTCACCGCACAAACGCCAACCGCCTGATTGTTTCGCTTGCAGGTGGATCGGACTGGACCAGGAACTTTTTGATGGTCTTATTATGTTCCGTTCTAGCAGGTATTCGATTTCTTGGCGAAGCGCTTCCAGCTTCTCCCCAACAAGCCTTCGTGGTCGATGTGTGACTGGTGGGCCTGTCGTCTCAATGTAGCTTCCGACTTCGTTGCGTTGGACGGTTTCGTTATATTCGGGAACTGTTCCAGTAATATAGCGTACGTCATATCGCTATTGATTGTCGAGATGCTGTGTATCGCCGTTTTCCGCATCACGCCTTTTGACGATAGCTGCGTGACGGGATCTATCAAGCGTTGATTCTTGAAATCTATGAGGCCGTGATGTGCTATGAAGTCGGCTCCGATGACTGGCGTCTTCACTTCCGCGATGATGAAGGACCACCTGAATTGTCGACGGAGCCCCAGGTCCAGCGTAAGGATCTTTTCGCCGTAGGTGCCAATTTCAGTCTTGTTCGCTGCGTACAGTTTGAGAGATTGTTTATTGAGGCTTTTTCTAACCAACTCATGAGGTAGTACTGTAACAACCGAACCAGAATCAATGAGAAACGTCATATTATTGTTTCTGTCACTCATCAATAAGCGGATTTCTAGATTTGGGATGTCAAGTGCGCTGTCCGCGACCGCTTCGACGAGGATCAGCGACTCTAGTTTCCCTGGTTGCCCTGCTTTAGCGGTGGTTGGAATGAGCACGGCAGTGTGCATCGATTTGATGACGTGCCGAACCTGTGGTGATAATAGCAAATCCCGTTTGTCGAAGGTCGAGATCTGTTTCGAGAGCTGGAACGAGGCCTATGTCCATGTCGATCGGCGTTGTTGTTCTTGTCCAGTTTTGAATAGAGTTTCTCTATGTCCGCTCTCAAGGCTGCGATGTCTGTTTCCATTTTCGTGTTCGATCGCGCGATCTGTTTTTCTAAGGTGTGTACCTGAGAATCGATTGCATTGATTGAAGCGTCGCTCTGTGTAGCGCAAGGTTGCACAGAGTGAGCTTGAGCAGACATCGACATCAGGCTGTGTCCGTATGTTGATTCGATTATTGTGTCAGCTATTTCTGCCAATTTCGTTAGTGACAAGTCTGTGTGGCTCAACAATGCTGTTCGCACGTGTTGTGGCATGCAATGAATGAACCGCGATCGAAGGAATTCCTCGTGTACCATCTCTCCTCCTAGATCGATCATCTCACGAAGGAGTTGAGATGGTTTTCTGTTGTCAAGGTGTAGGTCGTTAAGAAACTTTCTGATTTGCGTTTCTTTCGAATCCGTGAATCGGCTGATCAGTATTTTTTTTATAGCGTTGTGCTTATCTTGCTCTGGTGGATTGCGCATGAAGTCCGTTATCTGTTGTAATATTTCCGCATTTAGGGCCTCAAGCACGCAGTCGTACTTCCTGCGATCGCTTGTTATTCGCCGGTTGTTGAACGTGGCTTCAATTTGATCGAACCATCTTTCCGGTATGTTCTTCCAGAACTGTGGAAGCCTGAAGTAGTCGACTGATTCAATGCCCCGCCGCCGGCACTATTGTCGCATTCGTTGAATCGCCGTTGTCCATGTTCGAGCACGTGTTCCTTTTGTGTGAACGACGCGTCTCGTTTTTCTTTTCTTATTTATTGTCGCAATTTAAAGAGGGGTCACCAATTTCGTGGTGGTCTGGTAATTAAACACACTCACAAATGTTATATAATAACTTGTTGTCTTTATTAATTGTTGTTATTTTGTTCTATAATTGATTTAAGCGTTCCTTTTGAGGAGCGTCTCCTTTTTCTGGCAACAGCTTCTTCAAGTCTTTTTTGAATGAATCTTCTTTGTTCCGATTCTCTCCAGCTGAGGCTGACAACCTCCTTAGGCTAAATATCTATCTTTTTTTGTTACGAAGTTGGCAACATTTCTTTTTCCGCGAACTGACGCGCCGCTCTGCGGCCATGTCAGCGTTCTACAGAGTCGCCACAGAGAAATACACTATAGTGTAGTACCGTCTTGTAGACGGCTACTGACAAAATTTCAGCCGGATCGGACTTGTAGTTCTCTTTTGAGAGCGTGTGAAAGCAAGTGTGTCCGTTGATTTTTGAAAGAATGGAGAAAGAACAATATCGGTCGGTGATTCGATTCTTGTTTTTGGAAGGGAAATCGCGCAGTGAAATTAAAGAACGCTTGGATGCAGTGTATGGGTATGCTTCTCCTTCGATGGCGACCGTTAAATTTTGGTATAACGAGTTTCAACGTGGTCGTACGTCGGTTTTTGATAATCCACGCCCCGGTGCTCCAAAAACAGCCACTACGGAGGAGAACGTGACAAAAATACACGATATCGTTTTGTCAGACCGCCGATTAAAGGTGCACGAGATAGCGGTGATAGTAGGCATCTCAGAAGAACGCGTGTGGCATATCCTACATGAGACTTTGGGCATGAGGAAGCTGTCGGCAAGGTGGGTGCCGCGTTTGCTGACTGCAGACAACAAGCGCATTCGTGTGACCACTTCAGAGCAGTGTTTGGAGCTGTTTAATCGCAATCCAAAAGAGTTTTTGCGTCGTTACGTGACCGTCGACGAAACATGGATTCACTGGTATACTCCAGGGACCAAGGAGCAGTCAAAACAGTGGACCTTACCCGGTGAACCTGCTCCAAAGATGGCGAAGACGGTCCCGTCGGCTGGAAAGGTGATGGCCACTGTTTTCTGGGATTCTCAAGGTGTGATTTTTATTGACTACCTGGAGAAGGGCAAGACGGTCACGGGACAGTACTACGCCGAACTATTGAGCCGATTTAACGCCGTGTTAAAAGAAAAACGGCCGCATTTGTCGAGAAAGAAAGTGCTTTTCCACCATGATAATGCACCGGCTCACACCTCCGTGCTCGCTACGGCTAAATTGGTCGAATTACGCTATGAACTGCCGCCCCATCCACCGTATTCTCCAGATTTGGCTCCGTGCGACTATTTTTTGTTTCCGAATCTAAAAAATTCACTCGCCGGGAAGAAATTCCACTCCAATAACGGAATAATCGCCGCCACGGAGGCCTATTTTGCAGACCAAGTGATAACATTTTTTTCAGCGGGGTTAAAAAAATTGGAACACCGCTGGGCCAAGTGTATTCAACTAAAAGGAGACTACATTGAAAAATAAATTTTATTTTTAGCATAATTTTGGTGTTTTCATTTGCTAAAAATAAATTTTGCTAAAAACAAAATTTGTTTTTCAATGTAGTCTCCTTTTAGTTGAATACATATATATATATATATATATACACATATATATATATATATATATATATATATATATATATATATATATATATATATATATATATATATATATATATACAGAGTGACAATTTGGGGATGGCCACCTTTTTTGAATCCATTTGGGCGGCCATTTTGGTTTGGTGGCCATTCGGTTGAGGTGCGCTTTTAGAATAGTTTTTCGGGAACGTTTCGAAAAAAAATATAGGGCTCATGTGAAAAAAATAAATTTCACGGAAAACAAGAACAAAGATTTGATAAAAAAAAATAAAAATGGCATTCCGCGCCGACCGAAGCGGAGTCAATTCGATTTTGAACACGGAAGATCCGAATAGAAGTCGTTCGAAAAATGTTGTCACTGAGAAAAACAATATCAAAATTTCGAAATCGAATGATAGTTCAAACGTTGAGTTTGATTTCCGTAGTATCTCGGGAAAGGCGGAACCTGCGAACGGATTCAGCGGAGTGAGTAGGCGCTGGAGCTTCTGCTGCTGTGTTCGCGTCAGGGCTGTCATGGGGCCGCAAACGTCACCGAGAAACGTCAAGCCGCAGTTGACGTTTCGAGAAGCCAAAATGTGCTGACAAAAAATCACCGTGACAAGCAATTTTTCGATTTTTATTAATTTTTTCTACTTCAAAATGGTTTTTTTAGCAATAATGCGTAATCTATTTACTGAAAGAGATCAATTGCCAAGAAAACTTTTTAAAAACAATTTTCGAAATACAAATTCAAAAAAAAAAGTTTTGAAAAAAAAAATGTTTTTTGTGTTTGTTAAGAAAGTGTATTTCAACGGTTGGAGCTGCAAAAAAATTAAAAGTTAGAGATTCGTGTGAAGAGAATCAGTCGACATATTTTTTACATTGACATTGAAAACAAAGGTGATTGACTGGTAAAAAAAATCGACCTCATTTTGTTTGACAAGAGGAGATTATCGTTGAGGCGTGAATTATTTTTTTAAATTGGTTTATTTTGTTTTATTAGAAGACAAAAAATTAATAGAAAAAAATTGCAAAATTTTTTTTTTCAATTTTTCTTGGAAAATGATGTCTTTGAATAGAAAAAGTACGCATTATTGCTAAAAAACCGTTTTGAAGTTGAAAAAATGAATAAAAATTGAAAAATCGGTCGTTGTGGTGATTTTTGACGGAAACGATCAATTTAATCTTCAGGGCATCAAGAAAAAAAATCGCAGCGCTTTGCAACTTGGAGGGTTTTTTGAGAACACTTCGAGGTTAAAAAATTACCCAAGATGTCCTTCGTTCATGCATTTTATCCAAACTTATACCAAATTTTCCAAATATCCTTAAATTCGCAAATGTTCAACTTTTTTTCAGTCAAAATCATCACTTCGAAAAAAAATGTTTTATCCACAGTCACTAATTGCATGTCATCGAGAATGTTTTGCAGTTCCCAGAACCCTACTTTCATTTTCCGTACGATCATTAGTTCCCCAGTAATTGATTGTCAAAGTTGAAATAGACTTTTTTGCTTTGATCGACGATGACTCCGCGCCAGAAAATCTTACGGAGCTCGTTAAAAGGTCAAATTGAAGATGATTATGTTGTCTAAAAGAGTTTCATGATCGCGTGATAATTTTTTTTTAATTTGAGTCCACAGCCCGATTTAAAGACGCGGAAAAATTTGTAAAAAAAAATGTACATTGGTTTTCGGATGATTACTTGAAAACCGTCCATGCTAAAAAAAATTCCCGTCCAGATCTAAAAACTAGACACTTGAAGCTACAATTTCCTTTTTGTTTATTTTCTGTTCGGCCATTTTTCTCCGAGTTATCCCTTGTTGAAAATCAGCAAAAAATTTGGAATTTTTTTAATGTCCCTTAAATTGTGAGAGTAGTGCATATATTATGTCTAGTTTAGGAAATCTCGGTTTTACAACAACCTTAGTACGCAACTTTAGTCCTATATAACGATCTTCGAGCACGCGAGCAGCAAAACCATGATCACCGCACTTTCGCTCGGCCATCTCCTCATGAGCACGGCCTTCACTACCTTGAAGTGCTCGAATTTGCAACTTTGTTACGAAAAAACTGACTGCTCAATATAGCCAAAATTTTCAAAGCGGTGCCTAACGTATTCGTCAACACCAAATACAAACTTCTGGCCCGAAAGATGGATTCTTCTTGACCCTCCACGGTCGCTCTAAGTCACTGAAGACCACAGCGAACATTCACGTGGACGTTTTCCCTCAGACAGCTCTATTTACAGCGTAAAAATACTAAGTTTTGGGCTTTAATAAAGATTCATTATCATTTTACATGCATTGAGGCGTGGTCTGGAAATTTTTTACATTTTTTTAAGCATTTCAACCCGTTGAAAATTGTACTCGTACGACATACGACCTAGCGAAACCGCGGAAGCATCAGAGATACAGTGCGACCGCAGAGGGTTAATGATCTTCTTACCTCCTTAATGGAGATGTTAAAATATTTTTGGTACGTTCTTGTATTTTTCTATGAAATATGCTTGAATATGAATACGTGAAGAAGCATTCCGATACGAAAATATTAGTGTTACGAGTAGCCTTAAACATGAAACATTAAAAAATATGAAATAGCAGCTTACAGGAATATTTTTGATCAACGAATACATTTTAAAGACAGGAAACACGACCCTGATAAAAAATACATGTAAGGGGGTGGTTTACCTCCTTCAGCTTGCTGTCTGGAAGAAAGGTAAAATACGTCAACTTGAGTTTTGTTTCTTCTTTCCAGTGATACCTCGTTTTTCCATTTACATGCGATGCGATTTCCCTGTTGAGGACAGTTTTTCCGCAAATAAAAAACCCATCGCTGATAGATTCTTATGTTTCAACACATATTTTATCTTCAACAAAAGTGCAAGCGGAGACTTGAGTGGTGTTCCCGCCATAACGACGCAACAATACCGTACGCGCTTTTAGTTGCGCCCGATTTCTTCAAATCGACCGCGTTTTTTCGTTGCTGTGTCTATAGACATCGACGAAATAATAATAATATGCCAGCCAGTTTTGAGAAATTGTTTTGGTGCTCTGTACGCACGTCAGAGACAAAAGCTCGCGATGATCGGCGTTTGTTTACCGATCGGCTCCTTGCAGGCATTCATCATCAACCTACCGATGCAATGGCTGAAGCCAAAAAACTGCGGATGCATCGGTGCCTAATTGCCACGAATAATAATTATTCCCAAAGTGTGGGTCTGTATCGCCAGGAGTACGATGACCATGTGCCGTCCTGGCAAACCTTCCGACGGTAAGTTAATCTTGTGAGACGTACGCGTCAATTATTTAAAAAAAAAAAAAACTTTAACAGACTCGCCGAGAACATCGCGCAGCATGGCACGTTAAAAGTCCCGGAGGTGCCGCACAGGAAGCCGGTGACTGATGAAGTCCGGGTCCCAGTTCTGCATGCCATGGACGAAAATCCCGTGCAGAGCGCACGAGGCCTTGCTCGTACTTTGAGTAAGAGAGCGAGAGAGAGAGAGAGAGAGACAGAGAGAGAGAGACAGAGAGAGAGAGAGAGAGAGAGAGAGAGAGAGAGAGAGAGAGAGAGAGAGAGAGAGAGAGAGAGAGAGAGTGAGTGAGTGAGTGAGAGTGAGTGAGTGAGTGAGTGAGTGAGAGTGAGTGAGTGAGTGAGTGAGTGAGTGAGTGAGTGAGTGAGTGAGTGAGTGAGTGAGTGAGTGAGTGAGTGAGTGAGTGAGTGAGTGAGTGAGTGAGTGAGTGAGTGAGTGAGTGAGTGAGTGAGTGAGTGAGTGAGTGAGTGAGTGAGTGAGTGAGTGAGTGAGTGAGTGAGTGAGTGAGTGAGTGAGTGAGTGAGTGAGTGAGTGAGTGAGTGAGTGAGTGAGTGAGTGAGTGAGTGAGTGAGTGAGTGAGTGAGTGAGTGAGTGAGTGAGTGAGTGAGTGAGTGAGTGAGTGAGTGAGTGAGTGAGTGAGTGAGTGAGTGAGTGAGTGAGTGAGTGAGTGAGTGAGTGAGTGAGTGAGTGAGTGAGTGAGTGAGTGAGTGAGTGAGTGAGTGAGTGAGTGAGTGAGTGAGTGAGTGAGTGAGTGAGTGAGTGAGTGAGTGAGTGAGTGAGTGAGTGAGTGAGTGAGTGAGTGAGTGAGTGAGTGAGTGAGTGAGTGAGTGAGTGAGTGAGTGAGTGAGTGAGTGAGTGAGTGAGTGAGTGAGTGAGTGAGTGAGTGAGTGAGTGAGTGAGTGAGTGAGTGAGTGAGTGAGTGAGTGAGTGAGTGAGTGAGTGAGTGAGTGAGTGAGTGAGTGAGTGAGTGAGTGAGTGAGTGAGTGAGTGAGTGAGTGAGTGAGTGAGTGAGTGAGTGAGTGAGTGAGTGAGTGAGTGAGTGAGTGAGTGAGTGAGTGAGTGAGTGAGTGAGTGAGTGAGTGAGTGAGTGAGTGAGTGAGTGAGTGAGTGAGTGAGTGAGTGAGTGAGTGAGTGAGTGAGTGAGTGAGTGAGTGAGTGAGTGAGTGAGTGAGTGAGTGAGTGAGTGAGTGAGTGAGTGAGTGAGTGAGTGAGTGAGTGAGTGAGTGAGTGAGTGAGTGGGTGGGTGAGTGAGTGAGTGAGTGAGTGAGTGAGTGAGTGAGTGAGTGAGTGAGTGAGTGAGAGAGAGAGAGCCTTTCGGAAATGCCGACCTTTTTGTTTGACCAGACGTCAACAGAGAAACCGTGCGAAAAATTTTTCGGGAGCAGCACTACCCGTACCGCGCACACGTCTGTCAGAGCCTACGGGAACGTGACTACGAGCGCAGGCTCCAGTTCCGCAGGTGGGCAATTGGACAAGAGCTGGATGACCCGGACTTCTTTGAATTCGTTCTATTTACTGACGAAGCCGGATTCACAAGCCACGGGATATTCAACCGTCAAAATGTCCGGCACCGGGCTGAAGAAAATCCTGGATGGGTCGTTCAAGTTGATCGGCAGAACCATTGGCGCGTCAATGTATGGGTCGGTGTTCTTAACGATCGAGTGGTCGGACCATGGTTTTTTGAGGGCAACATGGACCGTGTTCGGTATGAAGAATTGTTGACAAACATTCTTCCCGAACTTCTCAAAAATGTGCCCTTGGCTATCCGGCTAAGAATGTGGTGGCAACAAGATGTACACCCAGCGCATACAGCACGCAGCGTGCGAGACATTCTGAATCAACGTTTTCCGAATCGGGTACTCGCTTTACACGGAACGATTCCGTGGCCAGCACGATCGCCCGATTTGACACCCCTTGATTTTTTCGTTTGGGGGACAATAAAAAACATCGTTTACAGGACAGAACCCACTACTGAGGACGATATGCGGGAGCGGATCAGAGGCGCATTAGCGACCACCACGCCGGGTATGTTGCGGCGGACCAGATCAAACTTCTCGAGAAGAATAGAATTATGCGTAGATAGAGAAGGAGCCCACAGTGAGCACCTTATCAAGAGATAGAACCCATAGGTCTATTTCTTCGGAAGACATTCAATGCGAGTTCGTGATCTTCTGCGATCAGTTCTTATCTTTTTGTACAGTTGTTTGTGATCTACTGCCGTACCTTTCTGTATATCTCTCCTTCATACTGTTTATCATAGTCCGTTTTAATGTCTTAACATGTTTTGAGATTTTTAAACAAAAAAAGGCGGCGTTTCGAATTGGTGGGTTCTGCTAACTACGATTCATTCCCTATAAATGGAAAAAAACGATTTGGAAATTGGAGAAAAATATCTAACACGTTGTTGCTCTATGACCGTGGTGGTGGTAAGCACCCTATTTTTTACCAAATAGCCGAATAAGGTACGTATTCTGAAAGGGCATATACTTAACGCCATCCATGGTTTCCTAAAAAATTAAGTGTAGATTATCGTTGAGAAAATAGGTCTAGGCATTTTCCCACTATTGACGATGTGGGGAAAGTTCTATGACCCGGGATATTCCGATGCCTAGAGTCATATGTTTTGGCGGCGTTGAGTCCTTCGGTTTGTAGATTCGGTTTCGTCTAACTGTACATATTTTATGTTTTCATCAAGTACATACGTTCATTGTAAATACTTTTTGTTCGATTCAAACACCTTCTATTGTCCTTTAATGGAAACATTTTTCTTTTTACATATTTGTTTAAAGTTCATTGCAAAATATTAAAATTCTTTTGTTGCGCACGAAATTTGAGTATTATTTTCCTAGTGGTCGATCGAACTAATAACTCCAGCCGTCTACCAGTTTCTTCGAGGAGTGCTTGCTTCAGATCAATGATGTGCATTTTCGAAGAGGGTTAAAACTTAAATCGAAACGTCAAGATTGGCATTCATTTTATCTTTGTCGCGTAGAGAACGACTCTATGATTAAACGTGGCGTTGGAGCACTGGTCAATTCGAGTGAATGGTCTTAGCAGGGTCTCGTAGAACATGCGAAATCAGTTTGGAGTATTCATTTAATTTTTATTCTCTCGGTTTCGGCGAAAATGGCTCAAGCCCTGTTTCAGTACCGCACCGGACACGCCTCGGGAATCAGAAACAATTAAATAGATAAATTGAAGGATGAGCATGTTCGAATAGCGTTACAGCTGAAGGCGAAACGTTATGCCTGGCGTATGCGTAGAAGGCGACGAGCAAGGTGGATCGGCGTTTGTCTCGCTTGTCTTGGCAATATGACATTTCGTGTGTTGCCTGCTATGGCCTTCCGCCATATTTCGCGGGCAAGTTCAGACCGCGCGTCAAGGTTATGCAGGAAGGCAACGTTTGACAGATAACGGCGAGCGTGATGTGACATCTCGCATTGCATTCCCTTAGGCCGCCTGCAAACCAATCGGGTTCGAGACTTGTGACAGGACGGCGGATTCGGCATTTCACGCGTCGTTTTCTGTCGCTCCATGCCAAGGCATAAGGATCGTCGAGATTCATGATGCTTGTAAATCTTCGTGCGGCAATGATTAATGCGACGATGATGAAAAATTCAAATTATTCATTGTATTTGTCGGAATAATGAATCGAAAGATAAATAAGTTGATGTTTCTTAAATTCGGAGGAACCAAGCGATTATTTTTACAATTTGCAAGCTTTTATTTACTTGATTATTTTATTTGAGATGATTAATTAACTTAGCAATGCATGATTCAACTTAAAAAAAAAGAAAATGAGAAGAACAATTTTTTGTGGAATGCAAAACGGAAGACCGACATGTCATCCGCTCTGCTACTACGTAGAGCCTTGAATGTTTGCAAACATGCATCTAACGAGAGGCGATGATGCGTGATTCGACGACTATAAAAATTATGAATGACTAAATAAATAAATAGAGAAATAATGATTTTCTGTGGGACGCAAAATGGAACATCGATATTTCATGCACTCTCCGACAATTTAAAGCACTGGAATTTTGCAAACATACTTCTAAGAGGCGCTCATGAAGAGGTCTATGGAAACGAGATTCGAAAAGAGCGAGGTGATACGCTTGATTCTGACCAAGTCCCGATGTTAAGGAAATTCCATGACCCGTGTAAAAATTCGAGTAGGGACAAAGTACTGGTCCTGATCTGCCTAGAAAATGTTATGCGCCGATTGAGTGTGTTTGTTCACGTAACAAAGAGCGTGATTATTAACGTAACAAAGATAAAATAGGTGCTTGGAATGGTTCTCGGGGCCTCAGTGAAACATTCCGGATATATTACTGTACCGAATCCGTCGCCAATTTCTTCTTACTTCCGGTCAGATTGCGTCGAGAAATCTCACGATGCTGCGAGAACTGTTATAAGAATATTGATGATGCACGGAAGATAAAATCGGGGCTGCGAATGATCCTTGAGTCTTGACCCGAACATTCCGGATATGACAAGGCCGAATCCATCTCCTCTTTTATCTTACTTCTAGTTGAAGTGTATCAAAAAGTCTGACGATGCTGCGACCCCCATGATAGTAGCAATTGTTATTAAACAAAAATAAAAGCGGTACTCGTGCTGGTTCTGGGGCCTCAATCGGACATCCACGACGTGACGGCACCGAGTTCGCTCTCGCTTTTGTCTTATTTCCAGTCATAGTGCGTCAAGAAGTCTGCTGATGCCGTGAGAACGATGGCACGAGCATTTGATAGTAAACAAATGTAAAAGCGGTGCTCGTAACGGTTCTGGGGGCCTTGATCGGTGATCCCCGACTTGACGGCCCAGAGTTCGTCTCTGCTTTCATCTAACTTACGGTCATTTTTCGTCGAGAAGGCTGACGATGCCGCGAGAATTATTACCGAAGCAAATGTTCTTTATTGTGTTTGCTGAAATCCATTTCTCATCCCAATTTTCATTCTTCCTGAAACGGACAACGATCCTTCCGATAATTTCGTCGTTTAATGGAACATTTTAATTGTATTTTTGATGACTTTTCGACACGTAGTCACTCAGTGCGCCCGAAGCTATCATGAGAGTGACAGTGACCGATGCATCGGTAGAGACACATCTGCCACCGGAGAAGTGAAATATTTACCGATACATATGGCACTTCCCCGATCATCGTCTCCAACGTGCACCAAGCTTACGTCTCCAACGTGAACCAAGCTTATGTCTCCAACGTGAATTAATCTTTATTCTCCACCGTGAACTTAGCTTACGGAGACTAAGCTTAGTTCATGTTGGAGGCGGTGACAGGAGAATGAATTTGTACCCATATATCTTTCACTGTCACTGTCATGATGGCTTCGGGCGCTGTGCGGGACTCCGTGTCGCAAAATCCACGCAAATTTTACAAAAACCTGCTTTTGAGCGAAGAAATTTTAGGAAAAGTTGTTGTCAGTTTGAGCCGAATCAAAAGTGGGAATGAGAAATGGATTTCGGCCAACACTTTGAAGAAAATTTGCAGTTTCTCTTTCGTGGCATCACCGACAAAAAAAAGCAAAATTACATCCGAAATTTTGTCGATCGACATCGTCGCGCAATCACCGCATTCATCAAAATGAAAAAAATTACGGAAACCGTCACGGAAATATCAAAATGGTAACTACAGCTAAATTGATATGTTCAATTTTGCTCCGGTCATAAAATAGCGTGTAATCATCAACAATAATTTCTTTACACTAACAGTTTCGTAGAAGTTGGACGGGCGATGCGTGAGTCGATTTTAGGCCGATCGGAATTTGACACTGTACCGCCGCGGTAATTATTTGTGAATGTTCTCAGGCTAATAATTTCTTTCCATGAAACATACCTCAATCGCTACTATGATTTGTAATTTTAGCCACACTGAGATACCGATTTCCCGGCACGAGCGAAGAAAGACGTCGCACAGCGATAAAAGCGTCGACGATGAAGAGGTGAATACACCAATCCAAAGATCCCTTCAGCCAATGGAAGGCATTTTTCATTGGGAAGAATATTTTAAATTTGTTAATAAAATTACCTGCCACCGTATCGGAGAATGAATTAGATGAGAATAAAATTGGTCTTTAGTTTACAGGGTTTCCTCCACCCGGGATTTCGGGGGCCATGAAGATTTTGAGAAGTTTAATATTAATTGAAGCAACCTTTAAAGAATAAGAGATAAAGAAGAATAAAGATAAAAAATTGTCAGGAATAAAAATAATTATTGTAAACCAGAAAAATAAAAAATTGTAAATAATACAAATATCGGAAATGAAAATAAATATAAATAGAGCTTCGGTCAAAATTATTAGGCATCCTGAACATTTTCTCACGTACGTACGTACGCACATCACGCATTGTCGAACTTCCCTAACTCTTTAATTTCGCTTTATTCGACTTCCTCTCTGGTATCTAATAATACATTTCATAATTAAAATGAAATAACGCCTCATTAAAATGAAATCGCGCCTCATTGCCGACATTCGCAACGGGAAATCCGTGCGAGAAACTTCTCGCACGACAAATAACGGTCGATTTCTATATCAGAATCGATGGAATTTGTGACAATCATTTGGAGCATCGGTGTGATCTTTATTCTCTTGATATCGAGAAATAATATCAACGGCCCTTTTTTAGTAATGCATCTCAACATTCTCGGAGCTTATTACCGCAAAATCAAAATCAATCCATCAATTCAATAGAGTGCATAGTCGAAAGAGAGTTGAACTCAGGCCGTAACATCAAGCAATGCGTTCTTTTCGTTCTTGTCGCGTAAAGAATGATTATGTGATTAAACCTGTAGCTTCGAGTAGAGGACAAATGGTCTATTAAATATTGTGGAAGTATGACGAAAGCGAGGTCAAATTGAAAGGCGATTATATCGAGAATGTCCGATTGAGGCCCTCAGAACCATCGCGAGCACCGCTTCTATTTTTGTGTACGAAACCTTTGACTGTCACTGATACACATATGGCAAAAAAAAATCGTGCCATTTTTGTATTATGACACACATGTGGGCATTTGAAATAAAACATACTTCTACTACAGCGATTTGACTATAATTTAGTAAATCGTAGGTTTTGAGGTCGCCGAATCCGAATGTGGAATCAAATTTCCAAAATTCTAAATGGCGGATCCAATATGACCAACGCAAATGCGAAAATGGGTTGATTCTGACGAAAGTACGTAACGTATGGATTTTGAGGTCGCTGAATCTTAAATTGAATTCGCATTTTTAAAATTGATAATAACGGATCCAATATGCTGAACGCAAATTCGAGAAGTAGTTAGATTTCGACAAAAATGAGTATCTTTAGCATCTTTATCGTCGAGAATTTCGAATTAGAATCCTAACTTCAAGTGTTTAATGCTTGGATACAATATGATGAATTAAGACTTAGGAAATCATGTATGACAATCTATCCATAGTAACATATGTCAAAAAATACTCGTTTGGTTTTATATCCCGCTCTCTGGCGAACCCAGAGTCGCGGACCGAGGACGTGACGATCATTGACTACGATTTTGTATTTTTTTGTACTTTATGTATCTTTTTGGGCTTTCTGTATTTTCAATTTATTCTGTGATTTTCGTATTTTCCAAATATTTTTGTTACTATTGATATGTTCATTATTTTCGTATTTCTCGTATTCAATTTCTTTTTGTATTTTGGCGACATGAAAAAGACATTCGATATTTCATCTGATCATACCGGTATTCGTTATATTGACAGAGTTTAGATGGTCCAAACCCAAGCAAACCCAAACGGATCAACGTAATCATACTAAAACTGAAGACCTTTTCTGTCGTATTGGAGCCACGATATGGAAGTTTGGAAATTCCATTTCAAATTCAGATTTAGATTCAGCGACCTCGAAAAGGCTTGGAGCTGGAATTTTCGGGTAAATCTGTGAAGATTATTTTCGAATTGAAAAGTGACACGAAACTATATTTCCCGTCACTGCGACGAGGTTTACAAATGCTCCTGCCATCGGTCTGCCGGCATCCTCATACTTCTTGACGTACTATGACCGGAAATAAGATAAAAGCAAGAGCAAACTCGGTGCCGTCACATCGCTAATGGCCGATGGAGGCCCATAGAATCATCCCGAAAGACGCTTTTATCTTTCTTTATTAACAAATGCTCCGGTCATAGTTCTCGCGGCATCGTTGTATTTATTGACGTAAAATGACCTGAAATAAGGTGAAAGCGAGAGCGTAGTCGGTGCCGTCACATCGTGAATGTCCGATTGATGGCCCCAGAGCTATCACGAGCACCGCTTTCATCTTTGTATACTAACAAATGCTTCAGCCACCGTTTTGGCGGCATCGTCATAATTCCTTACGCACTACGATCGGAGATAAGGAAAAGGCGAGCGCGAACTAGGTACTGTGACTCCGGGAATATCCGAATAAGTCCCTTAGAATCGTCAATTCCGTCGCTTTTATTTGTATTTAGAAAACAAATGCTCCTGTCATCGGTCCCGCGGCATCGTTAGACTTCTTGGCGAAAAGGGACCGGAAGTAAGATAAAAGCAGAGACACACTCGGGCCCGTCGTATCGACAATGACCGATCGAGGCCCCCGAAACCGTCGCGAACACTGCTTTTATCTTTGTTTAGTAAGAAATGCTCCGGCCATCGTTCTCGCGGCATGGTCTGCCTTCTTGTCGAAAAATGACGGGAAGTGAGATGACAGCACAGACAAACTCGGAGCCGTCGCGTCGAGGATGACCGACCGAGATGCCAAGAACCATCGCGAGAACTGCTTTTATCTTTCTTTCATTAACAATTGCTTGGAAGTAAGATGAAAGCCGAGACAAACTCGGGGCCGTTGTATCGGGCATTCCCGATCGAGGGCCCCATCGGTCATTACCGATCGAGGCCCCCAAAACCACGGCGAGCACTGCTTTCATCGTTGCTTACTAACAAATGCTCCGGCCATGGTTCTCGCGGCATCGTCAGCATTCTTGACGAAAAATGACCGGAAGTAAGATGAAAGCAGAGAGAAACTCGGGGCCGACGAGTCGGGGATGTCCGACCGAGACCCCGAGAACCATCGCGAGCGCTGCGTTTACCTTTGTTTAATAACAAACGCTCCGGTCATAGTTCTTGCGGCATCGTCAGATTTCTCGACGAAAAATAACCGGAAGTAGGATGAAAGCAGAGAGAAACTCGGTGCCGTCGCGCCGAGAATGACCGACCGCGACCACAAGAATTGTCGCGCGCCCTGCTTCCATCTTTGTTTACTAACAAATGCTCCGGTCATAGTCCTCGTGGCATCGTTGTACTTCTTGACGAAAAATGACCGGAAATAAGATGAAAGCAGAAACAAACTCGGGGCCGTCGTCTCGGGAATGACCCATCGAGGCACCCCTAACCATCGCAAGCACTGCGTTCATCTATGTTTATTGAAAAATGCTCCGTTCATCACTCTCGCAGCATCGTCAGCCTTGTTCACGAAAAATGACCAGACGTAAAATGAAAGACAAAAGAAATTCGCAGCCGTCGTATCGGGAATGACCGATCGAGGCCCCCAACACCACGGCGAGCACTGCTTTCGTCGTTGTTTACTAACAAATGCTCCGGTCATCGTTCTCGCGGCATCGTCAGTATTCTTGACGAAAAATGACCGGAATTAAGATGAAATCAGAGACAAAGTCGGAGCCGCCCCGTCAAGGATGGCCGACCGAGGCCACAAGAACCATCGCGAGCATTGCTTTTATCTTTGTTTATGAACAAATTCTCCGGTCATCGTTTTCGCGGCATCGTCATACTTATTGACGAAAAAAAACCGGAAGTATGATGAAAGCAGAGACCAACGAAAAATGACCAGAAGTAAAGTGAAAGCAAAAACAAACTCGGGGCCGTCGCATCAGGAATGACCGATCGAGGCCCCCAGAACCACGGCGAGCACTGCTTTTGTCTTTGTTTATAAACACATGGTCCGGTCATCGTTCTGGCGGCATCCTCAGATTTCTCGGCGAAAAATGACCGAATGTAAGGTGAAAGCAAGGACAAACTCGGAGCCGTCGCGTCGAGGAAGGACCGATCGAGACGCCAAGAACCATCGCGAGAACTGCTTGTATCTTTCTATAATTAACAAATGCTCCGGTCGTAGTCCTCGTGGCATCGTTGTACTTCTTGACGATCCCCCAAAACCACGACCGGTCATTCCCGATACGACGGCCCCGAGTTTGTTTTTGCTTTCACTTTACTTCTGGTCATTTTTCGTCAACAAGGCTGACGATGATGCGAGAGTGATGAACGGATTATTTGTCATTAAACAAAGCTGAAAGCAGTGCTCGTGATGGTTAGGGGTGCCCCGATGGGTCGTTCCCGAGACGATTGCCCCGAGTTTGTCTCTGCTTTCATCTTACGTCCGGTCATTTTTCGTCAAGAAGTACAACGATGCCACGAGGACTATGACCGGAGCATTTGTTATTTTTTGTCATTTTTCGTCAAGAATGCTGACGATGCCGCGAGAACGACGACCGGAGCATTTGTTAGTAAACAACGATGAAAGCAGTACTCGCCGTGGTGTTGGGGGCCTCGATCGGTCATTCCTAATACGACGGCCCCGAGTTTGTTTTTTGCTTTCATTTTACTTTTGGTCATTTGTAGTCAACAAGGCTGACGATGCTGCGAGGACTATGACCGGAGTATTTGTTAGTAAACAAAGATGAAAGCAGGGCGCGCGATGATCTTGTGGTCTCGGTCGGTCATCCTCAGCGCGACGGCACCGAGTTTCTCTCTGCTTTCATCCCACTGCCAGTCATTTTCGTCGAGAAATCTGACGATGCCGCAAGAACTATGACCGGAGCGTTTGTTATCAAACAAAGGTAAAAGCAGCGCTCGCGATGGTTCTCGGGGTCTCGGTCGGACATCCCCGACTCGACGGCCCCGAGTTTGTTTTTGCTTTCACTTTACTTCTGGTCGTTTTTCGTCAACAAGGCTGACGATGCTGCGAGAGTGATGAACGGATTATTTGTCATTAAATAAAGCTGAAAGCAGTGCTCGCGATGGTTAGGGGTGCCCCGATGGGTTATTCCCGAGACGAATGCCCCGAGTTTGTCTCTGCTTTCATCTTACGTCCGGTCATTTTTCGTCAAGAAGTATAACGATGCCACGAGGACTATGACCGGAGCATTTGTTATTTTTTGTCATTTTTCGTCAAGAATGCTGACGATGCCGCGAGAACGATGACCGGAGCATTTGTTAGTAAACAGCGATGAAAGCAGTACTCACCGTGGTGTTGGAGGCCTCGATCGGTCATTCCTAATACGACGGCCCCGAGTTTGTTTTTGCTCTCATTTTACTTGTGGTCATTTTAAGTCAACAAGGCTGACGATGCTGCGAGGACTATGACCGGAGTATTTGTTAGTAAAGAACGGTGAAAGCAGGGCGCGCGATGATTCTTGTCGTCTCGGTCGGTCATCCTCGGCGCGACGGCACCGAGTTTCTCTCTGCTTTCATCCCACTTCCGGTCATTTTCGTCGAGAAATCTGACGATGCCGCAAGAACTATGACCGGAGCGTTTGTTGTCAAACAAAGGTAAAAGCAGCGCTCGCGATGGTTCTCGGGGTCTCGGTCGGACATCCCCGACTCGACGGCCCCGAATTTGTTTTTGCTTTCACTTTACTTCTGGTCATTTTTCGTTAACAAGGCTGACGATGCTGCGAGAGTGATGAACGGAGCATTTGTCAATAAACAAAGATGAAAGCAGTGCTCGCGATGGTTAGGGGTGCCTCGATGGGTCATTTCCGAGACGATGGCCCCGAGTTTGTCTTTGCTTTTATCTTATTTCCGGTCATTTTTCGTCAAGAAGTACAACGATGCCAGGAGGACTATGACCGGAGCATTTGTTAGTAAACAAAGGTGAAAGCAGGGCGCGCGATGATTCTTGTGGTCTCGGTCGGTCATTTTCGGCGCGACGGCACCGAGGTTCTCTCTGATTTCATCCCACTTCCGGTCATTTTTCGTCGAGAAATCTGACGATCCCGCAAGAACTATGACAGGAGCGTTTGTTATTAAGCAAAGGTAAAAGCAGCGCTCGCGATGGTTCTCGGGGTCTCGGTCGGACATCCCCGACTCGACGGCCCCGAGTTTGTTTTTGCTTTCACTTTACTTCTGGTCATTTTTCGTCAACAAGGCTGAGGATGCTGCGAGAGTGATGAACGGATTATTTGTCAAAAACCAAAGCTGAAAGCAGTGCTCGCGATGGTTAGGGATGCCCCGATGGGTCATTCCCGAGACGATAGCCCCGACTTTGTCTCTGCTTTCATCTTACTTTCGGTCATTTTTCGTCAAGAAGTACAACGATGCCACGAGGAATATGACCGCAGCATTTGTTAAATAAAGAAAGATAAAAGCAGTTCTCGCGATGGTTCTTGGCGTCTCGGTCGGTCATCCTCGACGCGACGGCTCCGAGTTTGTCCTTGCTTTCACCTTACTTCCGGTCATTTTTCGCCGAGAAATCTGAGGATGCCGCCAGAACGATGACCGGACCATGTGTGTATAAACAAAGATAAAAGCAGTGCTGGTCGTGGTTCTGGGGACCTCGATCGGTCATTCCCGATACGACGGCCCTGAGTTGGTCTCTGCTTTCATCATACTTCCGGTTTTTTTTCGTCAATAAGTCTGACGATGCTGCGAAAACGATGACCGGAGAATTTGTTCATAAACAAAGATAAAAGCAATGCTCGCGATGGTTCTTGTGGTCTCGGTCGGCCATCCTTGACGCGGCGGCTCCGAGTTTGTCTCTGATTTCATCTTACTTCCGGTCATTTTTCGTCAAGAATGCTGACGATGCCGCGAGACCGATGACCGGAGCATTTTTTAGTAAACAACGATGAAAGCAGTGCTCGCCGTGGTGTTGGGGGCCTCGATCGGTCATTCCCGATACGACGACCCCGAGTTAGTTTTTGCTTTCATTTTACTTCTGGTCATTTTTCGTCAACAAGGCTGACGATGCTGCGAGAGTGCTGAACGTACCATTTGTCAATAAGCCAAGATGAAAGCAGTGCTCGCGATGGTTAGAGCTGCCTCGATGGATCATTCCCGAGACGACGGCCCCGAGTTTGTCTCTGCTTTCATCTTATTTCCGGTCATTTTTCGTCACGAAGTCCAACGATGCGACGAGGACTATGACCGGAGCATTTGTTAGTAAACAAAGATGAAAGCAGGGCGCGCGATGATTCTTGTGGTCTCGGTCGGTCATTCTCGGCGCGACGACATCGAGTTTCTCTCTGCTTTCATCCCACTTCCGGTCATTTGTCGTCGAGAAATCTGACGATGCCGCAAGAACTATGACCGGAGCGTTTGGTATTAAACAAAGGTAAAAGCAGCGCTCGCTATGGTTCTCGGGGTTTCGGTCGGACATCCCCGACTCGACGGCCCCGAGTTTCTCTCTGGTTTCATCTTACTTTCGGTCATTATTCGTCAAGAATGCTGACGATGCCGCGAGAACGATGGCCGGAGCATTTGGTAGTAAGCAACGATGAAAGCAGTGCTCGCCGTGGTTTTGGGGGCCTCGATCGTTCATTCCCGATACGACGGCCCCGAGTTTGTCTCGGCTTTCATCTTACTTCCGGTCATTTTTCGTCAAGAAGTACAACGATGCCACGAGGAATATGACCCCAGCACTTGTTAATTAAAGAAAGATAAAAGCAGTTCTCGCGATGGTTCTTGGCGTCTCGGTCGGTCATCCTCGACGCGACGGCTCCGAGTTTGTCCTTGCATTCACCTCACTTCCGGTCATTTTTCGTCGAGAAATCTGAGGATGCCGCCAGAACGATGACCGGACCATGTGTTTATGAACAAAGATAAAAGCAGTGCTCGCCGTGGTTCTGGCCTTAGGGGCCTTGATCGGTCATTCCCGATACGACAGTCCGGAGTTTGTCTGTGCTTTCATCTCACTTCCCGGCATTTTTCGTCAAGAAGGCAGACTATGCCGCGAGAACGATGGCCGGAGCATTTCTTACTAAACAAAGGTAAAAGCAGTGCTCGCGATGGTTTTGGGGGCCTCGATCGGTCATTCTCGACGGGCCCGCGTGTGTCTCCGCTTTTATCTTACTTCCGGTCCCTTTTCGCCAAGAAGTCTAACGATGCCGCGAGACCGATGACAGGAGCATTTGTTAATAAATACAAATAAAAGCGACGGAAGTGACGATTCTAAGGGATTTAATCGGATATTCCCGAAGTCACAGTACATAGTTCGCGCTCGCTTTTTTCTTATCTCCGATCGTAGTGCGTAAGGAATTCTGACGATGCCGCCAAAACGGTGGCTGAAGCATTTGTTAGTATACAAAGATGAAAGCGGAGCTCGTGACAGCTCTGGGGCCATCAATCGGACATTCACGATGTGACGGCACCGACTACGCTCTCGCTTTTACCTTATTTCACGGTATTTTACGTCAATAAATCCAACGATGTGGCGAGAACGATGACCGGATCATTTGTTAATAAAAAAAAAGGTAAAAGCGTCTTTCGGGATGATTCTAGGGACCTCCATGGGACAATAACGATATGACGGCACCGAGTTTGCCCTTGCTTTTATCATATTTCCGGTCATAGTACGTCAAGAAGTATGAGGATGCCGTGAGACCGATGGCAGGAGCATTTGTAAACCCCTTCGCAGTGACGGGAAATATAGAGTTTCGTGTCACTTTTCTATTGGAAAATAGTCTTCACAGATTTACCCTAGAATTTCAGCTCCAAGGGTTTCCGAGGTCGCTGAATCTGAATCAGAATCTGAAATGGAATTTCCACAATTCTATATGGTGGCTCCAATACGACAGAAAAGGTATTCAGTTTTAGTATGAACGTATTGCTTGATGTTACGGCCTGAGTTCAACTCTCTTTCGACTATGCACTTTATTGAATTGATGGATTGACTTTGATTTTGCGGTAATAAGCTGCGAGAATTTTGAGATGCATTACTAAAAAAAAGCCGCAGTTATTATTTCTCGATATCGAGAGAATAAGGATCACACCGATGCTCCAAATGATTTTCACATATTCTATCGATTCTGATATAGAAATCGACCGTTATTTGTTCTGGTAACTTCTCGCACGGATCTCCCGTTACGAATGTCGACAATGAGGCGCGATTTCATTTTAATGAGGCGCTATTTAATTTTTATTATGAAATTTATTATTAGATACCAGAGAGAAAGTCGAAAAGAGCGAAATTAAAGAGTTAGGGAAGTTCGACAATGCGTGATGTGCATACGTACGTACGTGAGAAAATACGTACGTACGTGAGAAAGGGTGCCTAAAAATGTTGACCGAAGCTCTATTTAAATTTACTTTCATTTCCTATATTTGTATTATTTACGATTTTTTATTTTTATTCTTTACATCAATTATTGTTATTCCTGACAATTTTTTATCATTATTCTTCTTTATCTCTTATTCTTTAAAGGATTCTTCAATAAATATTAAATTTTTCAAAATCTTCACGGCCCCCGAACTCCCGGGTGGAGGAAACCCTGTAAACTAAAGACCAATTTTATTCTCATCTAATTCATTCTCCGATACGGTGGCAGGTAATTTTATTAACAAATTTAAAATATTCTTCCCAATGAAAGATGCCTTCCATTGCCGGAAAGGATCTTTGGATTGGTGTATTCACCTCTTCATCGTCGACGCTTTCATCGCTGTTCGACGTCTTTCTTCGCTCGTGACGGGAAATCGGTATCTTAGTGTGGCTAAAATTACAAATAATAGTAACGATTTAGGTATCTTTCATGGAAAGAAATTAATAGCCTGAGAACATTCACAAATAGCTACCTTGGCGGTACAGTGTCAAATTCCGATCGGCCTAAACCGACTCACATATCGCCCGTCCAACTTCTACGAAACTCTTACTGTAAATAAATTGTTGTTGATGATTACACGCTATTTTATGACCGGAGCAAAATTGAACATATCAATTTAATTGTAGTTACCATTTTCATATTTCCGTGACGTTTTCCGTAATTTTTTTCATTTCGATGAATGCGGTGAAGGTGCCACGATGTCGATCGACAAAATTTCGAATATAATTTTGCCTTTTTTTTGTCGGTCATGCCACGAAAGAGAAACTGCAAATTTTCTTCAAAGTGTTGGCCGAAATCCATTTCTCATTCCCACTTTTAATTTGGCTCAAACTGACAACAACTTTTCCTAAAATTTCTTCACTCAAAAGCAAGTTTTTGTAAAATTTGCGTGGATTTTGCGACGCGGAGTCCCGCACAGCGCCCGAAGTCATCATGACAGTGACAGTGAAAGATATATGGGTACAAATTCATTCTCCTGTCACCGCCTCCAACATGAACTAAGCTTAGTCTCCGTAAGCTAAGTTCACGGTGGAGAATAAAGATTAATTCACGTTGGAGACATAAGCTTGGTTCACGTTGGAGACGTAAGCTTGGTTCACGTTGGAGACGGTGATCGGGGCAGTGCCATACGTATCAGTAAATATTTCACTTCTCCGGTGGCCGATGTGTCTCTACCGATGCATTGGTCACTGTCACTCTCATGATAGCTTCGGGCGCACTGAGTGACTACGCGTCGAAAAGTCATCAAAAATACAATAAAAATGTTCCATTAAACGACAAAATTATCGGAAGGATCATTGTCCGTTTCAGGAAGAATAAAAATTGGGATGAGAAATGGATTTCAGCAAACACAATAAAGAACATTTGCTTCGGTAATCATGCTCGCGGCATCGTCAGCCTTCTCGACGAAAAATGACCGTAAGTTAGATGAAACCAGAGACGAACTCTGGGCCGTCGAGCCGGGGATCACCGATCGAGGCCCCCAGAACCGTCACAAGCACCGCTTTTTTATTTGTTTACTATCAAATGCTCGTGCCATCGTTCTCACGGCATCAGCAGACTTCTTGACGCACTATGACCGGAAATAAGTTAAAAGCGAGAGCGAACTTGGTGCCGTCACGTCGTGATTGTCCGATTGAGACCCCGAGAACCGGCACGAGTACCGCTTTTGTTTGTTTAATAACAATTGCTACTGTCATGGGGGTCGCAGCATCGTTAGACTTTTTGATACACTACGACTAGAAGTAAGATAAAAGAGGCGACGGATTCGGCCTTGTCATATCCGGAATGTTCGAGTCAAGACTCAAAGACCATTCGCAGCCCCGATTTTATCTTCCCTGCATCATCAATATTCTTATAACAGTTCTCGCAGCATCATGAGATTTCTCGACGCAATCTGACCGGAAGTAAGAAGAAATTGGCGACGGATTTGGTACAGTAATATCCGGAATGTTTCACTGAGGCCCCGAGAACCATTCCAAGTACCGATTTTTTCTTTGTTACGTTAGCAATCACGCTCTTTGTTACGTCAACAAACACACTCAATCGGCGCATAACATTTCCTAGGCAGATCAGGACCAGTACTTTGTTCCTACTCGAATTTTTACACGGAACACACGGGTCATGGAATTTCCTCAACATCGGGACTTGGTCAGAATCAAGCGTATCACCTCGCTCTTCTCGAATCTCGTTTCTATAGACCTCTTCATGAGCGCCTCTTCGAAATATGTTTGCAAAATTTCAGTGCGTTAAATTGTCGGAGGGTGCATGAAATAACGATGTTTCATCGTGCGTCCCACAGAAAATCATTATTTCTCCATTTATTTATTTATTCATTCATGATTTTTATTGTCGTCGAATCACGCATCTTCGCCTCTCGTTAGATGCGTGTTTGCAAACTTTCAAGGCTCTACGTAGTCGCAGAGCGGATGACATGTCGGTCTTCCGTTTTGCATTCCACAAAAAATTGTTCTTCTCATTTTCTTTTTTTTTAAGTTGAATCATGCATTGCCAAGTTAATTAATCATCTCAAATAAAATTATCAAGTAAATAAAAGCTTCCAAATTGTAAAGTAATCGCTCGGTGCCTCCGAATTTAAGAAACATCATCTTATTTATCTTCCGATTCATTATTCCGACGAATCCAATGAATAATTATAATGTTTCATCATCGTCGCATTAATCATTGCAGCACGAAGAATTACAAGCATCATGAATCTCGACGATCCTCATGCCTTGGCATGGAGCGACATTTATGGAGCGACAGAAAACGACGCGTGAAATGCCGAATCCGCTGTCCTGTCACAAGTATCGAACCTGATTGGTTTGCAGGCGGCCTAAGGGAATGATACGCGAGATGTCAAATGCCGCTCGCCGTTATCTGTCAAACGTTGCCTTTCTGCATAACCTTGACGCGCGGTCTGAATTTGTCCGCGAAAATGGCGGAAGGCCATAGCAGACGACACACGAAATGTCATATTGCCAAGACAAGCGAGATATACGCCGATCTACCTTGCTCGTTGCCTTCTACGCATACGCCAGGCATAACGTTTCGCCTTCAGCTGTAACGCCATTCGAACATGCTCATCCTTCAATTTATCTATTTAATTGTTTCTGAGTCCCGAGGCGTGTCAGGTGCGGTACTGAAACAGGGCCTGAGCCATTATTCGCCGACACCGAGAGAATAAAGATTAAATGAATACTCCAAACTGATTTCGCATGTTCTTCGAGACACTGCTAAGACCATTCACTCGAATTGACCAGTGCTCCAACGCCACGTTTAATCATAGAGTCGTTCTATACGCGACAAAGATAAAATGACTGCCAATCTTGACGTTTCGATTTAAGTTATAACCCTCTTCGAAAATGCACATCATTGATCTGAAGCAAGCAGTCCTCGAAGAAACTGGTAAACGGCTGGAGTTATTAGTTCGATCGACTACTAAGAAAATAATACTCAAACTTCGTGCGCAACAAAAGAATTTTAATATTTTGCAATGAACTTCAAACAAATATGTAAAAAGAAAAATATTTACATTAAAGAACAATAGAAGGTGTTTGAATCGAACAAAAAGTATTTACAATGAACGTATGTACATGATGAAAACATGAAATATGTACAGTTAGACGAAACCGAATCTACAAACCGAAGGACTCAACGCCGCCAAAACATATAACTCTAGGCATCGGAATATCCCGGGTCATAGAACTTTGCCCACATCGTCAATGGTGGGAAAATGCCTAGACCGATTTTCTCAACGATAATCTACACTTAATTTGTTAGGAGCCTATGGATGGCGTTAAGTATACGCCCTTTCAGAATACGTACCTTATTCGGCTATTTGGTAAAAAATAGGGTGCTCACCACCAACACGGTCATAGAGCAACAACGTGTTAGACATTTTTCTCGAATTTCCAAATCGTTTTTTTCTATTTATGTGGAATGAATCGTAGTTAGCAGAACCCACCAATTCGAAACGCCGCCTTTTTTCGTTTGAAAAACTCAAAATATGTTAAGTCATTAAAACGGACTATGATAAACAGTATCAAGGAGATATATACAGAAGGGTACGGCAGTAGATGACATCTAACTTTACAAAAAGGTAAGAACTGATCGCAGAAGATCTCGAACTCGCATTAAACGTCTTCCTAAGAAATGAACCTATGGGTTCTATCTCTTGATAAGGTGCTCAATGTGGGCTCCTTCTCTATCTACGCATAATTCTACTCTTCTTGTGAAGTTTGATCTGGTCCGCCGCAACGTACCCGGCGTGATGGTCGTAAATGCGCCTCTGATCCGCTCCCGCATATCGTCCTCAGTAGTGGGTTCTGTCCTGTATACGATGTTTTTTATTGTCCCCCAACCGAAAAAATCAAGGGGTGTCAAATCAGGCGATCGTGCTGGCCACGGAGTCGTTCCGTGTAAAGCCGACCGAGTACCCGATTCGGAAAACGTTGATTTAGAATGTCTCGCACGCTGCGTGCTGTATGCGCCGGGTGTCCATCTTGATCCCACCACATTCTTAGCCGGATAGCCAAGGGCACATCTTCGAGAAGGTCGGGAAGAATGTTTGTCAACAACTCTTCATACCGAACACGGTCCATGTTGCCCTCAAAAAACCATGGTTCGATCACTCGATCGTTAAGAACAGCGGCCCATACATTGACGCGCCAGTGGTTCTGCCGATCAACTTGAACGACCCATCCAGGATTTTCTTCAGCCCAGTACCGGACATTTTGACGGTTGAATATCCCGTGGCTTGTGAATCCAGCTTCGTCAGTAAATAGAACGAATTTAAAGAAGTCCGGGTCATCCAGCTCTTGTCCAATGGCCCACGTGCAAAACTGGAGCCTACGCTCGTAGTCACGTTCTCCTAGGCTCTGACAGACGTGAGCGCGGTACGGGTAGTGCTGCTCCCGCAAAATTTTCAGCACCGTTTCTCTGTTGACGTCTGGTCAAACAAAAAGGTTGCCATTTCCGTAAGGCTCTCTCTCTCTTTCTCTTTCTCTCACTCACTCACTCACTCACTCACTCACTCACTCACTCACTCACTCACTCACTCACTCACTCACTCACTCACTCACTCACTCACTCACTCACTCACTCACTCACTCACTCACTCACTCACTCACTCACTCACTCACTCACTCACTCACTCACTCACTCACTCACTCACTCACTCACTCACTCACTCACTCACTCACTCACTCACTCACTCACTCACTCACTCACTCACTCACTCACTCACTCACTCACTCACTCACTCACTCACTCACTCACTCACTCACTCACTCACTCACTCACTCACTCACTCACTCACTCACTCACTCACTCACTCACTCACTCACTCACTCACTCACTCACTCACTCACTCACTCACTCACTCACTCACTCACTCACTCACTCACTCACTCACTCACTCACTCACTCACTCACTCACTCACTCACTCACTCACTCACTCACTCACTCACTCACTCACTCACTCACTCACTCACTCACTCACTCACTCACTCACTCACTCACTCACTCACTCACTCACTCACTCACTCACTCACTCACTCACTCACTCACTCACTCACTCACTCACTCACTCACTCACTCACTCACTCACTCACTCACTCACTCACTCACTCACTCACTCACTCACTCACTCACTCACTCACTCACTCACTCACTCACTCACTCACTCACTCACTCACTCACTCACTCACTCACTCACTCACTCACTCACTCACTCACTCACTCACTCACTCACTCACTCACTCACTCACTCACTCACTCACTCACTCACTCACTCACTCACTCACTCACTCACTCACTCACTCACTCACTCACTCACTCACTCACTCACTCACTCACTCACTCACTCACTCACTCACTCACTCACTCACTCACTCACTCACTCACTCACTCACTCACTCACTCACTCACTCACTCACTCACTCACTCACTCACTCACTCACTCACTCACTCACTCACTCACTCACTCACTCACTCACTCACTCACTCACTCACTCACTCACTCACTCACTCACTCACTCACTCACTCACTCACTCACTCACTCACTCACTCACTCACTCACTCACTCACTCACTCACTCACTCACTCACTCACTCACTCACTCACTCACTCACTCACTCACTCACTCACTCACTCACTCACTCACTCACTCACTCACTCACTCACTCACTCACTCACTCACTCACTCACTCACTCACTCACTCACTCACTCACTCACTCACTCACTCACTCACTCACTCACTCACTCACTCACTCACTCACTCACTCACTCACTCACTCACTCACTCACTCACTCACTCACTCACTCACTCACTCACTCACTCACTCACTCACTCACTCACTCACTCACTCACTCACTCACTCACTCACTCACTCACTCTCTCTCTCTCTCTCTCTCTCTCTCTCTCTCTCTCTCTCTCTCTCTCTCTCTCTCTCTCTCTCTCTCTCTCTCTCTCTCTCTCTCTCTCTCTCTCTCTCTCTCTCTCTCTCTCTCTCTCTCTCTCTCTCTCTCTCTCTCTCTCTCTCTCTCTCTCTCTCTCTCTCTCTCTCTCTCTCTCTCTCTCTCTCTCTCGCTGGTCTGGTGAGTCTACCTGTCACGCATTTTTGAGCTCCGCATTACGAAGACGATTCTGCTGTCCACTGCCCTCGGGCGCTTTTTATTGCAGCATCAGAGCACGCAAAAAAATTGCTTTCTACCGCCTGCATCTTCATTCGTCCTCTTCGTGCAAGATCTGTGTGGAAAAACCGGTAGAAAGTTTTCGCATCTTTCCGGCGCAGCCAGGATACCATCTTTCTCTATCAGCTCGATCACTTGTGGACCGATGTTTGCGGATTGAATACATTACATCGCTGGATATATTATCCGCTATCGCACCTACGCTATCCAGTGCGGCGTATCGCATGAAACCATAAGGCGAATCACGTCGCTGTCGCCTCTACGAGTCAACTTCGCACTCGTCTCGATCTTTCTGCGTGCCAACACTCCCCACCCTGCGCTTCAACGTTAAGCCACACACCGTGCGTATAATTAGAGAATATCGATCATAAATTTACTCTCTCGCGGTCGATACTTCAGCTAGCATGAAATTCTATCTGGAACTGACATATCGTTCGTTAAATTTTCGTTACTCTATCTCTCGACTTATGCTACCATCGCCACGTTTATGCTTTAAATGCTTGCGTCGCATAGCAGGTGATAGTCTCGTGTGCCAGGACTGTGGTAGTAAATTTCACCCAGGGTGCTGCGCTGCTTACTTATCGTATCGGAGAGCTGCTGCTTGTTGCGCAGCGAATTTGAAATCGTCCGTTCTAGAATATCATGCTAAAAAGACTTCTCAGCAGTTGAACGAATACTAACGCTTTAGTTTTACCGGTGCAAGAAAATTTGACAGTAACTGCAACAATAAAATCTTGTGACACGTCTAGCACATTGTCAGCGCTAGCGTACCGCGCTATTACCGACCGTGTCGATATCATAAAGGAAACAATGGATGAAGCTTTAATCACTAAGATGATCGACACCATGAAAGAAAGCAGCGCGCAAATCAAAAGACTTTCGGAGTCGGTGCAACATCAATCGACCATAAATGACGACATTGCAAAAAAACTAAGTTGCCTGCCAAAACTCTTAGCCAAAGTCGAGAAGCACGACGAATGTATTGCTCTTCTCGTAGCTAGCAATGCTCGTCTCGAGGCTAGCAATGCTCGTCTAACACGCGAATTCGAACTGTTCCGTTCCAAGACAGCGTCTAGTCGAATCCAAACGTCAGCTGAGATCATGCTGTCAGGCATCCCTATCGCAATCTCAGACGAACATCAGGTGCTCGTCCGAAAAGTTTTCAATGCGTTGGGAGTCCAAGAACTCTTTAATGATGTACTCGTAATTCGAGCTCTAACACGCAAGGGAACTTCTGCTGTCGGTGAAAGTAGCGTAACTCCCAATGCTAGAGTGACTAAATCGCTTTTGATAATTCTGAAATCCACTTCAGTTCGTGATTATATCATAGACAAAAAACGTGCAAAAAAGACCTTTTCATCCGCGATGTCTTTGATATCGACGTGCCGGGACGCATTTACCTAAATGAATTTCTACCGTCTGCTATGTATCAGCTGTACCGCAACGCCAAAACCAAAGCAGCAGAGACTCATCACAAGTTTGTATGGGTGCGCTCGGGGGTCATTCGCGTACGTAAAGCGGAGGGTTGTCCAGCGATCGAAATTAATACTCACGAGGATCTTGCTAAAATAATCTGACCTGCACTGGGGCAAGAAGGTTGTGTTGTTGTTGAAAGCGTTAGCTCCACACCACGGGAATCAGGTCACCTTATCGTCGCTCAATTTAACGCGAATTCTCTGCGTGCTCATTTGTATCTCGTAAAAACTCTTTTAGTTAATAAGTTCTACCATATTATTTGCATTACTGAAACCTGGCTTCACTCTCTCATACCTGATGCATTATTACATTTGGAAAACTTTCACCTTTTCCGAAATGACCGAGTAGACAAGCAAGGCGGGCCTGCTACGTTCATAAATCTCTCAAAGCACGAGTTCTTGCAGCTTCTCCCTCCCAATTCTCAAACGAGCCTGAGTTTATATTATTAGATATTCGCTACCCAGGTGGCGACTCTCTCCTTTTCATCGCTGCTTATCGTCGACCGAAAGGGCGGTTGTTCAACAACTTAGCGAATGAATATCATAGATTTTCATTTGCTTATGAAAACATAATCATAGCAGGGGATTTAAACTGTGACCTGCTGCGATCGAGCTTCGAAGCTTCGTCTCTTCGCGAATTTGTGGCGGCCAATGCGCTACATATTGCAAATTCAGAATCAACGCACCACACAGCCGCCACGAATTCTTTATTAGACGTCTTCATCGTCGACTCATTAGATAAAATACGGTCGCTCTCGAAGACGGAAACCCCATTTATCGCAGGACATGATTTATTAACATTGACATATGTCTTTACAGTCAAGAAGGCTACTGGTCGTAGCATCAAGCGCAGAGACTTCAAACGATTTGACGCAGCTACTTTTTCGTCTGCTGTCGCTAACGCTTTAGGGATAGACTGCCCCGTTCCGTCAGCCGTCGGCACGTCACCAGAATCAATGGACAAATACTGTAATGCGATTAGTAAAAATATTCTGAACTCATTAGATATATATGCACCGTTTCGAGTCTTTAGAGTGGATAGACCGGCCGCTCCGTGGTTCACAGTTGAGCTGAAACAACGTTTGCACATACGGAATGCTCTATATAAACGGGCGAGAAGATCTGGCAGCGTCCTTGGTATGGCCCTGTATAGGAAATTTAGAAATGCTTTACGGGAGGACATGCGTGCGGCCGAAAATCAGTATTATCTACATCGCTTATCTAACATTAGCGACCCAGCGCGACTATGGAAAGAGTTAGCCAGGTTGGGTCTAGTCAAGTCTCCAACAGTGTCTCCGACAAATTTCTTCAGCGTTGACGAACTCAACAATTCGTTTGCGGCTGTGGCTAACTCACCCTCAGTGAGTAACATTGGTGCACTTGAAAACTTGCGTGATGCAACACGGCCTGAGTTACCAATATTCGAGTTTTCTACGGTCTCAGCTGAAAACGTCGCCTCGGTTATTGCAGTTAACTTATCTTCATGTCATTCTTCAGGTCTAGACGGCGTTTCTTCCTTTGCAATCACGACTGCGAAAGTAAGCTTATCACCGTATCTCACTGCACTATTTAACGCATGCCTACACAACGCGTATTTCCCTACCTCCTGGAAGAGAGCATACGTGCGACCACTACTTTAAAAAAACCCGCCACTGTCTCCTTCTGATACAAGACCAATTGCAAATTTGTGCGAGTACTCCAAAATCTTTGAACGAATCGTCCATAATCAATTAGTTAATTACCTACAACATAATAATGTACTAGACGAAAGACAATCGGCTTACAGAAAGGGGTTCAGCACTCAGACAGCACTACTACGATTATGTCATGACATTAGAAGGGCCGTTGATGACAAACTAATCACCATCTTAGTTTTATTCGATTTCAGCAAGGCGTTTGATACAGTAGTGCATGAAATCTTACTAGCTAAACTTCGTCGCATCGGGGTATCTGACGGCGTCCTGGTCTGGATGAACTCCTATCTATCCGGCAGGTCACAATCAGTCTTGGATAATTGCGGTCACAGCTCTGCCTGGCTTCACACTACTACAGGAGTTCCCCAAGGCTCAGTACTAGGCCCTCTCTTGTTCTCTATATATATCAACGATATCGCAGAACACCTTAAATATTCACAACACCAACATTTACTGATGACACGCAAATATATTTAAGCTGTTCCCCTGTAGAGATAGAAGAAGGAATCATCAAGATCGCACAAGACGCGGGAACCATTGCCAGGTTCGCAGCTGAAAACGGATTGAAACTAAATATTTCCAAGTCGAAAGTGCTGATCTCTGGTAGCAGCAAATTTATAAACGAACTTGACCTCGACACTTTGGCTCCGGTTATGGTAAATGGCATATCTTTACCGAACGTGAGAGAAGTACGAAACCTAGGTGTTATTTTCCAAGCAGATCTTTCATGGCGCGCACAGGTGATATCGGTGTCCATAAAAGTACATTTTTCTCTTCATAAGTTGAAATTACATCGGTTGGCTCTCTCCCAAGAATTACGCATCTCTCTCGTTGTTTCTTTAATTTTCCCGTTGTTAGATTATTGTTGCTTACTTCTCGTAGATATCACAGTTCAACAAAACGAGATACTAGAACGTCTCATTAACAACTGTATTAGATTCATTTACAACCTTCGTCGGGACCAACATATTAGTCCTTATAGGAGAGAATTACGTTGGCTAACTGTTCGGTCTAGAAGACTGTATTTCCTCGGCATCATGGTCCACAAAATTCGGCAGAAGGTGGCACCAAGTTATCTGAGCGAATTGTTTGTTAGGCCACCCCCAGCTGCACGTCTCACGCGAGGTTCACTAATGCCGAATGAGTTCTTTATACCGCATTATCGCACCGCTACTTATCGAAACTCGTTTTACATAACTGCCACTTATTTCTGGAATTCTCTACCAGCTGATGTAAACACCCCGCGAGATCTTTCCACCTTTAAAGAACGCCTCTTTACCTATCTTTTCGAGCGCGAGTCGACGTAACATGGAATGACTTCGCTATGCTATGAAAATGTAAATCTTGAAAACTAGGCGAGCATGCGGTAGGCGTCAAAGCATATGCGCTGTCGAGGTGAACGTCTGCTTTGAATTATATAAACAATATAAGTTAGTATCAAATAAGCATATTTTATTTTAACATCGCAATAAATGTTAGGTTAGTTGTAGGATTAAGCGCAGCACGGACAAATCGACGTAATAGTTAAGTATATTCTTGTACTGTTTTGAGATATGTCCATCGAACGGTTCTTCTCACGATTGTAAGAGAGAATACGTGTTCTCAGCTCATTTTTACATTTGCCCCAAAGTTAGAAACTAGGGCATAAATAAAGCATCAATCAATCAATCTCTCTCTCTCTCTCTCTCTCTCTCTCTCTCTCTCTCTCTCTCTCTCTCTCGTACTTAAAGTACGAGTAAGGCCTCGTGCGCTCTGCACGGGGTTTTCCTCGATGGCATGCAGAACGGGGAACCGGACTTCATCGGTCACCGGCTTCCTGCGCGGCACCTCCGGGACTTTTAACGTGCCATGCTGCGCGATTTCTCGGCGAGTATGGTAAAGTTTTTTTTTTTTAATTATTGACGCGTACGTCTCACAAGATTAAGTTACCGTCGGAAGGTTTGCCGTTATGACGTATGGTCATCGTACTCCTGACGATACAGAGCCACACTTTGGAAATAATTATTAGTCGTGGCAATTAGGCACCGATGCATCCGCAGTTTTTTGGCTTCGGCCATTGCATCGGTAGGTTGATGATGAATGCCCGCAAGGAGCAGATCGGTAAACAAAAGCCGATCATCGCAAGCTTTTGTGTCTGACGTGCGTACAGAGCACCAAAACAATTTTTCAAAACTGGCCGGCATATTATTATTATTTCGTCGATGTGTATAGACACATCGACGAAAAAACGCGGTCGATTTAAAGAAATTGTGCGCCACTAAAAGCGCGTACGGTATTGTTGCGTCGTTATGGCGGGAACACCACTCAAGTGTCCGCTTGTACTTTTGTTGAAGATAAAATATGTGTTAAAACATACGAAACTATCAGCGATGGGTTTTTTATTTGCGGAAAAACTGTCTTCAACAGGGAAACCGCATCTTCAAGAAAAGCGTGTCGGGGGATGATTTTGCAGTTTCACATGGAAGCGGTCCACCAATCGGAATTAAACAAAATCGAAAATTGCTGGACTCTAAGTCGATGATAAAACCCCTATAGCTGTTGAGAATAAATTATATGAAGTGGTGAACCAACCCTCTATTTGCCTTTTTCCCAATCTCCACACTTGGAGTAATGTATTCTTCTTCTCACTCCACCCTTGTATGTAAATGGAAAAACAAGGTATCACTTGAAAGAAGAAACAAAACTCAAGTTTACGTATTTTACCTTTCTTCCAGACAGCAAGCTTAATGAGGTAAACCACCCCCTTACATGTATTTTTTATCACGGTCGTGTTTCCTGTCTTTAAAATGTATTCGTTGACCAAAAATATTCCTGTAAGCTGCTATTTCATATTTTTAAATGTTTCATGTTTAAGGCTACTCGTAACACTAATATTTTCGTATCGGAATGCTTCTTCACGTATTCATATTTAAGCATATTTCATAGAAAAATACAATAACGTACCAAAAATATTTTAACATCTCCATTAAGGAGGTAAGAAGACCATTAACCCTCTGCGGTCGCACTGTATCTCTGATGCTTCCGCGGTTTCGCTAGGTCGTGTGCCGTACGAGTACAATTTTCAACGGGTTGAAATGCTTAAAAAAATGTAAAAAAATTCCAGACTACGCCTCAATGCATGTAAAATGATAATGAATGTTTATTAAAGCCCAAAACTTAGTATTTTTACGCTGTAAATAGAGCGGTCTGAGGGAAAACGTCCACGTGAATGTTCGCTGTGGTCTTCAGTGACTTAGAGCGACTGTGGAGGGTTAAGAAGAATCCATCTTTCGGGCCAGAAGTTTGTATTCGGTGTTGACGAATACGTTAGGCACCGCTTTGAAAATTTTGGCTATATTGAGCAGTCAGTTTTTTCGTAATAAAGTTGCAAATTCGAGCACTTCAAGGTAGTGAAGGCCGTGCTCTTGAGGAGTCAAGAGCACGGCCTTCACTACCTTGAAGTGCTCGAATTTGCAACTTTATTACGAAAAAACTGACTGCTCGGCCGAGCGAAAGTGCGGTGATCATGGTTTTGCTGCTCGCGTGTTGGAAGATCGTTATATAGGACTAAAGTTGCGTACTAAGGTTGTTGGAAAACCGAGATTTCCTAAACTAGACATAATAGATGCACTACTCACACAAATTAAGGGACATTAAAAAAATTCCAAATTTTTGGCTGATTTTCAACAAGGGATAACTCGGAGAAAAATGGCCGAACAGAAAATAATAAACAAAAAGGAAATTGTAGCTTCAAGTGTCTAGTTTTTGGATCTGGACGGGAATTTTTTTTAGCATGGACGGTTTTCAAGTAATCATCCGAAATTCAATGTACATTTTTTTAAATAAATTTTAGCGCGTCTTTGAATCGGGCTGTGGATTCAAAAAAAAATGTTATCACGCGACCATGATACTCTTTTAGACAATATAATCATCTTCAATTTGACCTTTTAACGAGCTCCGTACGATGATTTGGCGCGGAGTGATCGTCGATCAAAGCAAAAAAGTCTATTTCAACTTTGACAATCAATTACTGGGGAACTAATGATCGTACAGAAAATGAAAGTAGGGTTCTGGGAACTGCAAAACATTCTCTATGATATGCAATTAGTGACTGTGGATGAAACATTTTTTTTCAAAGTGATGATGTTGACTGAAAAAAAAAATTTGGTGTAAGTTTGGATATCATGCATGAACGGTGACGTTTGCGGCCCATGCCAGCCCTGACGCGAACACAGCAGCGGAAGCTCCAGCGCCTACTCACTCCGCTGAATCCGTTCGCAGGTTTCGCCTTTCCCGAGATACTACGGAAGTCAAACTCAACGTTTGAACTATCGTTCGATTTCGAAATTTTGATATTGTTTTTCTCAGTGATAACATTTTTCGAACGACTTCTATTCGGATCTTCCGTGTTCAAAATCGAATCGACTTCGCTTCGGTCGGCGCGGAATCCCATTTTTATTTTTTTTCAAATCTTTTTTCTTGTTTTCCGTAAAATTTATTTTTTTCACATGAGCACTATATTTTTTTTCGAAAAGTTCCCGAAAAACTATTCTAAAAGCGCACCTCAACCGATTTAAAATAGCCGCCCATATGGATTTAAAAATAGGGGGCCATCCCCAAATTGTCACTCTGTATATATATATATATATATATATATATATATATATATATATATATATATATATATATATATATATATATATATATATTGTGGCGTCCCGCCGCTCTCTTTCGCGTACAACGCGCTGCTTCGCCGTTTTAGTAGCAAAAAAGCCTCAGCGTATGGTCCTGGCTAGACAGTTGCGAATTTCTCGCCCTGTCTAATCATGATTTTTCTTCACGCTTTTCATGTGGAACGAGCCACACGATTTGAATAATCGCGCCTCGCTATGCGCGAAGGGTCAGTACTAATGCGCGGAGAAGCGTTAGGCCGCGGTCCTAGGCGCACGCAGTTCACGCACTCCGTTGACCCCACTTATCGATTATGGATTTTCCCCTCACCTACGATCGATGCGGAAGGATCGGAACAAGGGATCCAGAGATTCTTCCGCCAGCCCTTGAGCGAGACAGACGTCAGAGTTTTTTCCGAGTCGATAGCGTAATATCGATTGCAATCCGATTCCAAGTCCTCAGTTGAGATTATTTAGAGGCATTTACGCGCTTTGAGCTTATATCGAGTCAATCAGTACCAGCGGGATAGCTGAGTTTTTTGTAATAGCGCTTCCGTCGGAAGAGGTCAGATTGTGTGCAGTAGCGCGACCCTAGAGGCCGACGAGGATCCGAATTAGTTTAGTTTTGTTCGCGCAGAGACGCATTAAATATTTTATATAAAAAGTACGCAAGTGTGCGAGTATTTATTCGTCCCAAACCGAGGACGATCCTGGGAGAGATTCCACGAGCCTAGAACCGAGACTCAGGCCGAGAGCGTGCGAGAAAGAGACAGAAGGAGGACGTGCAAGCCGCGAGATTGAAGCGCATCGTAAAGGTAAGTTTGAAAGCCTTATCCAGTCCGGGATACTTCTGTGGAACGCCCTGTACGGTGCTCGCATGTTTGTGGTTGGGTGACGGTTCCCCTGGCTTCGAGTTGCGCAAGCGCGAGGTGTTTTCCGCGTTCTAAGCCGCATCGGTTAAATTTGGGGAAAATAATTTTTTTCCCATGTGTCGCGCTGGCCAGGTTCTTGAGCAAAACCGGGTTATGCGTGACATTAATGGCGCCCAACGTGTCTATACGACACACCGTATTCACGACAAAAATCGAGCAGAATAACCATTGTATTCCGTCAATGGAGCTCAACGTGTCCATATGACACACATTACAAACGTTAAAAATTGTTTAAAAATTGCCAACGCATTTCATTTATGGCGACGATTAAGTATATTTGTGACATTGTATTAACGAAAAAATTGTGTTAAAAATTTGCCATTACGAAAAATTTTCGGCGTAGCGTGTCTTCGAAACACGCAAAACTAAGGATAAGAATTGTAAAAGAAAAATAAGAAAGATCGCTTTAAAATCAGGACAAAACGTTATTTTGAAAATGCCTGGAAAAAAAGGTATCATAAATCATTAGGAAAAATTACTAGCGAAAATTGAAACCGGTGCGATGGTCTAGTGGTTAGCGTGCTCGCCACTAAACCAGCGGACCGGGAGGTCCCGGGTTCGAATCCCAGTCGCGTACATTTCGTCGTGAAATGTTTTTCTTCGGCATTTCGCGGCGAAATAAGACTAGTTCCACGACTGGGGGGCGAACTCGATGACCGGCTGTATTGGTATAGGTTTTCCGCAGTTTCCCTATACCCATGACAGAAATGTCATGATGAATATAATACAGAGGGGGAAGTCGGCTGCGGCCGCAAGAGGGGGGGGGGGACAAGGAGAAAGATGGAGAACAAAAAAGGAGTAAACAGTAGAGGAAAGAAACGGCACAATGAAGGGAAAGAATAGGTAACAAACGCGAAAAGCGTGTACCTAAGGAAAAAACCAATTAAAATACTAGCGAAAATTGTGCGAAAATTCGTCTTCTTTACACGGAACGACTACCAAAATAATATTCTTCAAATATTTAAAACTGTACGTTTGAAAGGTTCGAAATTTTTTTTTTCCCGTCCTCACAGTGTCCCATCGAAATATAGCTTCGAGCACACTTGAGCAGACCATACGAGACAAAGAGGGATAGAGTCATAAACTCGCCAGTCCTGCTAGCGGATTACGCTATACGTATACGCAGAGAAACAGAGCGCTCACGCGTAACGTAAACAAAACAGCGTCAAACTCAGACAACGACCAGCGTTATATTGGAACGAAATAAAATCACGCGAAATAATTTCTACAGCACAATTCAAAAGAAATATAACGTAACCGAACTGAAATTTAACGAACACGAATATCACTTGTAATTATTTTTCTTCAAAGAATCATTGATTAATTTATTATTCATTTTTATCAAACTATTTATTTATCCTAACATTATTAGGAAAAACAATTTTTCTTGAACAAGTGATCATTGCGTTTTCGTTCAGTTCATAAATTATTTCAAATTCATTTTTTTCGATCAACGCGAATAGTCAACGCATTCAACATGAGTGACTCCTCCGAAGCAAGTAATAAAGCGCAAAGATCCACGCGATGGAGCAACGCAATACCGACAGGCCAAACTTTAACGCGCTCACCCTCAACGTCCAAAGGGGACAATAATTCTACTGACGAGTTGAATAAGACAGCAATAAGTAGGAAGAATAATACAGAATCGAACAAAAACAGAACAGTAGGTACAATACCGAAACAATCGACAAAACAGATTAAAGAAACGAAAAACGCTGTAGACAATGACGCAGTACTAAATAAATCCAGGAAATGTTTATGACCTTGCAATCGACCGTGCAGGAATTAATTCACACGAATTCGGAACAAACCCGGCACCAAATGGAATTATTGCACGAAAAAAATAGTAAATTGATCGAAACAGTCGAAAAATCGCAAAGTAAATTTGTAAGACTAGTCGACGAGCGAACAAAAGATTTAGCCGACGAATTTAAGCGGAAAATAAAAACGATCGAAAGTAAAATCGCGTTGTCGGAAGTCGACGATACACAGTGGGAATACGACGAAGACCCTATTCGTAGCGCGCGGCGTAGGACGAAAAGCAACGACACAAAAACGTTTACATTACCACCGCGTACACAAACTGTAACGACAACAACGTACACTTCGACCAACACTTTTTCAACGCTGACTAGGCCGACTGTAACGACAATAACACAAGCGCAATCCACGCCGGCGATCACAGCTACGTTTCAACCTCGTACGTTACAATTTAACGAGATAATCGAAACATGCGAGCGAACGAATTCACAGAATAGCACGACAACACATCTCGAAAGAACCGAACCGCGCAGATCTGAACAAATTCCCCGCAATGTGAATAAAATTTTCAAGTCTTGGGAATTGAAATACCCCGGAAAACTCGACGCTGACGATTTTCTCGACGAGATCGAGCGAAGAATCGCTGCGTCAGGTATAAGCGGACAAAACGCGCTTAACGTTTTACCGGAAGTATTATTGGATACCGCGTATGCGTGGTACAAAGTATTTCACAGAGACTGGGTCTCATGGAATGACTTTGCCACGAAATTTCGAGACACTTTCGGAGATTTGAAAGATGACCAGCAGCTAAATTTTAAAATACAAAAACGAGTCCAGAAACCGAAAGAAACCGCGATTGACTACGTAATAAAAATTAGCGAAATGTACAATAAATTGCAAGAAAAAGTTCCAGTAAAATATCAGTTAGACAAAATTTTTTCCGGATTAAGTTCGAAATTGATAACGCACTTCGACAGAGAAGAAGTAGATTCTTACGACGCGTTAACTAAGAAAATTCGTAAATACGAAGAAAAGAATGAGCTAATGTTGCAAGCGGATAAACAACGCGACGAGTATTCGCGCTATTCACGCACCTCAAGCGGTAAACAGCGATTAAATGCGATAGGAGACGTTACGGGAGAAAATTCGGTAAAATCAGACGAATGTAATAAGCCGAAAAAACAAGGAAAAAGCGCGATAAAAAAGAAAGTTACCGAAACTGTAAGCAAGGAAGACATTTGCCTAAAACAGATAGAAAACCTTAGCAAACGACTCTCAAAATTACAGGTAATCCGGCAAGGAAAAAATGTTAACGAGAAGGACTCTCGAAAGAAACGCAGAAATAGTTCAGGTGAAGATACCAGCGGCAAAACGCGCCGACGATCTGGCCCCGATAGTTCTCGCTCTTCCAGCGCGGCTTCATCGCTGAAGGGGAGAGAGAGGCGCCGATCGCCACCACGTAACAAGCGAAATTCAAACGACGAACGCAAACCGTATTATTCGCGAAGTTATCGAAGGAATAGTAGAGAAAGAAATAGTCGTAATTCGCGTTACTACAACGGCGACAGGTATAGATCGAACGAGGAAGAGTATTCATGGAGAGGTAGACGCAGTAACAGGGACTACGATAGAAATCGCGCAGTAGTTTGTTACAAATGCAAGCGTGAGGGACATTACGCGAATCGATGCGATGATCGCGCAAACTCGCCTCCCAGACGCGAAAGATTCCGCGAGGAACCGCGTAGAGCCGAGAAGAGCCCAACACCCCTCCAAAAAACGCGCAAGAAGTCAGGAACGATTAGAATCACTCCCACTTCCTGACGCGACCTCGGGTATTAATAAACGAACTAGGCAAACGATTAAGGTAAATGAGCACGATTCACAAGAAGAGAACGCCACCAGTTACAATACTGAGGAGCACATATTGAGAACGTGTTTCATAGCGGAAAAGAGTACGCACGGTAATAACGATTCGGAAAATGACGATAGCTCGCATACAGCATCGGAGACTGAATACACCGAAGACGAAGACGATGAAGAGCCAGTCGCGGAAGTTAGAAGCGCTAGGCCGTGTCTTCAGACAATAGACGCTTTAGGTAGTGCAGGTGAAATTCAGCACGCTTTTTTCGCGCAGAATTGCTCGATGGAGATAGGAACGCGCCGTACATTTAAAGGATACGCGTCCCCCAGACCTCCGCGAGAGCGCAGTATAATCCCGGTTACAGTGAAAATCGAGGAACAGTTTTTGAAAGGAATTCTAGACACCGGAAGCGATCGCAGCTTCATGAGCGGCTACGCATATGAGCAAGTACGTGCGTCACAAAGATGCAGTCCCATTAAAGACGCAATTTCTCGCACAGGAGTACAGCTCGCGCAGCAAGACCATGTCGCAATACCGCGCTACTCGGCGAAATTCCTTATTGACGTTTGCGACTGTTATGGAGAACATTGGTTCGCCATTTTAGACGGTCTGAGCACGCCAGTCATACTAGGCATGGACCTCATCTTGCCATGGAAAATAACGATAGATGGGAACAAAAACATTTGGAGAATTAGGGATTCGGAAATAGAAGTACCCTTTGATCTAGCGCAAGGAAATTGCGAGATGACAAATTCGTTGCAAATCCAGCAATTATCGTCAGACGAACAGTCATATTTGGACGAATTTTTGAACGAGAAATTTAATGCACAAGGGATTACGGGTACGAATGGTACGACGATGACGACTCACGTTATTGAATTGACAGACGAGACGCCAATCAGACAGAAACCATATCGGAGAAGCCCCGCCATAAACAAAATCTTAGACGAGGAGATCGCTAGATTATTAGAAAAGGGATTTATAGTACCCAGCAACAGCTCATGGTCTAGTCCTCCCGTTCTAGCGCTCAAGAAGAATGGCAAATATAGATTTTGCGTGGATTATCGGCGATTGAATCGCGTCACGAAAAAATCTGCCTACCCTTTGCGCAGGATGGACCGAATTTTAGATTCGATGGTGGACAGACTAATTATTAGCACTCTCGACCTGAGCGAAGCGTTTCACCAGATCCCGATGGACCCAGATAGCAGAGAGTATACTGCGTTTGTGGTCGAAGGTCGGGGACTGTTCGAATACGTTCGCATGCCCTACGGCCTAACGAACGCACCCGCTACGTTCCAGCGTCTTATGGATGAGCTCAAAGACAAGTTCCTTGAGTACATTCGCGCGCAGAGATTGCCAGAAAGATATGCCGATCAAGTGTTCGCATACCTTGACGATTGGATAGTAATTTCAGAAACTTTCGATGAGCATATAGTGGTGTTGGATATATTGTTTAGAGTCTTTCAAGAGGCCAATTTGAAAATAAATCGGGAAAAGTCTTATTTTGCGCGACAAAAAGTCGAATTTTTGGGTTTTATTTTGAATAAGGATGGCTTGAAGCCAAATCCCGAGCGTATCAACCCGATACTCAAATACCCGCGCCCTCGTAATCGTAAAGAATTGCGCAGGTTCAACGGTTCCGTAAACTGGTACCACCGAGACTTGCGTAATATTGCGAAAATTCAAGGACCGCTGAATAAATTAGCCAGTCCTAAAGTACCATGGATCTGGACTGATGAATGCGAAGATGCGTTTAACAACGTAAAGTCTGCGCTTAAAGAAGCGGTTACTTTGGTACCACCAAGACCGGACTTGCCGTTCTATTTTTACACGGACGCAAGTGACACTGGTCTCGGAGCCGTATTGACGCAAAAAGATTCAGACAAAGAGTACTTAATCACGTGCTTAAGTCAACCCTTACGAGGTGCGCAGTGTAATTACACTACGACCGAAAAGGAATGCTTAGCCGTGGTATACGCAGTGCGCAAACTGCGATGCTACCTAGAGGGCACGAGTTTTACAGTGATCAGAGACCACTCAAGTCTGCGATGGTTACACTCGCTCAAAGACCCGATAGGAAGGCTAGCGAGGTGGGCAATGGAACTGTTGTCGCACGACCTGACGATAGAGCATCGCCAAGGTACGGCCAACGAGGCTCCAGACGCGCTTTCGCGGTTGTACGAAGATGCAGGCGATAATACGCTCCCTGCGCAAATGAACTACTTGCGGAAAAGTTCATGGTACGACACGATGATCGATTTAGTAGAATCGAACCCTACGCGACACCCCCGCTACAAAACGAAAGAAGGAAAATTATATTACTACAAGCCTGACAGAATTAAGGAAATTGTAGGAGACAATAATGCGTGGAAAGTAGTCCTGAGAGAGGACGAAGTTCTCCCAACCATTGAGAGATACCACGGTACTCCCCAATCCGCGCACCAAGGCATGAGGAAGACCTATCATATGATTTTGAAGCTCTTCTATTGGCCAGGAATGCGTGAGGATGTCCGCCGATACGTAAATAAGTGCGAGACCTGCCTAAAGTGTAAGTCAGACAATACGCCACCCCATGGGTTAATGTATCCGCGTAAAATCCCTGAGCCCTGGGAAACGGTTTCGATCGATATCGTAGGCCCTTTTCCGCGCTCTAAATTGGGTAAGAGTTATATTCTAGTTTGCGAGGATGTGAATACGCGTTATTTAGAGTGCTTTCCCCTAGCGAAAGCTGACGGTCAGAAAATTGTAAGGTGCCTCCGCACATTGATTAATAAATGGGGAACACCTCAGGTGATAATTACAGATAACGGTACAGAATTTATCAATAGAACGGTATCAACATTTTTTGAAGAAACGGGAATCAGACAAGTTTCGACCCCGGTATATCATCCACAAGCTAATCCGGTAGAGCGCATAAACCGCAACCTGAAGGCAATGTTAGCTAGCTTGCTAGGAGAAGATCATCGGGAATGGGACGAAACTTTGGAAGAGATTCAATTCGCATATAATTCGACGGTTCACACATCGTTAGGAGTAACCCCCGCGTTTCTTAATTTTGGTCGTGAACCAAGACGCGCAGGAGAACCCTCCCTTGACACGATGGACGCAACCCAGACCAACGACAATGCTATTGATAACGACTGGACAGACCGCATGAAACGCCTAAAGAATTTACGCGAAAAGGTCGAGTCTTTTATGCTGAAAGCGCAAAAGAAACAGTGCGAACGTTACAATAGAAACCGACGGTCGAGTTTAGATTATGTGGAAATTGGAGATGTAGTTTACTACCCCAATAAAACGCTGTCAAGTGCTGCTCAAGGCTATAGTGCGAAATTAGCGCCCAGATATAGAGGCCCGGGAGTAATCACAAAAAAATTGTCACCGATAGTAGTCGTAATTAGTGATCCATCAGGTAAAAAAATCGGAAAATATCACATCAATGATTTAAAGTTAGCAAAGCGAAGCACGAGAATAGAGAGAATGCGAAATGTGTAAAATGTAAGACTTCGATCAACAGCGCAATGGACCAACGCAGCAGCATCAGCAGCGTCGGAGAGGGCGGTAACGCGGGGAACGCGGGAAACGCGCCACCATGTGGATGGGGATCGCTGGAAGATTTCCAGATGACCGACTTCCCAGTCGTCCGCTTAACCATTCCGGAGCCCGAGGATGGGGTGATCCAGAGTCCCCTAGTTCTGCGAGGGGCTACCGGCTTTGTCCTCGTACCAGCGCGAGATATTAAGGAAGTTCTAAAAAATTACGAGAAATTACGCGCGCAGCAGCAGCCAGCCGCTAGCGTCGTGTCAGCCGCCTCGCAATTGTCCGCTGCTCACTTCGAGGCCGCACTCGAGCTTATGCGCGAGAGGGACGCCCTGACCGCTAGGGTCACCAAATTGGAGAAGGAGAATGAATCTCTGGTGGGGCGTCTGAAGGCTACCGACGACGAGCTTACGCGACGCGTCCAAGCTCATCATCGCAACCATATTAAGATTGACAACTTGCTGAAGGTGAAAAAGCTCTTCACCAAAAGCGTCTCGGAGGTCTACCACGCGCAATGCGAGTTGCGCCAACCCCACTTGCGTCCGAAAGCGGTAAAAGGATGTCTGAACTGCCAAACCGAGGGGCACAGCTGGCGATTTTGCACCCGCAAGGACACGGGAGCTGTCTTCTGCCGCACCTGCAACTCCGAAGGGTTCACGGATGAAGACTGTCCGTGGCCGCACTACCGGGAGTTCGTCAACGACGTCATTCCGCTGAATGTGCGTTGCAAGACGTGCCGGCGCCTCCTAACGGAACCCGACCCAGCCTGTGGTCCGTGTCGTAAGCGCATCATCGACGAAGCCGTCACCAAGCGCTTACAGCTAGCCATCGAGTACGAGGAGCGCCAGAACAAAGCCCAGTCCACGGCAGTTTCGGCCTCAGTGGTCGATGCGTACCTGGAAGTGGTACGTCGCCAGCATGAGAGGAGCCTGGCACGAGACAAATGCGTCATCATTGAAGACGTCAGCTCTGATGCTAGCGCCATTCACGCTGTAGCGCCAGAGGAGAGGGCAAGAGCGCCGTCCAACGCCGGATCCGTCACAGACAATGCCACGCCAGGCACTAGCGCAAGCTGCGTTATTCTGCCGGTCGAGCACGAAGACGCACCGTCCAGCGTCGGCACCAGCGCCGATGATGACATCGAGGAAGACTCCGCCTAAGAGGCCACGCATCGCGCGATACTCGACGCGCCGTAAACTTTTTTTTAATTTTTATATCGCCACTTTCTATTTTTGATGCAACATATAGAGGAATTACCTTATGCCAAAAGAGGCTTGACTTAGGACTAAGTCCATTTTCGTACGGTGCCAAATTAGGCCAGATTCGTTGCTAATTCGATTTCGTACCGCGCCGAAATAGGCCGGACTAGAAGAGTTGATTTTGTTACGCCAAAAAGGCGTACCGCGCCGAAATAGGCCGGACTAGAAGAGTTGATTTTGTTACGCCAAAAAGGCGTACCGCGCCGAAATAGGCCGGACTAGAAGAGTTGATTTTGTTACGCCAAAAAGGCCAATCGCATGTTAAAGCGAATTTCTTTTTTTTGTGTGAATCGATTATGATTTTAAAATTTTATTTTTCTTTCGTGTAGAACGCCCCTCAGCGTTTGCGCATTTTAAGTTGAGGGAGAATAAATGTTCACGTGTGTTATCCAATAATTACGGTAGTTGATTCAATTTGCTCACAACCAGCTCCCCATCCAATCATAGCGATCCCAATTAATCGAGTACACGTTTGGAGAAACTAACAGTTGGTGGAGGTAATCGAGAAGTAACGGAACCCAGATCGATGGTGGCGGTGTGAGTAGACCAAGGTAACGCCAAGATGTTTATTGTCAATTGCTAACGCACGTCTCTTCACGACCAGAACTCAACATGCGGGCACGATATTAGGCTCCATGTAAAAGGCTTTCAAACTTTACCTCAAAACTGGCAAGCAGCGGTTCAGAAGGGGGGAATGTGGCGTCCCGCCGCTCTCTTTTGCGTACAACGCGCTGCTTCGCCGTTTTAGTAGCAAAAAAGCCTCAGAGTATGGTCCTGGCTAGACAGTTGCGAATTTCTCGCCCTGTCTAATCATGATTTTTGTTCACGCTTTTCATGTGGAACGAGCCACACGATTTGAATAATCGCGCCTCGCTATGCGCGAAGGGTCAGTACTAATGCGCGGAGAAGCGCTAGGCCGCGGTCCTAGGCGCACGCAGTTCACGCACTCCGTTGACCCCACTTATCGATTATGGATTTACCCCTCGCCTACGATCGATGCGGAAGGATCGGAACAAGGGATCCAGAGATTCTTCCGCCAGCCCTTGAGCGAGACAGACGTCAGAGTTTTTTCCGAGTCGATAGCGTAATATCGATTGCAATCCGATTCCAAGTCCTCAGTTGAGATTATTTAGAGGCATTTACGCGCTTTGAGCTTATATCGAGTCAATCAGTACCAGCGGGATAGCTGAGTTTTTTGTAATAGCGCTTCCGTCGGAAGAGGTCAGATTGTGCGCAGTAGCGCGACCCTAGACGCCGACGAGGATCCGAATTAGTTTAGTTTTGTTCGCGCAGAGATGCATTCAATATTTTATATAAAAAGTACGCAAGTGTGCGAGTATTTATTCGTCCCAAACCGAGGACGATCCTGGGAGAGATTCCACGAGCCTAGAACCGAGACTCAGGCCGGGAGCGTGCGAGAAAGAGACAGAAGGAGGACGTGCAAGCCGCGAGATTGAAGCGCATCGTAAAGGTAAGTTTGAAAGCCTTATCCAGTCCGGGATACTTCTGTGAAACGCCCTGTACGGTGCTCGCATGTTTGTGGTTGGGTGACGGTTCCCCTGGCTTCGAGTTGCGCAAGCGCGAGGTGTTTTCCGCGTTCTAAGCCGCATCGGTTAAATTTGGGGAAAAGAAAATTTTTCCCATGTGTCGCGCTGGCCAGGTTCTTGAGCAAAACCGGGTTATGCGTGACAATATATATATATATATATATATATATATATATATATATATATATATATATATATATATATATATATATATATATATATATATTGAAACCTTTCGCGTTTTACCGCGAATGCTTTTATTCGTGTTTCCTCGTCTACTGAGGAAAACGACGTAGCACGGCGAATATTCTGCCGTAGGATTTTAATGTGGGTTTCCCGTAGCCTCCTGAAGGACGATGTACGAGATGCGTGCCGGAATTGATGATTGGGATTTTGAAGGTTTTTTAGGAGATGCCTCAGTGGTTTTGAGGGTCTCAGGGACACCTGTCAGAATCCGTCATCATCGGCATTTGATGTTTCGGATATTTGATAATATGAGTGTGGAAAAGAACAAATATTTCGTTAGTGTGTTATTTCTGGAATTTTGAATAGGTCATTTCTGAGTAACAGCGTTTACCGGGATGAGGAGCATATTGCGAGAAGCGCAGTCGTGTTAGTATGACAAAGACAGGGAGAATCTGTGAGGTGGCGCGCGCGCGTGATTCTCGTGCGTGCTCTCTCGTTCTCGTTCGTTCGCTCTCTCGCTCGCGCTCGCACAAACCGCGAGCGTCGCCGTGCACGCGTTACGCCGGATTCGGGGTCGCTTCTGTAACAGAATGCGATAGCCCTTGAATTTCGGATATCGGTTATACAGTGGCGTTACAATCGGTTGGCACTAGTTGCAAAGTGCAACGAAGCTCACGGTTGCCAACCCGCGAAGCTCACGCGCTAGTTATCTAGCGTGAAAATAATGTGCTGGCTCGAGGCGGATTTAATCCCCCCGAGTGCACATAGCGGGGCCGTCCGGAAGGGACGGCTGACCTCCTCGGTGCCAAGCAAGGAGGACGAAAAACCGGAGAAGCCGGTTGAGAATGGGCCTCGGCGTACAGCAAGGTGCGTCCGGCACCGTCCGGGCTGTACACTTCAAGTAGATAGTGTGGGTGGAGTGGAAATAATGATCCGATTGTCGTAAGGACAACGGATCGATGTTAAATAAAAGTTCCCTATCTCGCAATCACCACGACGACACTGTTCTTGAGGTAGGACTTCCAGCGCAATGCTGGGGCTTCCCAAGAGAACAGTGTATCTGACCCGAAGCTGAGGTCGTTCTAGGATGAGGGCCAGGGCAACGGCAGCAAGGCCTCCATCCAGAGATCCGCGATGACGGATGCTGTTGACTCCACGTAGTATGATGAGAGAATTTGCGAAGAGTGCTGCTCGAGCTCGTGCATGCCCTTAAGTAGCCTCCGGCACGTCAGGAGAAATTCCATTTCTCCCGCGATTTTGGAGTGCTAAGTAGGGAGTCACGCCGCCAAGAAACTCTCTGTTGGTGGGGTGACGCTGCTAGGTGATTTTGAGGACGTCGCACACTATATCCATTTCGAGGGACAATATATGGTCGGTTGTTCCTCTCCTCGATGTTAGGCGCGCACGAAGAGTAAAGAGGTGTCGAGCAGAATTTAGTTTCCCGATTTATTCCAAGAGGAGTGGTCAAGCACGGGGAGCGTGCTGTGTACGACGGAAGGCGGGGATTTCAGCGAGTGCCCGGTGGACCGGCTCCGCGAGAGGGCGGAGCCCTTAGCGAGGTGTCGCGGTTTTGCCCCAATTGCTTAGAGCGAGTGACCCGCCCGGCCGGCGGAATGGCCAGTTGCCCTGAACGCTGGCGAGAATACGCGATTGTCTCGTGAACGGTGGAAATTGACGTATTCTGTGTGACGTCGGCTTACCTAGGTAACCGAACCGTTACATGGCCCCTCCAAGGTCGGTGACGCCCTCTAGGGCACGACGACCTTCATGCCTTCTTCCCGATGATGGACGACCCCGTGCACTCTTGCGGGTGCACGCCTCCTCGATGGCGGGGTCGTCGGCGGGTCGCTTCATCGATGGCTCCCTGGTCGTGGATCGTCGACCCCAGAGTATTCGCATCCCGTCCGGGGTGCGGATCGCTCGCGGTCCATCCTGAACCGGGGCTCTCCATTCCGGCTTGGGCGGGGGCGCTGGAGGTGTGGGGACCACGTACTTCTTCTTAATTTTCGTGGTCCCGGGCTCGAACCGGCTAGGCGAACCTTCCGCGATCCCCAGTACCTCTCTCTGCCGCGCTTCGTCCTCCGCCATATATTGGAAGAACCAAGGTTCAGTCTGCGCTTGCCGATTTTTCCCAGTGAGCGGGCGATGCGCGTTCCTCCTTCCCCTTTCCGCCGGAACGTAGGGTCGCGAGGTGATCTCATGACCCTCTCGATCGCTTCGTGTCTGAGTGCTCTTGTCCATGGTCTCTTGAAAACTGTAGCGATGTTTGGGTGAGCTTGACCTTATCTACTCTTCCAGTCCTGATGTTCTAGTAGAGGGGGGTTTCAGTGTGTCGCCGATAGGGGCGCAGGTCGCTTTGATGAAATAGTCCTCGCTCCTTGTCGCTGTCCACGTGTTTGAGAATATATGATGATTGATGGACCTTCCGTGCAATGACAAAGGGCCCTTCATAGATCGGCAGGAACTTGGCGATCAAGCATACTGCGGGTCGTGACACACCTAAGGCTCGCGCCAGCACTTCGTCGCCGGCTTGGAAATCCTTCATCCGATGCTGTAGGTTAAATTTTTCCGCTTGTTTCCCTCGGACTTTCCTCATCCGTTCAGATGAGGCGAGTATGAGGTTTTCAGGTGTTTTTTGCGTCCTTTGAGTCTTGCCCAGGATTTTCTGCCAGGGACGGTCCACCTCTTTCCCGAAGTGTAGCTCCCAGCGCGTGAAGCCTGTAGTCTCGTGGTGGGTCATGTTGATGCACTCTTCGACGACGGGTAGCCATCTGACCCATTCGTTGTGCTTCCCTTTTATCAGTGTTCGGAAGAATCGAGAGAGTTCTCGGTTGGTTCTTTCGACGGGATTGGCTTGTGGATGACGAATCGATGTCCGGATTTTTTTATTCCGTTTTCGCGCAGGTACGATTGCCACCTCTTAGCGGTGAATTGGGTCCCTTGGTCGCTGAGTATGGCCTCGGGTTTCCCAAACTTGACAAAGTAGTCGTCTGCCAAGACTTTCCACGTTGCGTCAGTCGTTGCCTTCCGTAGTCCATATAGCCGAGTGATTTTGGAAAACACATCGATCACCGCCAGTATATAGCTCAGGCCGTACTGTCCTTTGGGAAGCGGCCCATAATAGTCCAAGGACACCAGCTCTCTGGGTTTGGAGGGCAAGAGGTTTTGCTGGTGCGCGAAGCTTCCTACGGTATAGATTTTATTACGTTGACAGCTGTCACAGCTGGCCAGGTTTTGACGGATTACATGATGGAATCGTTGGAAATAGAAGTCTTCTTTGAGCATTAGGTGGCACTTCTTTGCACCCGCGTGGCCGTAGGTGGTGTGACAGTTCAGTATGAGCTCTCGTACTCCCGCGGCGGGCACCCAAACCCTTTCGGTCCCTTTCGCTCTTTTGAAGAGGAGACCGTCCCGGAGGATGAGTTTTGGGTTTTGCTCCGCCTGCTCTATGAGTTTTACGCACGCCGGATCGCCCCTTTGCAGATCCTTGAGGCGGGCTACGGTTGCCGTTAGGGCCTCCACCTGATCTTCTTCCAGAGCGGCTATCCGGACGTGGTCCTTCGCGTGTTCTGTGTCAGGGCGACTCAGGAGGTCTGCGACAAGGTTTTTTTTTCCTTCGCAGAATTCTATCGTGGGGTTGTAGTCCTGGATAGCAAGGACCCATCGGGTCAGCCGTGCGTGAGACAGTCGGCATTCTTTGAGGAAGGTTAGGGCTACGTGGTCCGTCACGACTATCACCGGGGACCCCAGTAGGTACGTCCGGAATTTGGTGAGAGCCCACACGATTGCCAGCAGTTCGCGCTCCGTGACGGTATAGCGTATTTCGGCTCCCTTTAGGGTGCGGCTTGCGAAGTGTAGGACCATGTCTTCCTCATTGTCAGATTTTTGGTAAAGGACGGCTCTGAGCGCAAGGTCACTGGCGTCCGTCTGTAGGTAGAACGGACGGTTTCTTAGGGGGTACGCCAGTATTACGCTCGCACAAAATTTTGTCTTGATATTTGCTAAGGCGTTATACTCCTTCTCCCCCATTGCCATTTTACCCCTTTACGTAGCAGGTGGAGGAGGGGCGCCGTTGCTTCGCTGTGTTCCTTGGTAAATTTACTGTAATAGTTAATGAGCCCAAGGAACCCCCTGAGTTGTTTGAGGTTTTTCGGAGGAGGGAAGGCTCGTATGGCTTCGACCTTGTCCGGGTCCGGTCTTATCCCGTCTCTGGACAGGATGTGCCCTAGAAACTTCGTTTCCTGCTTGCAGAAATAGGATTTTTCCAGGCTAAGGGTTAGTCCGTGTTCCAAGAATCGTTGGAAGAGCTCCTCGAGGCATTCGAGGTGTTCCTTAAATGTCTCGGAGGTGCAAAGTATGTCGTCTACGAAGTTGGTCACGTCGTGCAGCCCCTGAAGGACCTTTTCCAGTCCTCTCACCAGACTAGCAGTGCTGGTGGATAGACCAAAAGGCGTCACGCGGAATTCATATCCTTTTCCGCGGTGGGAGAAGGCGGTGTATTTCCTGGATTCAGGGTGTAGAGGAACCTGCCAGAAACTGGCACGCATGTCTAAGGTTGTCAAAAACGAGACTCGGCGGCATTCCTGAAATAGTTCTTCCGCGGTCTCCATGCGCTCGGGATCCGGTTCCAGGATCTGGTTGATCCGCCTCGCGTCCAGGCACAGCCTGACCCCTCCAGCCTTTTTCCGGGATATTAGGAGAGGGCTACTGTAGGGACTTCTTGAGCGCTGGATAATTTTGTGATCCATGAGTTGCCGTATTTCCTCGTCTACGGCCGAGCGGTAGGCGAGGGGTACGGGGTAGCTCATGGCTTTGAACGGTTCATGCTCCTTCACTCTGAGCACGTGTTCGTAGGTCAGGAGCAAACCTGGTCTTTTGTCGAAGACCCGCCGGTATTTTGCGAGAAGGAGCCTAAGGTCTTCCTTTTCGTTAGTACCGAGGCCGGTCGTTTCCGATACCTTTAGATCGATTTCACGGTCTGTGATTTCCTCGGTGGTGAGGATAGATCCGTGATCGGGTAGGTGTGTAGCTAGGTTGGTGGATTGCAGTGCTATGGATTGGCAGTGCCCATCCTCCTCCCTGCTGTTGAGTGTCAAATTATATTGCCCCAAATCGATCACCGAGCGTGTCCGTATGAGGAAGTCAATTCCTAGGATACACGGACTCGTGAGATTGGGGACAATGAGCAAGGTGTGGCGTACCTTTATCGAGAGGATCTCTATTTCGGCGAATATTTGTTGGGTTACCGGAGTCGGACGTCCTCGCGTCGCTCCTGTGACGGTGGTTCTTGTAAGTGGGAGCAGAGGGCAGGATTGAAGCGCATGATGGCTATTAAAAAGGTCCGATGCGATGGCCGTGGCTTGGCTACCAGTGTCCACGAGGGCCGGCACCGGGATTCCTGCGATCAGTATCGCCACCTTGGGGCATTCTCTGGCCCATCTTTCATCCTCCGTGTCCTCTGCCAAGAGGTCACCTCTAACGTCTGTACCTACACCAAGCGTCACCTCCTTCATTGTGAAGCGGGAGGAGGTGACGTCTGGTCGTTTCCCTGCTCCGGAGGGTCCGATTGTTCGGAGATTGCCTCCTCAGGGGCCTCGTCGATCTCCAGGCTTCGCATCACCTTGCGATTGTCACGGGTATTGTCCGGAAATGTCCCTTTATCGGGCAGGCCTCGTGGGTACCCGAATCGAGGGAGTTTGTTATTTCCCAGCTGGGATTCATGGCGCGGTAGTTCTTTGGGAAAACCCGCGTAAGGTGGTCGAGATGGACGGGCCGACCCTTCTCTCTCCTTGTTTCCCGGTCCTTCCTCATCGAGGGATGACAGGAGGTCGAGGAGATTTGGAATGGAATCTATGCATTTTGCCCTAACAATCATTCGCACCTCCTCAGGGAAGTGTCGTCTCAGTTTGTGAATGATTTCCTTGTCAGAGAGGGGCGGCTGAAGATCTTTTGCCAGCCCGATCAAGGAGAGCGCATACCCGAAGCGGGATTCCTTCTTAAGGGGGTCGAACCACCCGTATTCTAGTTTATTCTTGGCCCTGTACTGCCGATCCTCGCTCCAGAATCGTTCGACGAACATTCGTTCAAACGATTCCCACGAGTGGATGTCGTTTCTCGTGATCTTCCACCACTGGAGGGCAAGATCCGAGAAGCATTGCGACAGTATGATTTTGTAGTCATAACGCATCCCGAATACGCGATGGTATTCGCGTACGTCGATTAGGAATTGCCAGGGAAGCTCGTGATCATGCCCTCCGAAGGTGGGGGCAATGATTTTCATAACTCCCCCGCTGTTGCAGGGTTGAGTTTCTTGACACGGAGCTCCTGGTGCTGATGGTTGGTGTGGCGTGGGGTTGTCCTTGATGGGATTCCCATGTCGGTGCAGGATTTCTTGAGTATACGCTTCCGGTAGACCCAAGTTGCCTAGATTTAGCCGTTTCCCCTCGGGGATGTGATGTGATTCCCCTTGCGGGGCATCGTGTCCTCCGGGGGCAGGTGCGCTATGGCGCGTCGACGACAGGGGTTCATTACCCCATGGTTCCATAGTGGAGTTCGCATCAGGTGGCCTCTGCAGTAGACTCCTGACTTGAACATTTACCGCGTCTTCGAGGGATTCTAATTTTTTCGCGAAGTTCTCGTTAATGGAGATGAGAGTCGCGGTTAGCGCCTTTGCATCCTCATCAACGCGCCGCTGTAAATTCGCCATGATCTCTTTGATGGCTGACATTAACAGCAACTCCTCCTCGGGAAGAGAACGAGCGCTATCGTCTAAATTATGCGGGTCAGGATTATTGGGGTTCCACGCGGGAAGACCCCTCATCATTTTCCCGCTCGCGTCGTCCCTGCGACGGGCCCCCCTCTCACTTCCCCGCGGCTCACTCCTTGGATTCACCACGAGGGCGTCGGGTTCGGCGGGAAGGCCGGGCGCGAGGGCCGAGTCTGTAGCGGCTCGGGGCGGGAGGTTGAGTGGCCGCCCCTCCTGAGGAGGATTCCCCTTCCGGGCCTCGCTCATAGTGCTCGCTACGCCTCGGTGCGTATAGGGGAGAGGTATTCCTCGCGCACCGAGCGATATGTCCTATTTTATTTTCGGCCCACGTAATATTTCTATTTCGTGGCGAATTTCGTTGTTCACGTCGCCCGTTGGCCTTCGAGGGAAGTCTTCTCTCTCGGCCTAGCGGGTTCTGTTTTGTTTTTGCTTCTGTCTCTCTCCCGACCTTGGCGTGCGAGGATTGCGATACTCGAGTCGCTTCTCTTTCTCTGGTGTTTTTGCACGAGATTTCGAGTCGCGCGCGAGCGTCGCTAATCCCTCACGGGCGAGAGAAAAAAAAAAGTTTTCTTTCGCTCTCGCTCGCTGCTCGGGAGCACGGTGGCATTGCCGAAGCGTGGTCTACTCGCACTCGATATTTCTTTTGCTCGGAGAGAGCGAGACAGACGAAATATTTGAGATTGGCCACGAGAAATATTGTCGACTTGCTTGAGAGAGAACGAGCATGCACCGTGTGCGAATGCTTGCTTCTCGTCGTTTCTTACGTCAGGTTTTGAGCTCGAGAGATTTTCTCGTCTCGCGCGAGAGAGAACGGGCAAGCACGTGTGCGAATGCTCATTCCTCGTTATTTACGTGATTTGTATAGACGAAAGGTCGACGTTTAAGCTTGAGATATTTGCTCGGCTCGCACGAGAGAGAACGAGCATGCACCGTGTGCGAGTACTCGTTTTCTTTTTCCCTTTTCGTTCTATTTTATTATGTATGACCTGAAATTGGTATTTTACTCAGCGTGAGCTGGCTATACGGTCTAGTGGTGATTGCAGCGCCTAACTAATTATTATTAATAATTACGAAAACGTGTTTTTGATATGTCTTGTAATTTTGTACATTATCAGGATATTACCTAAGGCTTTCGGGCCCCACGTTGGGCGCCAATGAAACCTTTCGCGTTTTACCGCGAATGCTTTTATTCGTGTGATCTCGTCTACTGAGGAAAACGACGTAGCACGGCGAATATTCTGCCGTAGGATTTTAATGTGGGTTTCCCGTAGCCTCCTGAAGGACGATGTACGAGATGCGTGCCGGAATTGATGATTGGGATTTTGAAGGTTTTTTGGGAGATGCCTCAGTGGTTTTGAGGGTCTCAGGGACACCTGTCAGAATCCGTCATCATCGGCATTTGATGTTTCGGATATTTGATAATATGAGTGTGGAAAAGAACAAATATTTCGTTAGTGTGTTATTTCTGGAATTTTGAATAGGTCATTTCTGAGTAACAGCGTTTACCGGGATGAGGAGCATATTGCGAGAAGCGCAGTCGTGTTAGTATGACAAAGACAGGGAGAATCTGTGAGGTGGCGCGCGCGCGTGATTCTCGTGCGTGCTCTCTCGTTCTCGTTCGTTCGCTCTCTCGCTCGCGCTCGCACAAACCGCGAGCGTCGCCGTGCACGCGTTACGCCGGATTCGGGGTCGCTTCTGTAACAGAATGCGATAGCCCTTGAATTTCGGATATCGGTTATACAGTGGCGTTACAATCGGTTGGCACTAGTTGCAAAGTGCAACGAAGCTCACGGTTGCCAACCCGCGAAGCTCACGCGCTAGTTATCTAGCGTGAAAATAATGTGCTGGCTCGAGGCGGATTTAATCCCCCCGAGTGCACATAGCGGGGCCGTCCGGAAGGGACGGCTGACCTCCTCGGTGCCAAGCAAGGAGGACGAAAAACCGGAGAAGCCGGTTGAGAATGGGCCTCGGCGTACAGCAAGGTGCGTCCGGCACCTTCCGGGCTGTACACTTCAAGTAGATAGTGTGGGTGGAGTGGAAATAATGATCCGATTGTCGTAAGGACAACGGATCGATGTTAAATAAAAGTTCCCTATCTCGCAATCACCACGACGACACTGTTCTCGAGGTAGGACTTCCAGCGCAATGCTGGGGCTTCCCAAGAGAACAGTGTATCTGACCCGAAGCTGAGGTCGTTCTAGGATGAGGGCCAGGGCAACGGCAGCAAGGCCTCCATCCAGAGATCCGCGATGACGGATGCTGTTGACTCCACGTAGTATGATGAGAGAATTTGCGAAGAGTGCTGCTCGAGCTCGTGCATGCCCTTAAGTAGCCTCCGGCACGTCAGGAGAAATTCCATTTCTCCCGCGATTTTGGAGTGCTAAGTAGGGAGTCACGCCGCCAAGAAACTCTCTGTTGGTGGGGTGACGCTGCTAGGTGATTTTGAGGACGTCGCACACTATATCCATTTCGAGGGACAATATATGGTCGGTTGTTCCTCTCCTCGATGTTAAGCGCGCACGAAGAGTAAAGAGGTGTCGAGCAGAATTTAGTTTCCCGATTTATTCCAAGAGGAGTGGTCAAGCACGGGGAGCGTGCTGTGTACGACGGAAGGCGGGGATTTCAGCGAGTGCCCGGTGGACCGGCTCCGCGAGAGGGCGGAGCCCTTAGCGAGGTGTCGCGGTTTTGCCCCAATTGCTTAGAGCGAGTGACCCGCCCGGCCGGCGGAATGGCCAGTTGCCCTAAACGCTGGCGAGAATACGCGATTGTCTCGTGAACGGTGGAAATTGACGTATTCTGTGTGACGTCGGCTTACCTAGGTAACCGAACCGTTACAATATATATATACTCGGTAAACTCCCGGGACATCCAAGAGAGTCTCCGGAGTACAAATCATAATATTAATACTCATACTTACATGTATATTTCGGGGACATTCACGAGTCCCCGAACAACTATCCAACATATATATGCATATTCGTGTTGACCATAATACAATGGTCCTAGAAATAGAAAAATATTGTCATATCTATATTATGTATATATTGAGTCCTCGAATAACCCCCGAAACTGGTCCCAAGCGGTCAGCTTCATCGCGAGTTTTCTCACAGACCTCCTCGGAGCTTGATCACCACCTAGTCAGCACATCCTGCCGATAACCAAAAATATTCATTTCATTTCTCATGTACAACTCGATAAAAATAACGTTATCAGTGCTAATATTCGTTTACACGGGGACCGAGCTCGAGAGCGAGAGTAGGGACGTCAAGCCCTTTGTTTCAGAGACAAAGAGGGCGAGGGTACATATTGCGCTCCGGGAGATGGCCAGTCAGTTCCGTCCGGTCTCTCCAACAGTGCGCATCGCAGAGTCGACCCTCTGAAAACCGGTACATTTATTTTATTTTATATTCTTTTCGAGTTTACCCCGGTCTCTTCGTCAGTGTAACTATAAGTCTCTGTAAAACCGGTATTAATTGTTTAAATTATAATAAAAAGTAATAGTAAACATAACAAGTCAAACACTGCACTAAATAAATTTACGAAACATACATTATTTTCTTTATTGAATGCAATTACGCTTATTTACGTGTAAAATACACAATTGTTTGTATCACCTTTGATTACTTCGCCCTATTGAAATTACGCAAAATACGGCGACCGCGCAAAAGTGTAACATTTTTCGAGCAAATAATTAAAATATATTTGTCTCTCGTTCGTGCGTGTAAACACGCAACGAACAAATCATCGTAGTGCATTTCTTTCTCCCTCTCTCTCTTCCTCTCGCTTACGCCATTTGTCGTAACGCACGTATTCGTCTCGTTCATAAAACCATCCCTGTTCAAAATTAGACAAATCTCGAAGTGCTTTATACGAGGCTTGGGAAAGTTGACGCACGAACACGCCACATCCGCTGACTCACCGTAATCTGGCAGGTTAGCGACTGGCACGGTTAACCCGGTGCTTAGTGTTCCGACGTCGATTTCCCTCGACCTTGACATTTGTATTCGCGGCTGGCCGCCAATCGCCGTAACCGGGCGGAGGTGGGCCAGACGTAGTGGGTCGGCGGTGCTGTTATCTGGCACGCACTCGACTCGCTCAGCGAACCAAATTTAATTTCATATTAATCTGTACCTATGCGTTAGACGAATACGTTTCCCGATACATTCGCTCAACAAATAAAAAACCTCATCCGTCCAAAATCGGACGTATACCCAGGGTATTTTCCGAGAAATTCGGAAGGTTTGCCGCACGAACATGCCACACGCGCCGACCCGCCGTAATTCGGTAGGTCAGCGACAGGCACGGTCATACCGGTGCTTAGTGTTCGGGCGTCGCCTTCCGTTATTCTCAACGTTTGTTCTCGCGGCTGGCCGCCAATCGCCGTAACCCGGCGGAGGTGGAGCCAGACGTAGTAAGTTGACAGTGCCGTAACCTGGCACGTCTTAAACTCACTCAGCGGTTCAAACATTTATAAAATCTACATAAATATATTTTTTAATTCGAAGCGAATGTATTCCTCATAAAAGTAGTCCAGTCCTCGTAGTCCCCGACTGCTCCCAAAATCATCGGCATCACCGGGCCATCGCATTCGCAAGAGCACCGGGTACCCGTCTGGGTAACGACAGGTCGGGTCGAGCTGGAACATCTTGGCGATTCCTGGACAAATTCGGTCACACGGTCGAGTAGTTTTGACCCGCTACGCACCGCCGCTCTTTCTCACCAAGGTAAGCACAAGTTCACGCTACTTTCTTATTTGCTTACCTGTCGCTCATGCGTCATATTATACACCAACGACTTTACCAAGCGCCTATGCCAAGTGGGCACATTCCCGCTTAAACGTTGCGCTTTTCGTCCCCGACGGTAACTTACTGTCATATAAGTCACATATGACTTAATTCATTATAATCTGTACGTTCGTGGCACATTTCCCATTTGTAAATTCAAGGACCTGAAAGGTAAATTAAAAGACGATTAATTATCGATTAAAAATGGGCCCCACGACGTAACAGGAGTTTGTTTTCAATTGGTGGCAGCGATGGGATCCACTTAAAGTCTTTGGTGTAAAATTAAAATCAATATAAAAAATTTATGTTTACATATCGCAAAGTGTAAAATAAAATAAGAGGTTCAAAATTGCTGAGCATTCCCAAAATTCGAAACGTTTAAGTGAAGAGGAACTCCGCGTATTAGCGGATCGATTAGATAAAAAAAAGTCAAATACTTCGTCAACAAGAACAGGCGTTATTAAAAAGAGAGTTCGAAACGCACGAAAAATTAGAAGCCCTGAGTGCGCGTGAATGTGAATTTAGTGATCAAGTGATTAATAGGGATGAACCAATCTCAATCACTCATCACGCCCTCGAGGCTATGCAAAATACCCTTTCGACGATGATAAATGAGGTCAGACGAATTAGTAGGAAAATTGGTTCGATTAAAAATCGTGAGGGTTAACGACAATCTTGTCCAGTCCCTCACGTACAACAAAACGAAATTCACGTTCGCGATGATCGAGAATTACCCGTGAACATTAAATTTAAAGACGCACTTGAATCTGTCCGCATCTTCAATGGGTACAACGTACCGGTTCTCCGGTTTGTTCGTACTTGTAAAAGGGCAAGGGACATGTTCCGCCCTCATCAAGAGTTGGGCCTCACTCAGCTCCTTCGTACCAAATTAAAAGGTCATGCCGCAACGGCACTGGAAGAATACAACTTCCAGAACGTTCACCAATTCAGTGAGCGGTTGAGAACGTTATTTGGTGCCGCGAAAACTTTGAACGAATTTCGTGGTAAACTTGGAAATATTTCCAAAAGTAAAAATGAACATTTTATCGACTATATCAGTCGAACCAAATATTTGCATAGGGCGATTCTCGATGCCGAAATCTATAATCAAGGAACTCTCCGAAACGGTCAATACGATATTTTTTGAAAACGATACGCTGGATTGTTTCGTCAAGGGTCTTCCACCCGACTTTCGAATCCGTCTCAAACTCGAGGGATTCGATAATCTCGAAGATGCCTATTCAAGGGCAATAAAAGTTGGAAAAGATATGGAACGCGATAGATCACATTTCAGAGACACGTGTTTCGAAAGCCGAACTCATTCTCAGTCGGCACAAATGAAAGCGGTCTCCCCTTCAGGAGGACTGATTTGTAAACATTACAACCTGGTCAAAATTTCCGCCCAAGAAACCGGGAAATTCAAATAAACAAAATTCAAATAGTAGAATCACCCCGTCAAAGCCCATCTTCGGATAAGGTTCTCGACCCCCGTCGATGTGTAATTATTGCAACAGGGCGGGCCACTTCGAGACATGCTGCATTAAAAAACAAAACGAAGAAAGGAACAGAGCAACCGAATTGACAAAAAAACGAGAATTCTCGACCAGTGGCACGGGCCTCCCCGCGGAACGAGAAATCGACGGAGCGCCTGATAAAAACAATAGACGCATCTCCCTGCGAACCGTCCACGTCTTATTAACGCGTTCAGAATAAATAGATTCCGTAGACGTCGACTCACTAAACTTACCGAGACTTAACAAATTTCTAATAGACTCAGGCTCGGAAGTGAATCTCGTCAAAAATCAAATCGTAAATGCTCATACGTATATGAATAAATACGATATATTAAAATTGGAGGGGATCTCGAGTATCCCAGTAAGAACAAAGAGGTATATAAGAATAATGATCAATGATACCCCCGCGGAATTTCACGTCTTCGATGATTGGTTCCCAATGGACCAACATGCATTACTTGCTACCGAATTTCTTGCCGAAAATAAAGCTCTCGTAGTTTGGAGACATGAACAATTAACTTGGGGAAATCAATCAATCCCGTTTAAAAGTAAACAAAGTATTTCGATTCCAAAACGGTCCAAAACGGTCTGTTACGTCAAAGTAAGTAATCCCAAAATCACAGAAGTATATATTCCGATGCGCTACTTGGAAGAAGGGATTTTTTTTGGCGAAGCAGTCGTTACGGTCAATAATGGTATCGATTATCTTATTGCGCACGATTCAACCGATGATCATTTGTTACTGACTATACCAACTTTATTAGTCGAAGAATTCAGGTGCGAAGGCACGAAAGATGGTTCCCTCACTCCGGATGACCAAAAGGCGTTTCAGGAAGAGGATAGGACCGAATGTGAAAATAATTTCCTCACTCCGGACGACCAAATGGCGTTTCAGGAAGAGGATAAAAATCAAAAGCGTTCCCTCACTCCGGACGATCAAAAGGCGTTTCAGGAAGAGGATAGGACCCCATGTGAAAATAATTCCCTCACTCCGGACGACCAAAAGCGTTTCAGGAAGAGGAGAAAAGTTTAATTGTTCCCCACCCGGACGACCAAATGGCGTCTCGGGAAGAAGGTATATTACGGTTTGAAGTTGCGCGCAACAAAAAAGTTTTAAAAGTTGAAAAGAAAGATAACGTAAAAGAAATTCGCGACTTACTCCGTCTCAACCATCTAAACGATGAAGAACGGTCAAGCGTGCATAACATTATGAGCGAGAATTTGGACCTATTTCATTTGTCAGGAAAATTCCTAGGCTTTACAGATAAAATCGAACATAAGATAACGACGAACGACGATCAACCAGTTTTGACGAGGCAGTATAGATTTCTGCCCGTTCATAAAGATGAAAATACGAAGCAAGTTAAAGAACTAATTGAAGGGGAAGTAATTAAACCGTCGAACTCCCCGTATAGTTCGACTCTGCGGATCGTTCCCAAAAAGGCGGACTCACAAGGAAATCCAAAGTGGCGCATGGTCATTGATTATAGGAACTTAAACGGAAAGACAATTCGCGATGCTTATCCATTACCTTAAATAACCGAAATTCTCGACCAATTGGGTAATGCGAAATATTTTTCAGTATTCGACCTGGCCCGCGGTTTCCATCAAATTAAAGTACATCCAGATGATTCTCACAAGACAGCATTTGCTACACCATTCGGTCACTACGAGTTCGACCGCATGCCGTTTGGTTTAAAAAACGCTCCGGCGACATTTCAAAGATTAATGCATCGAGTCTTAACAGGCCTTCAAGGCAACGAGCTGTTTGTTTATTTGGACGACATCGTCATTTATGCAAAGACACTAGTTGATCACGAGAATAAATTCAACAAACTTGCGAAAAAATTAAGGCAAGCCAACTTAAAATTACAACTGGACAAGTGTGAATTTTTAAGACGAGAAGTGGCATATTTGGGTCACATCATAAGTGAGGACGGAGTTAAAGCCGATCCCATAAAATTGGAGGCTCTACGGGATACCCTAGGCCTACCACTCCGAAAAAAATAAAACAATTTTTAGGACTTGCACGTTATTACCGCAGGTTTATCGAAAAATTTTCAGGCATTGCAAAGCCACTCACAATTTTAATAAAAAAGGGATGGTCCTTCAAATGGACCGAATCTCACGAAAAAGCCTTTGAAATGCTTATCGAGGCGTTATGTAAAGAACCAATTCTTCAATATCCGGATTTCACAAAACCATTCATCATAACAACGGACGCATCCGATCACGCTATTGGCGGAATTTTGAGCCAAGGCGAAATTGGTAAAGTTAAACCGGTTAGTCATACCTCTCGAACTCTTGGAAAACACGAAGTTAATTACTCAGTGATCGAGAAGTAATTATTTGCTATCATTTAGCGTGTAAATCAATCCAGACCTTATGTCTACGGCCATGAGTTCTTATTGGTAACGGATCACAAGCCGCTCGTATGGCATCACTCCACAAAAGACCCGGCCAATCGGCGCCTTAGCCTTGCCCGGCAATACAGTGGCGCCTTAGCCTTGTCAATCACACTTATAAAATTGTATACAACGTAGGAAGGGTAAATAGCAATGCTGACGCCCTATCCCGGAACCCGCAAGTAAAAAATCAGACTGTGCTCACGGTGAAGCATACACCATGTAAAAAAAATCCGAATCGCCTATCGTTGGCCCAAGTCAGGCAAAAATCGATAAACCGACTCCTAGCGGAAACGACGATTCGGGCTGCGACGAAAGATTGTTCGATTCACCAGCTGGAAAAACCCCAGCTAAAAAACGAAAACCTGACTTGAATCCTGATACGGATAGGGAGGAAATTTTCGATCCGTCGGACGGCAACCAAAGGAAAAATCCTCTTGAAAAGAGGAAAAAGTTGGCCGACTGCGCGGACGAGGAGGGTTTCCTCGGTTTCCGAAATTTCCCGACAATTTCGCAAACGTCTGGCAAAACGCCTCGTCGTTGGGGAAAAAGGAACCTCCGAAAACCGGGAACCTGGAAGAACCGCCTTCCCATCCTCAATCCGTTGAATCTGTGAAAAAAACAACCTTGCACACATCTATTCCAGACACAAATCCAGACGACGGAATCGCGGAAAATTTGCAAAAAACGCAACGTTTAGAAGATCGAGAAATAGCCCTATTTCCTGAGGGTTTAAAAATTCCGGAACCGTCAGAACATGGACAAAATATTGACAATATCGAGGATCTGACCGAAAGCTCAAGCGATTCAGACGATGACTCTGTAAATAGCGACATATTTGATAATGAAAACCCCGAGTATGCATTACCGAGGGAAAACAGTGAAGTCCAAGGTAGACTCATCCTATACGAAACGCGTGATAATTTGTCCATGTTCAAGGACAATCTCGTCATCTTTGTCACCACTTCCGGGATATTGTTACGTCCTAGCACTCTCGCCCTCCAAATATTCATATCTGGTACGAATTGTATTAATTATTAAGATTTTTTCCTCGCGCTAAACGCGCTCATTTATGTTTTTCTTGGGGTACATGTTAATCAGAACGACCCATATATGGTCGATTTCACTCAGAAACCCCGTCATATAAAATATTCGTGAATATATCTTTAAATTGAGCATGCGTATATCTACCCGTATACTTTAGGGACAAACAGTTCCCATAATAACATTACCGCTAAGCTTACCTGTAACTTCAGGGACGAGCACATGGGTGCTCGGATTAACTTTACAATTAGCCTCATATACGCGTACATATCTGCTTGCCTGTACGCTTCTGGGACACGCACATGGGTCCCCGGAGTACCATATCGAAATGTCTCATATATACATACATATACACGTACCTGCATGCTTCAGGGACATATACGAGAGTCCCTGGAGTACCTCCTATAATAATTCCGCATGTCTATTTCCATGCACACTTTAGGGACATAAGTCCTCGAAAAGACTTTAACGAATATATATATATATACATACTCCAGGACCTCAGAGTCCTCATGTACCATTCGTATACTCTTATGCATACTTCGAAGGCATTAGTCCTCGGAATAACCTTAGTGAATATCCATACATGTATATATATATATATACATATACGTACTCCATACGCTTCAGGGACATATAGCCGAGTCCCGGAGCAATATTTCATACATATCTACTTCCATGCATACTTCGGGGACATAAGTCCTCAAAGTGACACTCACCAATATACATATATATATACTCGGGACATCCAAGAGAGTCTCCGGAGTACAAATAATAATATTAATACCTATACTTACATGTATATTACGGGGACATTCACGAGTCCCCGAACTAGTATCCAACATATATATGTATATTCGTGTTGACCATAATACAATGGTCCTAGAAATAAGAAATATTGTCATATCTATATTATGTATATATTGGGGACGCGAGAGTCCTCGAATAACCCGCGAAACTGTTCCCAAGCGGTCAGCTTCATCGCGAGTTTTCTCACAGACCTCCTCGGAGCTTGGTCACCACGTAGTCAGCACATCCTGCCGATAACGAAAAATATTCATTTCATTGCCCATGTACAACTCGAGAAAAATAACGTTATCAGTGCTAATATTCGGTTACATGGGGACCGAGCTCGAGAGCGAGGGTAATGACGCCAAGCCCTTTGTCTCAGAGACAAAGAGGGCGAGGATACATATTGCGCTCCGGGAGCTGGCCAGTCAGTTCCGTCCGGTCTCTCCAACAGCGCGCATCGCAGAGTCGACGCTCTGAAAACCGGTACACCTATTTTATTCTTTTTTATATTCTTTTCGAGTTTACCCCGGTCTCTTCGTCAGTGTAACTATAAGTCTCTGTAAAACCGGCATTAATTGTTTAAATCATAATAAAAAATAAAAGGAAACAACACGTCAAACACTGCAACGAATAAATTAACGAAACTTATATTATTTTCTTTATTGAATGTAACTACGTTTATTTACGTGTAAAATACACAATCTTTTATATAACATTCGATTTCTTCGCGCTATTAAAATCACGCAAAATACGGCGACCGCGCAAAAGTGTAACATTTTCCGAGCAAATAATTAAAATATATTTGGCTCTCGTTCGTGCGTGTAAACACGCAACGAACAAATCATCGTAGTGCATTTCTTTCTCTCTTTCTCTCTTCCTCTCACTCACGCCATTTTTCCCAACACACGTATTCGTCTCACTCATTAAATCATACTTGTCCAAAAATTGGACAAATCTTGAAGTGCCCTTTTTTATGAGGCTTGGGAAAGCTGACGCACGAACACGCTACATCCGCTGACTCGCCGTAATCTGGCAGGTTAGCGACTGGCACGGTTAATCCGGTGCTTAGTGTTCGGACGTCGATTTCCCTTGACCTTTATATTTGTATTCGCGGCTGGCTGCCAATCGCCGTAACCGGGCGGAGGTGGGCCAGACGTAGCGAGTCGGCGGTGCCGTAATCTGGCACGCACTAGACTCGCTCAGCGTACCAAATTTTATTTCATATAAATCTGTACCTATGCGTTAGACGAATACGTTTCCCGATACATTCGCTCGACAAATAAAAAACCCTCGTCCGTCCAAAATCGGACGTATAAACAGGGTATTTTCCGAGGAATTCGGAAGGTTTGCCGCACGAACACGCCACACGCGCCGACCCGCCGTAATTCGGTAGGTCAGCGACTGGCACGGTCACACCGGTGCTTAGTGTTCGGGCGTCGGCTTCCGTTATTCTCAACGTTTGTTCTCGCGGCTGGCCGCCAATCGCCGTAACCGGGCGGAGGTGGAGCCAGACGTAGTGAGTCGACGGTGCCGTAACCTGGCACGTCTTGCACTCACTCAGCGGTTCAAATAATTATAAATTCTATAGATGTATATTTATATTTCAAAGCGAATGTATCCCTCATAAATTAATCCAGTCCTCGTAGTCTCCGACCGCTCCCAAAAACATCGGCATCCCCGGCCCATCGCATTCGCACGAGCATCGGGTACCCGTCAGGGCAACGACAGGTCGGGTCGAGCTGGAACATCTTTGCGATTCCTGGACAAATTCGGTCACACGGTCGAGTAGTTTTGACCCGCTACGCACCGCCGCTCTTTCTCACCAAGGTAAGCACAATTTCACGCTACTTTCTTATTTGCTTACCTGTCGCTCATGCGTCAAATTATACACCAACGACTTTACCAAGCGCCTATCACAAGTGGGCACATTCCCGCTTAAACGTGGCGCTTTTCTTCTCCGACGGTAACTTACCGTCATATAAGTCTAATGACTTAATTCATTATAATCCGTACGTTCGTGGCACACTTCCCATTCGTAAATTCAAATCCTGAAAGGTAAATTAAAAGACGATTAATTATCGATTAAAAATGGGCCCCACGACGTAACAGATATATATATAAAAATTAAATTGGTGGCAGCGGTGGGATACGCTTAAAGTCTTTGGTGTAAAATTTAAAAAATCTATGTAGAAAAAATTCATGTTTACATATCGCAAAGTGTGAAATAAAATAAGAGGTTCAAAATGGCTGAGCATTCCCAAAATTCGAAACGTTTAAGTGAAGAGGAACTCCGCGTATTAGCGGATCAATTAGATAAAAAACGCGAAATACTTCGTGAACAAGAACAAGCGTTATTAAAAAGAGAATTAGAAACGCACGAAAAATTAGAAGCCCTGCGTGCGCGTGAATGTGAATTTAGTGATCAAGTGAATAATAGAGATGAACCAATCTCATTCATTCATGACGCCCTCGAGGCTATGCAAAATACCCTTTCGACAATGATAAACGAAGTCGGTCGAATTAATAGGGAAATTGGTTCAATTATAAACGGTGAGGGTCAACGACAAAATGGTCCAGTCCCTCACGTAGAACGAAAAAGTGTTATTAAATTTGGAGGGGATTTCGAGTATCCCCGTAAGAACAAAGGGGTCGATAAGAATAATGATCAATGATACTCCCGCGGAATTTCACGTCGTCGATGATTGGTTCCCAATGGACCAACATGCATTACTTGGTACCGAATTTCTTGCTGAAAATAAAGATCTCGTAGATTGGAGACACGAACAATTAACTTGGTGAAATCAAAGGATCCCGTTTAAAAGTAAACAAACTATTTCGATTCCAAAACGGTCCAAAACGGTCTGTTATGTCAAAGTAAGTAATCCCAAATTCAAAGAAGGATATATTCCGATGCTCTACTTGGGAGAAGGGATCTTTTTTGGCGAAGCAGTCGTTACGGTCAAGAATGGTATCGCTTATCTTATTGCGCACAATTCAACCGATGATAATTTGTTACTGACTATACCAACGGTAGTAGTCGAAGAATTCAGGTGCAAAGGCACGAAAAGAGGTTCCCTCACTCCGGACGACCAAAAGGCGTTTCAGGAAGAGGATAGGACCGAATGTGAAAATAATTCGCTCACTCCGGACGACCAAATGGCGTTTCAGGAAGAGGATAAAAATCAAAAGGGTTCCCTCACTCCGGACGACCAAAAGGCGTTTCAGGAAGAGGATAGGACCCGATGTGAAAATAATTCCCTCACTCCGGACGACCAAAAGGCGTTTCAGGAAGAGGAGAAAAGTTTAATTGTTCCCCACCCGGACGACCAAATGGCGTCTCGGGAAGAGGGTATATTACGGTTTGAAATTGCGCGCAACAAAAAAGTTTTAAAAGTTGAAAAGAAAGATAAAGTAAACGAAATTCGCGACTTACTCCGTCTCAACCATCTAAACGATGAAGAACGGTCAAGCGTGGATAAAATTATAAGCGAGAATTCGGACCTATTTCATTTGCCAGGAAAAGTCCTAGGCTTTACAGATAAAATCGAGCATAAGATAACGACGAACGACGATCAACCAGTATTTACGAGGCAGTATAGATTTCCGCCCGTTCATAAAGATGAAATTACAAAACAAGTTAAAGAACTAATTGAGGGGGAAGTAATAAAACCGTCAAACTCCCCGTATAGTTCGCCCCTGTGGATCGTTCCGAAAAAGGCGGACTCACAAGGAAATCCAAAGTGGCGCATGGTCATTGATTATAGAAACTTAAACGAAAAGACGATTGGCGATGCTTATCCATTACCTCAAATAACCGAAATTCTCGACCAATTGGGTAATGCGAAATATTTTTCAGTATTCGACCTGGCCAGTGGTTTCCATCGAATTAAAGTACATCCAGATGATTCTCACAAGACAGCATTTGCTACACCATTCGGACACTACGAATTCGACCGAATGCCGTTTGGTTTAAAAAACGCTCCGGCGACATTTCAAAGATTAATGGATCGAGTCTTAACAGGCCTTCAAGGCATCGAGCTTTTTGTTTATTTGGACGACATCGTCATTTATGCAAAGACACTAGTTGAACACGAGAATAAATTCAACAAACTTGCGAAAAAATTAAGGCAAGCCAACTTAAAATTACAACCGGACAAGTGTGAATTTTTAAGACGAGAAGTGGCATATTTGGGTCACATCATAAGTGAGGACGGGGTTAAACCCGATCCCAAAAAATTGGAGGCTCTACAGGGATACCCTAGGCCTGCCACTCCGAAAAAGATAAAACAATTTTTAGGACTTGCAGGTTATTACCGCAGGTTTATCGAAAATTTTTCAGGCATTGCAAAGCCACTCACAAATTTATTAAAAAAGGGATCGACCTTCAAATGGACCGAATCTCACCAAAAAGCCTTTGATACGCTTATCGAGGCGTTATGTAAAGAACCAATTCTTCAATATCCGGATTTCACGAAACCATTCATCATAACAACGGACGCATCCGATCACGCCATTGGCGGAATTTTGAGCCAAGGCGAAATTGGTAAAGATAGACCCGTTAGTTACACCTCTCGAACTCTTGGAAAACACGAAGTTAATTACTCAGTGATCGAGAAGGAATTATTGGCTATCATTTATTGTGTAAATCATTTCAGACCTTATGTCTACGGCCGTGAGTTCTTATTGGTAACGGATCACAAGCCGCTCGTATGGCTTCACTCCGTAAAAGACCCGGCCAATCGGCTTGTGCATTGGCGCCTTAGCCTTGCTAATTATACTTATAAAATTGTATACAAACCAGGAAGGGTAAACAGCAATGCTGACGCCCTCTCCCGGAACCCGCCAGTAAAAAATCAGACTGTGCTCATGGTGAAGCATACGCCATTTAAAAGAAAATCCGAATCGCCTATCGTTGGTCCAAGTCGGGCAAAAATCGGTAAACCGACTCCTAGTGAAAACGACGATTCGGACTCGGACGAAAGATTGTTCGATCCACCAGCTGGAAGTAACCCAGCTGAAAAACGAAAACCTACCTCAAATCCTGATACGGATACGGAGGAAATCCCCGATCCGTCGGACGGCAACCAAAGGAAAAATCCACCTGAAAAAAAGAAAAAGTTGGCCGGCTCCGCGGACGAGGACGATTTCCTCGGTTTCCGAAATTTCCCGACAATTTCGCAAACGTCTGGCAAAACGCCTCGTCGTTGGGAAAAAGAAAAAGAAACTCCGAAAACCCGGAACCTGGAAGAACCGCCTTCCCATCCTCAATCCGTCGAACCTGTAAAAGAAACAACCTTGCACACGTCTATTCCAGACGCGAGTCCAAACGACGGAAACGCGGAAAATTTTCAAATACCGCAACTTTTAGAAGATCGAGAAATAGCCCCATTTCCTGAGGATTCCGAAACTCCGGAACCGTCAGAACATGGAGAAAACATTGAGAATATCGATGATCTCGCCGAAAGCTCAAGCGACTGAGACGACGACTCTGTAAATAGCGACATATTTGATAATGAAAACCCCGAGTATGCATTACCGAGGGAAAACAGTGAAGTCCAAGGTAGACTCACCATACGCGAAACGCGTGATAATTTGTCCATGTTCAAGGACAATCTCGTCGTCTTTGTCACCACTTCCGGGAGACCAATCGATGATGGAGCGAAAGATCTCCAAACTCAAAATTTGTTTCCCAAAATCGAGGAAACCACGTATTTACGACTCAAAGTAATAAACGAAAATTCAAGATGCATATTAGCTATACCATTATTGGCTAATGTACACGAAAATCTTTTGATCGAGGACCTTGAAGAAGCCCTCGACTCCTTGAAAAACTTTGTCCGCGAAACATCTACGAAACAAATTTATGTCGCGAAAACAAACTCAATCGGAAATGTATCATGGAACGAAATTAAAAATCTTTTGATACGATCGCTAGGCAACGACGAAGTTACGCTGACCATTTGAAAACAACTCATTCAATATCCTCCCGAGGAAAATCGTATCGCAATTATAGAAGAAAACCACGACTCGTTGGTAGGAGGTCATAAGGGAGTAAATAAAACGTACAAACGAATCAGAGAAAATTTCTTGTGGAAAAACATGAAAAGCGAAATTCAAGAGTACATTCAACATTGTAGAGGTTGCCAATTAAAAAAATTAGTTCGCGTCAAAACTAAGCAACCCATGGTGATCACCGACACCCCAAGGGCGGCCTTCGACAAGGTGGCCATGGACGTGGTCGGACCACTTCCTGTTACGAAGATGGGCAACGAGTACGTGCTGACCATCCAGGATCTTCTCACCAAGTACTCGTTGGCAATTCCGCTGAAAAGAACAACGGCGATCGACATCAGCGAGGCGTTCGTCAAAAACTTCATCGCTCGTTTTGGTGCTCCTCGCGCCCTTCTCACCGACCAGGGGGCGAACTTTCGGAGCAGTTTTATGAAGGCCATCGCGAGGAAATTCAGAATCAAAATGTACCAAACATCAGCCTTCTACCCGCAGTCCAACGGGTCAATCGAAAGGTCTCACCATGTCCTCGCGGAATATCTGAAACAGTACGTGAACGAAAACAATGATTGGGACGAGCTCATCGAGTTAGCGATGTTCTCTTATAATACGAGCCAACACGAGGGTACAGGGTACACCCCTCACGAGCTAGTTTTCGGTAAACTGGCCCGCCATCCGTCGGGTTATCAACAAATCGAAGAGCAACAGGATACGACTTATGCAGCATACCTGGAGGAGCTCTTCTCTCGAATTTACTAACTCCAACAACTTGCCGCCGAAAATCTGAAGAAATCCAAGGAGAAATCAAAAACGTATTACGATCGGAGAATTAATCCGAAAACCTTCAAGGTCGGCGACAAGGTTCTCATGTTGAAGGAACCAAAAAGGGGAAAATTCGGTGACCAATACACCGAACCATGCGAAATTCTGGAAATTTTATCAGGAGGAAACGTGAAGATCCTCTAGAAAAATAAACCTCGGGTAGTCCACCCCAACAAATTAAGAGGCACCCGATTATGAACTCAGCGTGTGTGTGAAATGCACCCTTCGTCGAACGGACACATATCGAGTGCAACCCCATGCTGCCCGCCGAATATTGGATCGACGGCACTTGGTATCGTTTCACACCACATCCAGTCGAGGTACCGCCTCCTGGACAACTGCATCCCGCTTCCATGCCTACCTGGGGATACAACCCCATTGGAAATTTGGCATCCAGCGGAATTTATTCTGACCACGAGATCAACCAGCTGAGGGACAGGATAATGTTCCCCGCTGAAAAACCAGCATTACTCAACAACATCGCAAGGGGTTTCGCAGGACACGACATACCCCCGGGAAGCGTTTCCCTCACGACACTGATGGACGAGGACGCTCTCCAACACGTGGCTGATGGAGTAATGCACAAAATCTGGGGTGGTTTCGAAAAATTCGGGATCATCAGTGCGGGACTGTTCGGGGTCCTCGCAATCCTCACCATCATCAAGGCGATCATCGATACTTGCATCCATGGATATACACTCCACACTCTGTACGGATGGAGTTTCACCCTCCTAGGAGCCATCTGGAACTCGGTGACAAGCCTCCTGATTAGCAGAGCTCACCATGCTGAACAACGGTCGTCGAAGATTACCAACGACGAACCTCTAGAGCTGGTGTCCATCAATGACAATCGCGACCATCCGACGACGTCGAGGCGTTTGTCGGGCGTCGATCACGGACTCTTGGAGCGGCTCAACGCCGGTCCTCAGCAAAGCTGAAGCATTGCTTCAGACTTTTAGGGGGGAGGTGTTACGTCCTAGCACTCTCGCCCTCCAAATATTCATATCTGGTACGAATTGTATTAATTATTAAGATTTTTTCCTCGCGCTAAACGCGCTCATTTATGTTTTTCTTGGGGTACATGTTAATCAGAACGACCCATATATGGTCGATTTCACTCAGAAACCCCGTTATATAAAATATTCGTGAATATATCTTTAAATTGAGCATGCGTATATCTACCCGTATACTTTAGGGACAAACAGTTCCCATAATAACATTACCGCTAAGCTTACCTGTAACTTCAGGGACGAGCACATGGGTGCTCGGATTAACTTTACAATTAGCCTCATATACGCGTACATATCTGCTTGCCTGTACACTTCTGGGACACGCACATGGGTCCCCGGAGTACCATATCGAAATGTCTCATATATACATACATATACACGTACCTGCATGCTTCAGGGACATATACGAGAGTCCCTGGAGTACCTCCTATAATAATTCCGCATGTCTATTTCCATGCACACTTTAGGGACATAAGTCCTCGAAAAGACTTTAACGAATATATATATATATACATACTCCAGGACCTCAGAGTCCTCATGTACCATTCGTATACTCTTATGCATACTTCGAAGGCATTAGTCCTCGGAATAACCTTAGTGAATATCCATACATGTATATATATATATATATATATATATATACATATACGTACTCCATACGCTTCAGGGACATATAGCCGAGTCCCGGAGCAATATTTCATACATATCTACTTCCATGCATACTTTAGGGACATAAGTCCTCAAAGTGACACACACAAATATACATATATATATACTCGGTAAACTCCCGGGAAATGCAAGAGAGTCTCCGGAGTACAAATAATAATAAGAATACCTATACATACATGTATATTTCGGGGACATTAACGAGTCCCCGAACTAGTATCCAACATATATATATATATATATTCGTGTTGACCATAATACAATGGTCCTAGAAATAAGAAATGTGGTCATATCTATATTACGTATATATTGGGGACGCGAGAGTCCTCAAATCACCCGCAAAACTGTTCCCAAGCGGTCTGCTTTATCGCGAGTTTTCTCACAGACCTCCTCGGAGCTTGGTCACCACGTAGTCAGCAGATGCTGCCGATTACGAAAAATATTCATTTCATTGCTCATGTACAACTCGAGAAAAATAACGTTACCAGTGCTGATATTCGGTTACATGGTGACTCGAGCTCGAGAGCGAGGGTAATGACGCCAAGCCCTTTGTCTCAGAGACAAAGAGGGCGAGGATACATATTGCGCTACGGGAGCTGGCCAGTCAGTTCCGTCCGGTCTCTCCAATAGCGCGCATCGCAGAGTCGACGCTCTGAAAACCGGTACACCTATTTTATTCTTTTTTATATTCTTTTCGAGTTTACCCCGGTCTCTTCGTCAGTGTAACTATAAGTCTCTGTAAAACCGGCATTAATTGTTTAAATCATAATAAAAAATAAAAGGAAACAACACGTCAAACACTGCAACGAATAAATTAACGAAACTTATAATATTTTCTTTATTGAATGTAACTACGTTTATTTACGTGTAGAATACACAATCTTTTATATAACATTCGATTTCTTCGCGCTATTAAAATCACGCAAAATACGGCGACCGCGCAAAAGTGTAACATTTTCCGAGCAAATAATTAAAATATATTTGGCTCTCGTTCGTGCGTGTAAACACGCAACGAACAAATCATCGTAGTGCATTTCTTTCTCTCTTTCTCTCTTCCTCTCACTCACGCCATTTTTCCCAACACACGTATTCGTCTCACTCATTAAATCATACTTGTCCAAAAATTGGACAAATCTTGAAGTGCCCTTTTTTATGAGGCTTGGGAAAGCTGACGCACGAACACGCTACATCCGCTGACTCGCCGTAATCTGGCAGGTTAGCGACTGGCACGGTTAATCCGGTGCTTAGTGTTCGGACGTCGATTTCCCTTGACCTTTATATTTGTATTCGCGGCTGGCTGCCAATCGCCGTAACCGGGCGGAGGTGGGCCAGACGTAGCGACTCGGCGGTGCCGTAATCTGGCACGCACTAGACTCGCTCAGCGTACCAAATTTTATTTCATATAAATCTGTACCTATGCGTTAGACGAATACGTTTCCCGATACATTCGCTCGACAAATAAAAAACCCTCGTCCGTCCAAAATCGGACGTATAAACAGGGTATTTTCCGAGGAATTCGGAAGGATTGCCGCACGAACACGCCACACGCGCCGACCCGCCGTAATTCGGTAGGTCAGCGACTGGCACGGTCACACCGGTGCTTAGTGTTCGGGCGTCGGCTTCCGTTATTCTCAACGTTTGTTCTCGCGGCTGGCCGCCAATCGCCGTAACCGGGCGGAGGTGGAGCCAGACGTAGTGAGTCGACGGTGCCGTAACCTGGCACGTCTTGCACTCACTCAGCGGTTCAAATAATTATAAATTCTATAGATGTATATTTATATTTCAAAGCGAATGTATCCCTCATAAATTAATCCAGTCCTCGTAGTCTCCGACCGCTCCCAAAAACATCGGCATCCCCGGCCCATCGCATTCGCACGAGCATCGGGTACCCGTCAGGGCAACGACAGGTCGGGTCGAGCTGGAACATCTTTGCGATTCCTGGACAAATTCGGTCACACGGTCGAGTAGTTTTGACCCGCTACGCACCGCCGCTCTTTCTCACCAAGGTAAGCACAATTTCACGCTACTTTCTTATTTGCTTACCTGTCGCTCATGCGTCAAATTATACACCAACGACTTTACCAAGCGCCTATCCCAAGTGGGCACATTCCCGCTTAAACGTGGCGCTTTTCTTCTCCGACGGTAACTTACCGTCATATAAGTCTAATGACTTAATTCATTATAATCCGTACGTTCGTGGCACACTTCCCATTCGTAAATTCAAATCCTGAAAGGTAAATTAAAAGACGATTAATTATCGATTAAAAATGGGCCCCACGACGTAACAATATCAATCGATGATGGAGCAAAAGACCTCCAAACTCAAAATTTTTCATCCAAAATCGAGGAAACCACGTATTTACGACTCAAGGTAACAAATGAAAATTCAAGATGCATATTAGCTATACAGTTATTGGCTAATGTACATGAAAACCTTTTGATCGAGGACCTTGAGGAAGCCCTCGACTCCTTGAAAAACTTTGTCCGCGAAACATCTACGAAACTAATTCATGTCGCGAAAACAAACTCAATCGGAAATGTATCATGGAACGAAATTAAAAATCTTTTGGTACAAACGCTAGGCAGCGACGAAGTTACGTTGACCATTTGTTAACAACTCATTCATTATCCTCCAGAGGAAAATCGTACTGCAATTATAGAAGAAAACCACGACTCGTTGGTAGGAGGTCATAAGGGAGTAAATAAAACATAGAAACGAATCAGAGGAAATTTCTTTTGGAAAAACATGAAAAGCGAAATTCAAGAGTATATTCAACATTGTAGAGGTTGCCAATTAAAAAAGTTAGTTTGAGTAAAAACTAAGCAACCCATGGTTATCACCGCCACTCCAAGGGCGGCCTTCGACAAGGTGGCCATGGACGTGGTCGGACCACTTCCTGTTACGAAGATGGGCAACGAGTACGTGCTGACCATCCAGGATTTTCTCACCAAGTACTCGTTGGCAATTCCGCTGAAAAGGACAACGGCGATCGACATCAGCGAGGCGTTCGTCAAGAACTTCATCTGTCGTTTTGGTGCTCCTCGCACCCTTCTCACCGACCGGGTCGAACTTTCGGAGCAGTTTTATGAAGGCCATAGCGAGGAAATTCAGAATCAAAATGTACCAAACATCAGCCTTATACCCGCAGTCCAACGGGTCAATCGAAGGGTCTCACCACATCCTCGCGGAATATCTGAAATAGTACGTCAACGAAAACAACGATTGGGACGAGCTCATCGAGTTGTCGATGTTCTCTTATAATACATGCCAACACGAGGGTACAGGTTACACCCCTCACGAACTAGTTTTCGGTAAACTGGCCCGCCATCCTCCGGGTCATCAATAAATCGAGGAGCAACAGGATACGACATATGCCGCATGCCTGGAAGAGCTCTTTTCTCGAATTTACGAACTCCAACAACTTGCCCCCGAAAATATGAAGAAATCCAAGGAGAAATCGAAAATGTATTACGATCGGAGGATTAATCCGAAAACCTTCAAGTTCGGCGACAAGGTTCTCATGTTGAAGGAACCAAAAAGGGGAAAATTCGGTGACCAATACACCGAACCATGCGAAATTTTTGAAATTTTATCCGGAGAAAACGTAAAGATCCTCTGTAAAAATAAACCTCGGGTAGTCCATCCCATCAAATTAAGAGGCACCCGATTATAAACTCAGCGTGTGTGTGAAATGCACCCTTCGTCGAACGAACACATATCGAGTGCAACCCCATGCTGCCTGCCGAATATTGGATCGACGGCACTTGGTATCGGTTTACACCACATCCAGTCGTGGTACCGCCTCCTGGATAACTGCATCCCGCTTCCATGCCTACCTGGGGATACAACCCCATCGGAAATTTGGCATCCAGAGTCATTCATCCTCATCACGAGATCAACCAGCTGAGGGACACGATCATGTTCCCCGCTGAAAAACCAGCATTACTCAACAACATCGCAAGGGGTTTCGCCGGACACGACATACCCCCGGGAAGCGTTTCCCTCAAGACACTGAAGGACGAGGACGCTCTCCAACACGTGGCTGAGGGAGTAATGCACAAAATCTGGGGTGGTTTCGAAAAATTCGTGATCATCAGTGCGGGACTGTTCGGGGTCCTCGCAATCCTCACCATCATCGAGGCAATCATCGACACTTGCATCCATGGATAAACACTCCACACTCTGTTCGGATGGAGTTTCACCTTCCTAGGAGCCATCTGCAACTCGGTGACAAGCCTCCTAATTAGCAGAGCTCACCTTGCTGAACAACGGTCGTAGAAGATTACCAACGACAAACCTCTGGAGCTGGTGTCCATCAATGACAATCGCGACCATGCGACGACGTCGAGGCGTTTGTCGGGCGTCGACCACGGACACTTGGAGCGGCTCAACGCCGGTCCTCAGCAAAGCTGAAGCATTGCTTCAGACTTTGAGGGGGAGGTGTTACGTCCTAGCACTCTCGCCCTCGTAATATTTATATCTGGTACGAATTGTAATAATTATTAATATTTTTTCCTCGCGCTAAACGCGCTCATTTGTTTTTCTTGGGGTACACATTAATCAGAACGACCCATGTATGGTCGATTTCACTCAGAAACCCCGTTATATAAAATATTCATAAATATATATTTCAATTTAGCACGTGAATATCTACCCGAATACTTTAAGGACAAACAGTTCCCATAATAACTTTACGGCTAAGCTTACCCGTAACTTCAGGGACGAGCACATGGGTGCTCGGATTAACTTTACGAATAGTCTCATATACACGTACATATTCATTTGCCTGTACACTTCTGGGACACGCACACGAGTCCCCGGAGTACCATATCGTAATGTCTCATATATACATACATATAAACGTACCTGCATGCTTTAGGGACATATACGAAAGTCCCTGGAGTACCTCCTATAATAATTCCGTATGTCTATTTCCAATGGGATTTCCCAATGGAATTTCCTATTGAAAATGGGACACCCTGTATATATACATACATATATATATATGACGCATCGCCATAGGAATGGCGTTTTCAACAGCGCTTCCGATTTCGTGGCGATGTTTACGGAGAGTCAAGTGGTGGGCATCGAGTGACGAAAAGGCGACAAGGCGTTCGGAGAAGAACCTACCCCGGTGGTGGTGCGTGGTGTATGATCCACGAGTGTGTTGAGTTGCATAGAGGCCTAGAAGAAATGGAGTAGGAGACGTATGCGTTTCGGGTCGCGATGTCATTCCTTCTCGGGTCATAGGTCGAAAGGACTAATTTTCGAAAAGGCTCTGTATGACACACCTCGAGATACCAATAATTCGTGTAAGCCGTGTCACTACGGCAGTCAGTGAGATAGACATTGGTCTCTAATTCATGAACGCAATTCCTGGCTCTCTCTATATTCTTTATATATATATATATATATATATATACATATATATATACATATACGTACTCCATACGCTTCAGGGACATATAGCCGAGTCCCGGGGCAATAATCAATACATATCTACTTTCATGCACACTTCGGGGACATAAGTCCTCAAAGTGCCACACACAAATATATATATATATATACTCGGTAAACTCCCGGGAAATCCAAGAGAGTTTTCGGAGTACAAATAATAATAAGAATACCTATACATACATGTATATTTCGGGGACATTAACGAGTCCCCGAACTAGTATCCAACATATATATGTATATTCGTGTTGACCATAATACAATGGTCCTAGAAATAAGAAATATTGTCATATCTATTTTATGTATATATTGGGGACGCGAGAGTCCTCGAATACCCGCGAAACTGTTCCCAAGCGGTCAGCTTCATCGCGAGTTTTCTCACAGACCTCCTCGGAGCTTGGTCACCACCTAGTCAGCACATCCTGCCGATAACGAAAAATATTCATTTCATTGCTCATGTACAACTCGAGAAAAATAACGTTATCAGTGCTAATATTCGGTTACATGGGGACCGAGCTCGAGAGCGAGGGTAATGACGCCAAGCCCTTTGTCTCAGAGACAAAGAGGGCAAGGGTACATATTGCGCTCCGGAAGCTGGCCAGTCAGTTCCGTCCGGTCTCTCCAACAGGGCGCATCGCAGAGTCGACGCTCTGAAAACCGGTACATTTATTTTATTTTATATTCTTTTCGAGTTTACCCCGTCTCTTCGTCAGTGTAACTATACGTCTCTGTAAAACCGGTATTAATTGTTTAAATCATAATAAAAAGTAAAAGGAAACATAACAAGTCAAACACTGGAACAAATAAATTTATGAAACATACATTATTTTCTTTTTTGAATGCAACTACGCTTATTTACGCGTAAAATACACAATTGTTTGTATCACCTTTGATTACTTCGCGATAGAGTTTTATTTGCATAACTTGGAATACAAGTTTTTTTACAAGCTATTTCCTTACATATTGTTCCGTATTTCTAACTTAAGCCTACAATTCTATCCTGCACCTGCACTTCTCTTTCTTTTTACCTCTACTACTTATCACTAACGCCTCCGTCCTCCTCCTTGCTCTTTTTTGCGCACAATACCTCTATTTCTCGAAAATACCGGCAGATTCCAACATTTATTTTTCCGCCTAGCATATTAATGATTTCTCCTTTTATCGCGATCTCATCCACTCCCTGCATCCACTCCTTAGCTTCTTTTCTTGTTTCCTTTGGCATTAAAGCCCATGCTTTTCTGCACACTATGAGGTGTTCCACGGTCTCATTTTGTTCCTCACATATCCTGCATCTCCAGTCCTTCACCCCCTTTTTTCCCGCTCTCCAGACGTTTCCACACCTTAATCTTGCCCACAATTCTTTGTCCCTACCCTTCACGCCTTCCTCCTTCCAATACTTCCACGGGCTTTCCTCGTTCTCCACCAAATATTTATACATGCTATTGTACGATGATTTCTTTATTTTTTCTTCTTCTTCCTCCAATATTTTCTTTTTTAGATTTTCTAATCCTTCTCAAATCTTTTTTTCTATTGTTCTCTCTTCTTTCTTCTCCCTTATCATCGTTATTATTTCCTCTATGCCCATTTCCCTTAATACTTTTTTCAAATCCTTTCCCCACTTCGACGGTGCACCATTCGCTATCGCCCTCATCTCCTCTCTTACACATATTTTTGGCCATCTCTCGTCCTCCATCTTTAGCACCTCCTTGATGTACCTCAGTACGCGTTCTCTGATTACATATTCTATAGTGTGCACACCCAATCCCCTCCTCCATATATAATTTGGGGTCTCTCTGTTTACCCCTAACGCCATTTTACAGTACCTTCTCTGTATTTTTATTATCACTTCTATTTCCCCTACTCCCCAAATCTCTACCCCATACATCACTCCTGCTTTTACGATCGTTTCCATCAAGTAGATCCGCTCCTCCATGATATCCTTACTTCGCGCTATTAAAATTACGCAAAATACGGCGACCGCGCAAAAGTGTAACATTTTTCGAGCAAATAATTAAAATATATTTGTCTCTTGTTCGTGCGTGTAAACACGCAACGAACAAATCATGGTAGTGCATTTCTTTCTCTCTCTCTCTCTCTCTCTCTCTCTCTCTCTCTCTCTCTCTCTCTCTCTCTCTCTCTCTTCCTCTCGCTCACGCCATTTTTCCTAACGCACTTATTCGTCTCGCTCATAAAACCATACCTGTCCAAAATTGGACAAATCTCGAAGTGCTTTTTGCGAGGCTTGGGAAAGTTGACGCACGAACACGCCACATCCGCTGACTCGCCGTAATCTGGCAGGTTAGCGACTGGCACGGTTAATCCGGTGCTTATTTTTCGGACGTCGATTTCCCTCGAACTTGACATTTGTATTCGCGGCTGGCCGCCAATCGCCGCAACCGGGCGGAGGGGAGCCAGACGTAGTGGGTCGGCGGTGCTGTTATCTGGCACGCACTCGACTCGCTCAGCGAAACAAATTTTATTTCATATTAATCTGTACCTATGCGTTAGACGAATACGTTTTCCGATACATTCGCTCAACAAATAAAAAATCTCATCCGTCCAAAATCGGACGTATACCCACGGTATTTGCCGAGAAATTCGGAAGGTTTGCCGCACGAATACGCCACACGCGCCGACTCGCCGTAATTCGGTAGGTCAGCGTCTGGCACGGTCATACCGGTGCTTAGTGTTCGGGCGTTGGCTTCCGTTATTCTCAACATTTGTTCTCGCGGCTGGCCGCCAATCGCCGTAACTGGGCGGAGGTGGAGCCAGATGTAGTGAGTTGACGGTGCCGTAACCTGGCACGTCTTGAACTCACTCAGCGGTTCAAACAATTATAAAATCTATATATGTATATTTTTTATTTCAAAGCGAATGTATCCCTCATAAAAGTAGTCCAGTCCTGGTAGTCCCCGACTGCTCCCAAAAACATCGGCATCACCGGGCCATCGCTTTCGCACGAGCACTGGGTACCCGTCTGGGTAACGACAGGTCGGGTCAAGCTGGAACATCTTGGCGATTCCTGGACAAATTCGGTCACACGGTCGAGTAGTTTTGACACGCTACGAACCGCCGCTCTTTCTCACTATGGTAAGCACAAGTTCACGCTACTTTCTTATTTGCTTACCTGTCGCTCATGCGTCAAATTATACACCAACGACTTTACCAAGCGCCTATGCCAAGTGGGCACATTTCCGCTTAAACGTGGCGCTTTCCTTCTCCGACGGTAACTTACCGTCATATAAGTCACATATGACTTAATTCATTATAATCCGTACGTTCGTGGCACACTTCCCATTTGTAAATTAATGACCGATTAAAAATGCTTCCAGCTACAAAGAAAAAGGAAAAATGAAAGGAAACAGAAGCCCATACGAGCACTGCTCCAAGAAGGCTATCGTTACAGTCAATTGAAGGTGAGCCTTTCGTAGGCTTTAATTTTTTCGAACAAACACAGTCAAATATAAAAGCAGAACGTAACTGACCTTTTAAACAAATGGATGTGGAGGAACCCATCAGTGTACCCCCTCCCCTCCTCTCTCCAGGATCCCATCCGGATATCACCTTCGAGACCCCTCCAGTACTCACACCGGCGTTTCTCCCGAACTCCCATCAAATCCATCCGAGATAACGAGAATCCTGAATTCGAAATTAGCGATGAAAATCGCTATCTATGAAACTCTTTGAAAATTGTAGGAACCCGCGATAGATTACATATGAAAAAGGATAATTACGTCGTCTTCGTAACCATGATCGGGCAAACCCTCGATGAAGGCGCTAAAGACCTCCAGGAACAGGGGATCTTCCCGAAACTGGAAGAATTAGCGTATCTGCGAGTATAATTTAAAATCGTCAATACAAAACAAATAATTGCACTGCCCATTCTAGGCAGTGTTCACGATAACCTCGCGATCTTAGACCTCCAGGAAATTTGCGCCGCCCTGAGGGATGCGATTCACGAGTTGATCCTTAAGGAAGTTTGTATTCCTAAAACGCCCTCCATCGGCAACGTGCCGTGGGCTGTAATTAAAAATACCTTGCACGAAACGCTCCGCGAGGAAAATATCTCGCCCGTAATTTGCAGTCAATTAGTTCAAATTCCTCCCAATGAAAATCGGCTGGACATTATGAAAGAAAAGCACGACTCGTTAATCGGCGGCCACAAAGGAGTCAACAAAACCCAACAAAGAAAAGCACGACTCGTTAATCGGCGGCCACAAAGGAGTCAACAAAACCCAACAACAAAGCCCATGCTTTTCTGCACACTATGAGGTGTTCCACGGTCTCATTTTGTTCCTCACATATCCTGCATCCCCAGTCCTTCACCCCCTTTTTTCCCGCTCTCCAGACGTTTCCACACCTTGAAACTGGTGTTCGTAAACTCAAGAAACTGGTTCGCGTAAAAACAAAACAGCCTATGATACTTACCGATGTTACGTCGTGGGGCCCATTTTTAATCGATAATTAATCGTCTTTTAATTTACCTTTCAGGATTTGAATTTACGAATGGGAAGTGTGCCAGGAACGTACGGATTATAATGAATTAAGTCATATATGACTTATATGACGGTAAGTTACCGTCGGAGACGAAAAGCGCCACGTTTACGCGGGAAGGTGCCAACTTGGGATAGGCGCTTGGTAAAGTGGTTGGTGTATAATTTGACGCATGAGCGACAGGTAAGCAAATAAGAAAGTAGCATGAACTTCTGCTTACCTTGGTGAGAAAGAGTGGCGGTGCGTAGCGGGTCAAAAAATACTCGACTGAGTGACCAAATTTGTCCAGGAATCGCCAAGACGTCTAGTTCGATCCGACCTGTCGTTACCCAGACGGGTACCCGGTGCTCGTGCGAATACGATGGCCCGGTGATGCCGATGTTTTTGGGAGCAGCCGAGGACTACGAGGACTGGACTAATTTTATGAGGGATACATTCGCTTCTAACCAAAAATATACATATATAGATTTTATAATTATTTGAACCGCTGAGTGAGTGGAAGCCGTGCCGGGATACGGTACCGTCGACTCACTACGGCTGGCTCCACCTCCGCCCGGATACGGCGAATGGCGGCCAGCCGCGAGAACAAATGTTGAGAATAACGGAAGCCGACGCCGGAACACTCGGCACCGGTGTGACCGTTCCAGTCGCTGACCTACCAAATTACGGCGGGACGGCGCGTTGGCGTGTTCGTGCGGCAAACCTTCCGAATTCCTCGGAAAATACCCTGGGTATACGTCCGATTTTGGACGGATAAGGGTTTTTATTTGTTGAGCGAATGTATCGAAAAACTTATTCGTCTAACGCATAGGTACACAGATTGATATGAAATTAAATTTGGTTCGCTGAGCGAGTCTAGTGCGTGCCAGATTACAGCACCGCCGACTCGCTACGTCTGGCCCACCTCCGGACGGTTACGGCGATTGGCGGCCAGCCGCGAATACAAATGTCACGGTCGAGGGAAATCGACGTCCGAACACTAAGCACCGGGTTCGTGCGTCAACTTTCCCAAGCCTCGTAAAAAGCACTTCGAGATTTGTCCAATTTTTGACAGGTATGATTTTATGAGTGAGACGAATTCTCGCCTTAGGAAAAATGGCGCGAGCGAAAGGAAGAGAGAGAGAGGGGAAGAAATGCACTACGATGATTTGTTCGTTGCGTGTTTACACGCACGAACGAGAGACAAATATATTGTAATTATTTGCTCGGAAAATGTAACACTTTTGCGCGCTCGCCGTATTTTGCGTAATTTTAATAGCGCGAAGAAATCGAATGTGATATGAACAATTGTGTATTTCACACATAAATAAGCGTAGTTACATTGAATGAAGACAATAATATAAGTTTCGTAAACTTTATTTGATGCAGTGTTTGACTTGTTATGTTTCCTTTTACATTTATTATGATTTAAACAATTAATACGGGTTTTACAGAGATTCGAAGTTACACTGTCGAAGAGACCGGGGTAAAGTCGAAAAGAATCTAAAATAAAATAAAATAAGTGTACCGGATTTCAGAGCGTCGACTCTGCGATGCGCGCTATTGGAGAGACCGGACGGAACTGACTGGCCAGCTCCCGTAGCGCAATATGTATCCTCGCCCTCTTTGTCTCTGAGACAAAGGGCTTGGCGTCATTACCCTCGCTCTCGAGCTCGAGTCACCATGTAACCGAATATCAGCACTGGTAACGTTATTTTTCTCGAGTTGTACATGAGCAATGAAATGAATATTTTTCGTAATCGGCAGCATCTGCTGACTACGTGGTGACCAAGCTCCGAGGAGGTCTGTGAGAAAACTCGCGATAAAGCAGACCGCTTGGGAACAGTTTTGCGGGTGATTTGAGGACTCTCGCGTCCCCAATATATACGTAATATAGATATGACCACATTTCTTATTTCTAGGACCATTGTATTATGGTCAACACGAATATATATATATATATATATGTTGGATACTAGTTCGGGGACTCGTTAATGTCCCCGAAATATACATGTATGCATAGGTATTCTTATTATTATTTGTACTCCGGAGACTCTCTTGCATTTCCCGGGAGTTTACCGAGTATATATATATGTATATTTGTGTGTGTCACTTTGAGGACTTATGTCCCTAAAGTATGCATGGAAATAGACTTACGGAATTATTATGGGAGGTACTCCAGGGACTCTCGTATATGTCCCTTAAGCATGCAGGAACGTTTATATGTATGTATATATGAGACATTATGATATGGTACTCCGACAATGATATGGTACAGACAAATGGATATGTACGTGTATATGAGACTAATCGTAAAGTCAATCCGAGCACCCATGTCCTCGTCCCTGAAGTTACGGGTAAGCTTAGTGATAAAGTTATTATGAGAACTGTTTGTCCCTAAAGTATACGAGTAGATATACGCGTGCTAAATTTAACGATATATTTACGAATATTTTATATAACGAGGTTGCTGAGTGAAATCGACCATAAATGGGTCGTTCTGATTAATATGTACCCCAATAAAACATAAATGAGCGCGTTTAGCGCGAGGAAAAAATCTTAATAATTATTACGATTCGTACCAGATATGAATATTTGGAGGGCGAGAGTGCTAGGCCGTAACACGCTCAACAAATGGAAACCCTTATCCGTCGGAAATCGGACGTATACCCAGGGAATTTTTCGAGGAATTTGGAAGGTTTGCCGCACGAACACGCCACACGCGCCGACCCGCCGTAATTCTGTAGGTCAGCGACTGGTACGGTCACACCGGTGCTTAGTGTTCAGGCGTCGGATTCCGTTATTCTCAACATTTGTTCTCGCGGCTGGCCGCCAATCGCCGTAACCGGGCGGAGGTGGAGCCAGACGTAGTGAGTCAACGGTGCCGTAACCTGGCACGTCTTGCACTCACTCAGCGGTTGAAATAATTATTAAATCTATATATGAATATTTTTATTTCGAAGCGAATATATCCCTCATAAAATTAGTTGAGTCCTCGTAGTCCCCGACTGCTCCTAACAACATTGGCATCACCGGGCCATCGCATTCGCACGAGCACCGGGTACCCGTCTGGGTAACGACAGGTCGGGTCGAGGTGGAACACCTCTGCGATTCCTGGACAAATTCGGTCACATGGTCGAGTAGTTTTGACCCGCGACGCACCGCCGCTCTTTCTCACCAAGGTAAGCACCATTTCACGCTACTTTCTTATTTGCTTACCTGTCGCTCATGCGTCAAATTATACACCAACGACTTTACCAAGCGCCTATGCTAAGTGGGCACATTTCCGCTTGAACGTGGCGCTTTTCTTCTCCGACGGTAACTTACCGTCATATAAGTCATATGACTTAATTCATTATAGTCGGTACGTTCGTAGCACACTTCCCATTCGTAAACTCAAATCCTGAAAGGTAATATCATTATCGGTTAAAAATGGGACCCACGACGTAACAGGTTTAGTATAATAAAATAAAACACCGCTGCCACCAAAACTGGTGGCAGCAGTGGGATACGCTTAAAGTCTTTAGTGTAAAATTAAAATCAATATCAAAAATTCATGTTTACATATCGCAAAGTGTAAAATAAAATAAGAGGTTCAAAATGGCTGAGCATTCCAAAAATTCGAAACGTTTAAGTGAAGAGGAACTCCGCGTATTGGCGGATCAATTAGATAAAAAAACGCGAAATACTTTATGAACAAGAACAGGCGTTATTAAATAGAGAATTAAAAACGCACGAAAAATTAGAAGCCCTTAGTGCTCGTGAATGTGAATTTAGTGATCAAGTGATTAATAGGGATGAACCAATCTCAATCACTCATCACGCCCTCGAGGCTATTCAAAATACCCTTTCGACGATGATAAATGAAGTCAGTCGAATCAATAGGGAAATTGGTTCAATTATAAATGGTGAGGGTCAACGACAAATAGGTCCAGTCCCTCAAGTAGAACAAAAAAGTGTTATTAAATTTGGAGGGGATCTCGAGTATCCCCGTAAGAACAAAGGGGTCTATAAGAATAACAATCAATGATACCCCCGCGGAATTTCAGGTCGTCGATGATTGGTTCCCCATGGACCAATATGCATTACTTGGTACCGTATTTTTTGCTCAAAATAAAGCTCTCGTAGATTGGAGACATGAACAATTATCTTGGGGAAATCAAAGGATCCCGTTTAAAAGTAAACAAACTATTTCGATTCAAAAACGGTCCAAAACGGTCTGTTACGTTAAAGTAAGTAATCCCAAAATCAAAGAAGGATATATTCCTATGCTCTTCTCGGGAGAAGCGATCTTTTTTGGCGGAGCAGTCGATACGGTCAAGAATGGTATCGCTTATCTTATTGCGCACAATTCAACCGATGATAATTTGTTACTGACTATGCCAACGGTAGTAGTCGAAGAATTCAGGTGCAAAGGCACGAAAAGAGGTTCCCTCACTCCGGACGACCAAAAAGCGTTTCAGGAAGAGGATAGGACCGAATGGGAAAATAATTTCCTCACTCCGGACGACCAAATGGCGTTTCAGGAAGAGGATAAAAATGAAGAGGGTTCGCTCACTCCGGACGACCAAAAGGCGTTTCAGGAAGAGGATAGGACCCAATGTGAAAATAATTCCTTCACTCCGGACGACCAAAGGCGTTTCACGAAGAGGAGAAAAGTTTAATTGTTCCCCACCCGAACGACCAAATGGCGTCTCTGGAAGAGGGTATATTACTGTTTGAAATTGCGCGCAACAAAAAAGTTTTAAACGTTGAAAAGAAAGATAAAATACAAGAAATTCGCGGCTTACTCCGTCTTATCCATCTAAACGATGAGGAACGGTTAAGCGTGGATAAAATTATAAGCGAGAATTCGGACCTATTTTATTTGCCAGGAAAAGTCCTAGGCTTTACAGATAAAATCGAACATAAGATAACGACGAACGACGAACAATCAGTTTTTACGAGGCAGTATAGATTTCCGCCCGTTCATAAAGATGAAATTACGAAATAAGTTAAAGCACTAATTGGAGGGGAAGTAATTAAACCGTCAAACTCCCCGTATAGTTGGCCTCTGTGGATCGTTCCCAAAAAGGCGGACTCACAAGGAAATCCAACGTGGCGCATGGTCATTGATTATAGGAACTTAAACAAAAAGACAATTGGCGATGCTTATCCATTACCTCAAATATCTGAAATTCTCGACCAATTGGGTAATGCGAAATATTTTTCAGTATTCGACCTGGCCAGCGGTTTTCATCAAATTAAAGTACATCCAGACGATTCTCACAAGACAGCATTTCCTACACCATTTGGTCACTACGAGTTCGACCGAATGCCGTTTGGTTTAAAAAACGCTCCGGCGACATTTCAAAGTTTAATGGTTCGAGTCTTAACAGGCCTTCAAGGCATCGAGCTGTTTGTTTATTTGGACGACATCGTCATTTATGCAAAGACACTAGTTGAACACGAGAATAATTTCAACAAACTTGCGAAAAAATTAAGGCAAGCCAACTTAAAATTACAACCGGACGAGTGTGCATTTTTAAGACGAGAAGTGGCATATTTGGGTCACATCATAAGTTAGGACGGAGTTAAACATGATCCCAAAAAATTGGAGGCTCTACAGGGATACCCTAGGCTTACCACTCCGAGAAAGATAAAACAATTTCTAGGACTTGCAGCTTATTACCGCAGGTTTATCGAAAAATTTCAGGCATTGCAAAGCCACTCACAACATTATTAAAAAAGGGATCGACCTTCAAGTGGACCAGATCGCACCAAAAAGCCTTTGAAACGCTTATCGAGGCGTTGTGTAAAGAACCAATTCTTCAATATCCGGATTTCACAAAACCATTCATCATAACAACGAACGCATCCGATCACGCCATTGGCGGAATTTTTAGCCAAGGCGAAATTGGTAAAGATAAACCCGTTAGTTACACCTCTCGAACTCTTGGAAAACACGAAGTTAATTACTCAGTGAGCGAGAAGGAATTATTAGCTATCATTTATTGTGTAAATCATTTCAGACCTCCTGTCTACGGCCGTGAGTTCTTATTGGTAACGGATCACAAGCCGCTCGTATGGCTTTACTCCGTAAAAGACCCGGCCAATCGGGTTGTGCATTGGCACCTTAGCCTTGCTAATTATACTTATAAAATTGTATACAAACCAGGAAGGATAAACAGCAATGCTGACGCCCTCTCCCGGAATCCGCCAGTCAAAAAACAGACTGTGCTCATGGTAAAGCATACACCATGTAAAAGAAAATCCGAATCGCCTATCCCCGAGTGGAAAACGTAACTCGTCACCGCCTAGCCACAAGCTAGTAAAGTTATGTTTCGAATCGCCTTTATCTAGCCGTTTTAGCTATTGGCTACCCAGCCTTGTAACGCTTTGCTGCTCTAGTGACTGAATACAAAAATTAGATGCTGACTAGATAGAAAGAAATATCTCACGGCTGTATGATATTTCTGACCTAGCCATGACCTATTTTTCTTCAGCTAGTGACTGGGAATAAAAAATTAGGTGATGACTAGATACAAAAATTGAATTTTTATATTAAGTCACTATATGCTGAATGCGTTGAAAGCTGTGCCATAGCTAGGTAAAACGGCTAGCCAGTGGTGATTGAGAATATTTATTTCTAGCTAGACAGTGATAAGTTTTGCTTTTCGTTCGAAAAAATATATAATTGTATCCTAGCTACTACCCAGTTAAAGTTAGTGGACAACTAGATATCGCTACCATTTTTTTCGTACGTTGTTTACATTACTGCACAGTATTCCGATGAGTTTCGTGATGTACTAATTACAAATACGGTAATTTTGCTGTAAATAAATTAAACACATTAATTGCAAACTATTTTATTCACGCTTACTGTGACGTGGTTTCGATCCCGGGATCTGGATTGGGAGATTGCGACGTTGTCCACTGAGCCAATCCTTTGTTAAATATGGTATTTCGCATCGGGAACATATGCGGTGATGCACAAAGTTGGGTTATTAAGAACTAGGCGTAGTGACAATGTATGCAAATAACATTAATGAATTAACATGCTAATTTCTTTCTTGTTGAAAGCGATATGCGTGTAGCTACATACCCTCAAATTAAATTCGTGTACTTATTTTGGCTAGTGGCGAATTAATAGTTTTGGCATTATGTAACCTATAATGTTATAACGATGTAAATGTATCGTCAGTAAGGAAGTTGAAAAGTTGTAGCGGTCGCGAGAGCGTGCTCTTCTCTCTCTCTCTCTCTCTCTCTCTCTCTCTCTCCCTCTCTCTCTCTCTCTCTCTCCCTCTTTCTCTCTCTCTCTCTCTCTCTCTCTCTCTCTCTCTCTCTCTCTCTCTCTCTCTCTCTCTCTCTCTCTCTCGCATTTGTGCGTCCGCGGTGCTACAAGCGCTAGGGCTAACGCATATATAATTCGGGCGCCACCGCCGTGGTATTTTGAATCCGTCACACGAACTTTCTATATCGTATCCATAATCATGACCACTAAAATCAGTCGCGTAACTCTAAATCCGATATTTCTGTAAAACGCAATAGATCATATCTCGCGGTTTCGGTTACGGGTACGCACAGTGGGGCAGAATCCCAAAAAGCTGGCCAAAATTCGGAAAGTGTCCAAAATGATCTTCAATTCTCTTCTCGGGGGTTTTCGGGGTCGCTGAATACGAATCTGTTATCAGAATTACGATTTTCAAAATGGCGGACCCAAAATGGCGGACTTAATTCAACCAATTAGTCAAATAATTCAGTAAAAAATACCCAATCATATTTCTTAAGGGTTTTTGGGATCGCTGATTACGAATTTGTTATAGGAATGTTAATTTTCAAAATAGCAGACGCGATATATAGACGATTCCACAAAAATTTTCAATTTTTAAATATTTTTTAATAGAAAATGTTTCATAATATTTTTAGGTTTAAATGAGTAGAAAATCTCTTGAGCCATGTTTTTATTTTTGAACAATTCCTTGAGTACAAAATTTGCAATGAATCAAATATCTGTTATTTACTTCTAGTAACAAAAATCTTGTATATCATCTTCAATGTTGGAATCATTCGATTCGGATTCTGATGTTGACCCACTTGTATCCAAATCGGAATCGTTCCTCATCTCTTGTCTGGTGACTTCAGGTTGTTTTAACATTTCTATAGCTTCTTTATGTAAAGATTTCGCCGGTCTCTGGGGCAATTTCCTGATGCTTGAGAGAAATGGATCTGATGATACTAAGAGCCTATAGAAAATGTCTCTCATATTCGATTCTCGAGAGCATTTTCTTGAATGATGTAACCTGTAGTTTCAGGCAACTTTCTTCAGAAAGTTGTCCGATCGGTAAAAGGGCATATTTTACAATTTCTGCTCCGTGCATCAATACTTTGTGCACAGATGTTGGCATGTAATACCATGGATATAAAGCAACGAATAAACGGGCAGTATTTACACAATAGTCTTTGAATTTTTCTTCGTCTATATCATACCCGCTCGAAATTGCCTGCAAAATAACATGAAATCGGTTAATTAAATTTTCATCGACTCCTGTTATTTCAGCAGATATATTAGCATTTTCGAAAAAGCGGCGGGCGGTATTTCCATCGTTTGAGCTGCCATATCCTGGCTTTGGTCGATCAACGATAAGCCCCAGTGTTGTCTTAAATTGAGTCTGTATGTCTTCCTTGCGTACTTTCACAATCTTTTTCACTTCCTCTTCACGAGCTTGCCACTTTTGAGTTGTGAGCTTATACGACAAATGCAAACAGCACTCGAAAAAACGAATCCACGCATGTAATGTAGATATGCCAAATCTTAAATTATCTGTAGTAATGTCCATTTTTATAATTTTGTCGATGTTATTAAAATCTTTAGAGGTGGCTTTGCACGGGAAGCAGCGTTGTGCAGAAGTGGTACCGGTTACAGCGTTACAGACTTTGCCGTCTATCATCGTAAACGACATATAATAGGTTACTGAAATTGATTTTTCATTTTGTTCAGTAGTGTATGGTGCAAGACCCGCAATCTGCTCTTCAATGTCGGTAACTTCTTTCAATGTTGATTGTACATCTTCATGTACAAACTGCAATCGTATTGGTCTGCAGAATCGAGGAGATGAAGGTCTAGGATTTTTCCACACAATAGTTCCTTCATCCGTCTCGTGATTGTTGTAGATTAATTGCAAAGGTACCAGAGAAGTATAAAAAATGCTTTCATCAGATTTTCCAGCCTCATCAAATTTTTGCTTATAAACACTTTGACCGCTGCTTCCATCACATCCCCATTTACAGTGAAGTACTAATTTTTGCAGAATTTCAGAATTTAGAGTATCGATGGCATCAGCCTGAAGTTGTATAATTCTGTATGTGGTATGATCAAGTAAAGCCTGTAGTTTAATTTGTGCGCACGACTCAGTAATATTCATGTACACAACTGATGGATAACAACGATTTTTTGCTTTTTCTACTTCATGGTATGATGGGTATAATTTGCATTTACGTGCTCTAGCTGCATTTCTTGATAGCTGATAAGAGCGCTTTGATTCTCCTTTCTCGATCATCAAAGAAAGTGTTTCGTCTGGGGTTAACTTTCTCGATCATCAAAGAAAGTGCTTCGTCTGGGGTTAAAGGTGTCTCATTTTTTGACCGAACAGCAGCTATATATTTTGAGGCTCTTGTTGGGCTGGTTGATGTGACATCTTTAAGAACTTGAGCAGCATCCACTTGACCAGAAGTCCTTAAACTCATTTGAGCAGCATACGTCAATTCTTCTGTAGATAAAGTAGAACGTATTTCTTCAGTCTTTCGCCTCTTAGATCTATCGCTGGATGAAGCAAAGGATTTCGAAGGTCGTCCAGATGTTCCTTTTTCATCATTCTTCACAATCTTCTCAGATGTTGATGTTGTGCATTCAGTATCGGATAATGTTGAAAAACATACGGTGCCATTCAACTATTCTTCATTATTTTTTAGAAACTTTTCTTGGCCTCTATTTGCTGCTTTCCATCTGGATCGAAAATTTGCAAATAACAGTTCTAATTACTTTTCATCCTCGTCTACTTGTATCACATGTTCTGTTTTCTTGAAAAATGCATCTTTCAAAACTCCAATAACGAATTTCTGTTCGTTTTTTAAACTGTCCTTCACAATGAAAAAAACATCTCTTCTTGATAATTCCATATTTGAAGATTGGGAAGACTGTAAAATACCAATATAAACATGTACAAAATTGAATGACATTATTTTGAAATCATTTTATACTTAACAAAACTATATACGGTGTTCTGACTCGAAATGTACAAAAATAATTTATTACCACTAAAAATGATTTTATATTTGTAAAGAAAACGAATATTTATGATATAAATGATTAACAAATATATTTACATACATTCTGCACGAAAAAAAACCGAAATTACATGAAATCTGTCTTTACGAGAATCACCTCTGTGTCAGTATACAACAGGTATAATAAAGCCTGAACAGCAGGCGGGCTCCTTTCTTTCATACATGGCTGCTCTAGGAGCCCCTCGTCAGTCCTTGCCGAATCACGGTCTACACTACGTATACACTATGTACGTATACACTAATACACCTTTACTGCCGAAAACCGTTACGCCGTACAAACATGGGGGAAACACAGTTCTAGCTACTGAGAGTTCTTGCAGGAATATTTTATAAAATGTTGAGATTTTCGTAAAGCGCACATTTAGAATAATAAATTACTGTATTAAAATTTAAATGATCTATGAATATGAATCAATAAATGAACATACTACAAATGGAATTGATAAATAAATATTAATCTATGTTAATAGACAGAAAATATACCAACGCGCTGTAACGTAATAATCAATGGATTACATTCACACGTCCGTTAATGTCGCGCCACGTATTTCTCCCTAAAAATTAGTCGAACTATTCGTTGAGCACTCCTGAGCAGCCAGTTTTTTAGTATATTATATTTAGTACTGTACACTATCAGTTTCTTGTTGAAACAAGGTCGAGACTCGCGAAGACATTTTTAAAACTACTTTAGAAAATCGATTTTCGAAAAAAAATGTATAATTTTTTATGTTTACTTGTTGCAAAATTTAGATATTTCAAATATAAAATAAGCAATAACTGTGCATAATTATATTTTCTGCATACCTTCAGAAAGTTTTTCCATTTTGCAGAATTAAAATTGAGACAGTTTCGTCCGTTTCACAGCACTTCGAAACAGGCAAGAATTTTTCGACGCGTACGCTTGTTTAATGCGTACCGAACGGCGGCTGAATGTCGACTGATGTCGAGGCGACCCTAGAGCAGGTATAAACCTGCCCGGTCCGGAATTTCGTCCTAGGACTATCAGTAAACAAGATCTGAACATATATAGACGAATATATACAACTCAAAAATTTGACTTTTGGCCAGCTTTTTGGGATTCTGCCCCACTGTGGTACGTTACGAAAGGTGCATATCTGTAGACTTTATCCGTGTATACACAGCAACCAAAGGAAGCGATGTGACAACAACAACGCACATTTCCATACGACGTGCCGCGGCGAAACGAAATACTTCGCTTACGCGGATTGGTCGACCACCTTACGGACAAAATGGCATTGACCAACCAGATGGTCGTAATCTCATTGCTCGCAGTCTTTATGACCACCCAACCTAATCTCAGAACCATTCGACATTGTGGTTCCCGGTGCTTTGTGTTCCTTGGCCGGTGCACGTGCGAACATTAATAGATGTGTTGAAATAGTACATTTCATCATTAAGACTGAAGGTACGTTATTTTTCACGACGAGTTATTATTCAACGGCTAACTTCATTTTCATTATTGTTATTATATCTATATTAGGTTTTAAAATAATCTTTGTACACGAATTCTCGAATCTCCTTTAGATGCCGTTGCCCAAAAAAAACCTACCATTTAAAATAGTAAATTTTACGTGAGATCGTTTGAAAAACGATCAAAAATCCATCGATTGCGTTCTTTAAACATGGCTATTATTGGATTCTACAACGTGCCAAATTATTACAAAATTCATGCCACCTCCATATACGGTGAAAAAGTGCCGCATTCTACATCAATTGGTAAAGAGCCAAAAAAATGCTCCCGAGAATTGGCCAGAGTATACAGTCACAGTATTGACAGGTGCAGGTACAGTTCATTTCTATATTTTGTACGCTTTCTCTTCACTTAACAGTTTAATACTCCACACAAATATTTAAATATTCTAGCATTTTATTCCGAAGCGTTAGTGAAAGTGGACAAATTAAAAAACGAAGACTATGTCTACACCACGGATTGCAATAATAATACTGATGATGATGAAAATACAAAATTTAACCAAGAAAATCAACAAAAAAACAAGGTCTTCCAAGTGTACTTGGATTAACCGGCAAAAAAACAAAGCCCAGAACGTATTCGACGGACAGCGGTAAGGAACATTATCTCATTTTCACATCTATTTCTACAATTGTTGTCTATATATGTACATATAGATCTCTAGATAAAGATCACTCTAATATAAATATTTATATATTTATATACACTACCATCCTAAAGTTTTCAAACACTTCAGATAATTGTAAAGCTTTCGAATGGTATTGAAGTTTGCATCGTTGGAACACAACAAACGTTTCGTTTTGCATTTTTTTTTCTATATTTTTATTATTATAGGCGATCTTTTTTTATAGATTTATAATGTAGATCGCCAAATAAATATCTTGAAAAATAGTGGAAGGACTTGTGTAGGTGAAATACGCCAAAACAATTTAATGCGTTGCAGTCCACCGATGCAAACTTCAGTATCGTAACTTTCGATCATTGGATAATGAGTCCTATAATTCACAGATATTTGTCTGTACCTACTCTTATATTTTTTAGACGCGTCTCAAGCAACTGTGGCATCGCCAAAACAATGATGACCCAATATGAATACACACACAAACACACACACTAATATGGATATTTTTATATACTACCGGCCTAAAGTTTTCGGACACCAGATAATTGAAAAACTTTCGATCACTGGATAATTGCCAAATAATCTTGGAAAAATATAATTCTTTTCATTTATTTTACGAAGATACGATATAGCTCTGTATGATGAATTATATTATCCTAAGATAATTTTGCAATTATCCAAAGTGATAGTAAGTTTTGCAATTATCTGAAGTGTTCGAAAATGTTTTGCCGGTAGTGTACATCTGGGTCTCCATTATTCGATGTTAATATTTTTCAGTTGGCTCTATCCAAATTATGCAGCCATATGATACATTTTTCATATTTCATAGAAGTCGCATATTTTATCGTTATTGGTGAAATTCGTTTGCAGTATTTTGACACGAAATAAAAAATGTATTAAAATCGAGTATTTGGGCACGTGTTAAATATGTCTGAACCTCTTACAATTTTCAGTATTAAAATCTTCAGATATTTGTCATTGCCTACTCTAATAACATTTTTTAGACGCGTCTTGAAAAGTTGACGCATTGCTAGAACTATGACGACTAGATACGAACACACACGCGCGCGCGCACACACCTATATTTAAAAGGGCTAGGAATTCAGTTTATACTAATATAACATTGTTTGTTTGAATAGATTCATCAACCAATAAAAAAGAAGATTCCAGCGACAACACACCATCAGGGCGAAAACATGCCCTCGTGGAATCGAAACAGCACAAACCGCAAAAAATCGGCGATGATTCTCAAGGTATTACGACAATTCTTATGAAAACAAAAAGTATTCGATGCATTCAAATAATGAATATAAAATATTTCTTTCAGAAGCGTCCGTTTCGAGTCAACCATACGGAGAGCAACAACATATCAGTGACGACAATATTGCGAAGAATGCACCTTTACCCGCAATGGCAACAGAAACGCTCACAAAATCTAAGTAACTTATTTTAGTATCTGACTGTAACTATTATTTATTTTATTTGTTTTTATGATCGTGCCATTATCGTAGATTTCAGGCGTATTTTGTCAGATTTACAAGTCATTATTCACGATGAGAAATTACTCCGGAACGATGTGGAAATCTTGAAAGATAAAATTGAGCGCTATCACTCGGAAATGGGCGTCGAACATGGGAAACCATCCGTACACTGGACGACTGAAAATGCTATTAACTGGCCTCTCCACACAAAGGAGCAATACCTGAACTCCCTATTAGCAGACGACAACATCCGCAAAGATTTTGTATGTTATCTCGTAATTGAAAACAAGTATTTGCAATTTTAAATTCCAATTTAAAACAAAGTACATACACGTACTGCTTTTTATATTATTTCAGGTAGCTGTGATTGGATTCGTTATCGATTCAACAACGGTAATTTCAAAACACATGCTTCGTGTCAATCGCCGCAAAACAACCCTTACCAACTTCCACGATTGAACGGGACGTCCAATCCTAAAGGAGGGAGTGTCACGTCCTTGCGTAACCCAACTCCCGCGAAATAGTTTGCGCCACGTGCAAGGGATTTCTCCTAAAGACGGAAGGAGAAATATCGAAACATATTGCTAAGCCAAACCAGACTGAACTCTCCGTATTTCCCCCTACACAAAAAAAAATATCGAAACACAGAGTTCGAGATTTCAAGACTGGCCAGCACATTATGACAGTGTACGAAGAGTGTACCGTATAACCCAGCCTAAGATCTTTGGTCGTAAAAATATGAAACTACGCGAGTTCACGACACAAGGACTCGGACGAACGAACCAGCCTACTCCTCTGCATGCACAAAAAATACATGCTTCCGAGGAAGGGCCTCTGACTTTTGCAGTAATAAAATTAGATGACATAAGCCACGCGCTTTCCTAGGCTGGTCAACTAGTTCTTTCTCTCTCGTGTGATGCATTCCGTCACGAACAAGGCCTCTTTGTCCCCGCTCCGTTTTCCATATACTCGATAAGAGAAACTGCGCTGAGTTCTTAGAAATCCAGCGCTGATCTCGATTATATAGGCCCTTATCCAATAACACACCGACAGAGTTGTCAGTGTGTTATATATACATTACGGTATGACATAGAACATGATTTGATTCGCGTGGTTGGTCGGAAAAAGGAAGTGAGAGCGAGTGCTCTCACTTCCTTTTTCCGACCAACCACACGAATCAAATCATGTTTTATGTCCGGACTACCAGTCCTAAAGAATTAGCACGTCCCCTTTTTAACCCTCATCCCGTGCTATTACGCTAGGCGTAGGCAAGGAAGAGGGATACCACACATATATATATATCCCCACGTGCCCTCAGGACGTGACACGAGTGCTCAAAGAACAAGGACGACGGCACGGAGAAACGGACGGACGAGAAATTGTTCGAATACGACGTTTAACTTTTTGACTGTGATGAAAATCGTCACGCTTCGCCCAAAAATGTAAGTAGTCTTTATTCTCAACGTTTCTTCTTTTGCAACGTGCTCTCGCAGGCTTTGGCGATTCCGTCTCTCGCTATTCCCTACACTTATCTCTACGCTATTCCCAGTTCCTCAGAGAAGCCGGTCGACGATGTTATCCATAACCACTCGCTTCTCGATGCACCATCTTGAATAAAACTGCTCAGTTGTCAGTGCGCAAGTCAGTGCGCTTGTAAAATGTTCACAGGGATTTTATCATTATTTCTAATGTGCCTTCATTCTCCTGGATTGCTTCATTCTTGACGCAACGCAAACAAGCCATGACCACTGAGCCGGAGGATTTGTTGAAGCTGTTGGATTCGAACTCCGAAAGTGTTCTCACCGTCGACGAGGTCAACCCCAGCGTGACTTTTCACACGGTTCGCACCAGCGAAGCCACCGCGGAGGAGGCTCTTTTCTTCTCGAACAATAAGAAGGAAGTCGGAAAGCAGGAATCGATCGAGTCATTATGATGGAACAGGGTTTGTAGGGATTTTTTATATTTGCGTGCAATGATCTGGTTCTGTTTAACGCGTCGCCAATTAATCAGTTGCTGAGGATTAATCGTGATGATTTTTATTCGATATTATAATCTCAAGGAACGTAAAGTACGAAAAAATACATCAGAAGTTAATACAGAAACTGTTCTTTATTTTAAACAGAATTTTTTAGGTCGGCGCCAATAAATAAAAAATATATAAACAGTTGTCTATAATAATAATTGTGTGGTTGTGTTTCGACAATTCGAATGCAAATGCATAGAGCTTTACAGTAAATGAGTTTGAAAAATGTTCAATGTTTGGCACTGACATAACTTTTTTGTATATAGTTAAGAATTATATAAATATTAAAAATATAAATTTATATACTTTTCATTTTTTTGTCAAATCGGTTTCATTTTTCGCAATTCTTGCAAAAAGTAAATTCTCAAAAAATTCCAGAGAATTTTTAAAATTTCTCTCACTGTTCCTTGATTATTCTAGGAGGAAGGACTTCTTTGAGTTTTCCCTGTTTTCCATATCCGTAACAGCCATGTTAAAGAGTATAAGGGGTGAGCGGCAGTCAGGATAAAAAAAATCGGTTTTTTTATTTCCATTTTCTTGAAGTATGATGTTTCTAAAATATTCCCTGAAAATTTCAAGTCAATCCGATGAAGAGTTTCCGGGATATCCCGCAATTAGTGAAGGGGCGTCGTGTCCCCATGGCAGGTAGCGGCTAACAAACGCACAAACGATAATACCCGGGACGGCAGAATGGTTCGAAGACAACAGCAGATATTTCGGAAGCTTCCACATCGGCATAAGCCCTATTGTATGGGCCAGGAATTGATGATTCGATGTAAGTAATTTTTTAATTAGTATTTCTATACATAAATCAAGTGTAAAATTAGAAAACTCCGTCAGAAATGTTCAAAAATGTATTACTCAAAAACTATGAACTTAGCAACTATGAAATTAAAACAATTTTATTAAGAATACTTTCCGTTTAAAATTGCCCAAAATATCTTTAAAAAAATAATCCATCCTGAAAAACTTTAATTTTTTGAAAAATTGTTATAACGATTAGCTATAAACAATTGAATGCTCGAGTTTTCGGCAAAAAATGTGATATTCGGATTCAGCGGATAAAAATACATATAAAAAGTTTAGTTTCATCCATCGAGCTAAAAATTTTACGAGCATATAATACCGTATCCACATCGAAAACCGTTAAACGCGTTTTTCTCGAAACTATAGGTTTGTTCGCGCTAGCTGCACTCTACATTCGGCAGTGTAAACGGAACTAGGGCAGTGTTTAGGGAGTGAAGTTTATTTCCTCTCGGGTAAGCAACTCTAGCGCGAACGCGATAGTGTACAGGAAACATGGCGGCGACCTAGTGGAACACACCTTAACCTTAAACAACACATGAGATTACGGAGTCTCATCTAACCGTTAAAGAGATATACCGTGTAACCTCAATTTTTTTTTATCTCGTAATCTAATTACGATGGACGGTGTTATTGAAAATACTAACTTGTACTTGCCATTGCGGTCGGAACGGATGTATTGATACCAGTTTTACATAGAATAGAGTGATAGCGATAAGATCGTAGAAATCCAAAACGTTCCCAAATGCACAACAAGTTGTTGTCAGCATCAACGACTAAGCCGCCTTCTGAATCTCGGAACAGCACTGCTGACTTAATTTTTCTTCCATTTCCATGTTAGCTTCTGTTTGCGTTGATAGTAGATTGGAACGTATTGTGATACTGCGAATTTACAATAAACACTTGTCATTATATTTTGTCAATTTTTTTATCACCTTGATCAATAGAAACTGATAATTATAATACTTTGTTATTTTGAACCTTTATTATTGATTGTTTTTCATAATAAATGAGAATTTGTTTGTGATTGCCTTATACATTTTACGTTATGTCGTGCTCACCTCTGTATACACTCGCTGACAGTTTCGCTGGTTATGGGGTTATTTTAGTAATATCACCGGTACACTTTTCGTGTACTTTTACACCTCGTCAAGATCGAGTGTAGAAAGTCTAGGGTTAGTGGCACGAATGTGTAGCTACACTCGTAACGCGAACAGCAACGCGTGACGTCATTTCCGTTAAAACGAACGCGAAAGTGTACACTCCCTAAAAAAGTGTAAAAAGTGTAGCTAGCGCGAACAAACCTTATGTTTTTCAAGTCGGTGACCACTATAATTCGAAAACTAATGTCCTCTTGATAGCATTAAAAACTAGTCCCTAATCGAAGGATTTTCATTTTTGTTAAAAATTTCCATGTTTTTTATCAACAAACGAGCGATTAGTTGGTCGACGATGGAAAGTTATCTTCGATAACCATCGATTTCGATAAAACATTTCGATTAAAAAAAGCTTCGATTAGGGACTAGATTTATTATTGACATAATGATTTTTTTGTTTTTTCTTTATTTTAGATGAACCAGTAAATTGTTATGATGGTCACCGCAAAGCATTACATGCCGAAGGGGGCCCAACAATGATGACGATATTTTTATAAATAATGAATATTTTTCTTTGAAAATTTGTACAAGTCAAGTTGAAATATAAAATAAAATGTCTGTGTAACCACTTTTGTAAAACAGACTTAATTACTATAAAAAAAGAATTAATCCTTGTTTTCTCACGCCTCTGACAGCATCTCACCCCTTAAGACTACTGTGGAAATAACAAATACTCGTTCATCCCTTGAGGCAACTCAAATTTAAGAGGTAGGCAGAATTGCAGATTGAAGGTACACTTATGATTAGAACGATGGAGCTGCTGGTAAAAATTTTACCGCATTTTTCTCGACCCAATATTTTTCGAAAGGGCGTGCTCGATTTCTCGACATATAATGGACGGATTGACTTGAAATTTGGTACACTTATTCAATGTAGCTTAGTCTTAACCGACGTTTTTCTTCTTAACATTTTTTTAAATAAGTTATAAACAATGTTATTTTTCTTCGAAAAATCGAAAATCAAATTTCGAACATTTTTTTTATGAAAAAAAACATTTTAACAAATTGGGTCAGGTATTAGCTAATATTATCTATTTTAAGAAAAAAAAATGTTTCTTTTATTTCAGATCAACCGGGTGGCTAAAGTCAAGTACACCGTTAACGTCTTCCCTCACACTCGAAGGTCCCAAAGGTATTTCGACACCAAAATCGAAATGCTTGTAGACGATTGAAATTCAGATCACTAAGAGATTAATTTAGGATGCATTATCTGTCCAAAATTAATCCGTTTCACTACATAGTTTCGGAGATTTTTATGGCTCAAGTTGAACCTTCATCCACTTGGAAATACACGTGACTCGTTGTAAACAACAGTTCTGTTTGGGGTTTCTGAGGGCTGCAGGGATTAAAATAATGCTTCGATTGAAATTTAAAAAAAACTCAACAATCTGCGATTAGTGTTAGAAATGGCGTGTTAAAAAATTAACGGTTTCTTTACTTGGTTAATTTGTTTAATAATACTCGAAGAAAGGTGTGACTTTTGAGTTCAAAAGGTTTTAGGACGTTAACGACACTTATAGGTTAAGTTTTATTAATGTTATAGATGGAATAAATAATTACATTTCTTATTTTACTTTTTTTGAAATGCCTGCCAGTTAATACTTTACTTTGTCGAGTAGGTTACTTGGGAGAGCTCGTTAACGTGGTGTTACCACACTTAACCTACAAGTTTTTTAATGTCTGAAAATGAACCGTTTGAGCTCAAAATTCACATCTTTGTCCCAGCATTATTAATGAACCGAGTGGAGAAACCGCTTAATTGTTTAATACGATATTCCTAACACAAATCGCAGTTTGTTCAGTTTTTTAGATTAAATCGGAGCATTATTTTGACCCATTTGACCCATTTTTGAAGATTCAACTTGAACCTTCAAAATCTCCGAAACTATGTGGTGAAACGGATTAATTTTTAGACAGCTAATGCATCGTAAATTAATCTCTCAGTGATATGAATTTCAATCGTCTACAAGCATTTTGATTTTGGTGTTGAAACTCCTTAACCCAATCGTTCATAACTTATTTGATTATAAATATTTTTTAATGAAATTTGATACACAACTTTGTTAATATGCCTACAAATAAATGTCTAAACGACTTTTCAATCATCATATTCCTTCAAAATTAGTTTGAAAAAAATGTCACAGTAGTCTAACCCCTTGAGACATGAAAACGATTAGGAATCATGAACATGCAGAGATGAAAAAAAAATGGAAAGGAACTTTCGTTGCATTCCAACGATGCAAACTCCAACGCCATCAAAAGTGTCACGTCCTGAGGGGACGTGGGAATAAATATTTGCGGTTCCCTCTTTGTAGCCTACGCTGAGCGCAAAAGCTCGGGATGAGGGTAGAAAGGGGTTGTGCTGAGGTAAAAATGGGATGACGCGATTATCAGATTAAGGAACAATTGGACAGACTCAAATTCTATCGACTCGGGGTTTATTGGAATTAACCAATTTAGTTGAGTCGATTAGATTAATAATACAGAAAATATACATGAAATATTTCGCTTACATTTGTCGATGCGCCGTGGGTACAATGGTTGGAGATACGGAGGGTCGAATTGGGCCTTCGCAGGTAGGCCGGACCGCTCGATTGTGTAGGCTTCGTTACAGGATTGACGGAGCTGGCATTCTTACCGGCTGGCGTTGATACCATTTTTATTACACGAGTATTTCTCGCGAGCCGAATTTGAATTAATAGATTATTTGCGCACTACGGAGTTAGTGAAACACTCAATGTAGACACTTCGTAAACGTTTTTATAAGCCGTGCTTTTACACAGTATAGACGAAAGATTTGTAACAATTTTACTGGAGATTTTCAATGTTTAAAGTTCGAATTCGTGGTTTGCTGTCAGGAGACAGTTTTCGTATTCTTCTCATGAAAGTTGTTGGGAAACTATTTCAACCAGTGGTGGTGGAACGCTGACTTTCTGTAGGATAATTCTTCACCAAGTGGAAAATAGGAGAGGTTTCGTTAATGGGGGAAGAAGTGCAATTTCGTGATGCGTTTTCCTTAGGAATTGGTGGAAAAGACATCGAATATAGGTATCCTCGGGTGATTGGTCGAAAATAGACAGTGGAAGCAGGACGTAGGTTACGATAGTCACAATCGCTCTATTTCCAGGAATTGGAGCTGCGTTTCTTTATCTGGGAAGGTGGAAAAATACATAGTGAAGAACAAGGGGCCTTGTCAGCAACGAGAACGCACCGCTCGAGATAGGGCTTGTTGACCAAGGCCCGCGAGTGCACGTGGTGTTTTATGACAGGGTAGTTTCCTAGGTTCGAAGATTTTATTCTGGCGAGTGTGTATTTGTTCTTCATAGGGTTAAGACCGCTGTGCTCTTGCGTGGGAAAGTACGTGAGACGCTTACTTATTATCAATAGCCTACATTTCCACTGTGGTAGGTCTAAGCCTAAAGCAAAATATACATTTTTACCGAAAAATGAAAATGCCACTATGACGCGTATGTGGTCGTTCTCGATTTCCATGGGAAACCGCGGCCCTGCGTCTTCGGCGGGGCTCAAGATGATAAGAGAAAGCGAGGAAAAGAAATACATTTTACGCATTTGGTCGCGACGTGATACCCCCCCTTTAGGACTGAGCGTCTCGCTCGATCAGGTTCGTTGGGGGTCCATTGAATTTTTTTTCGGACACTGTGCCCGGAGTGTCCGTTTTTATCATTGGTTATTTTGTTTTGACTCTGACAAATTTTTTTAGTTGACACTCTGAGCATTGTTGGATTCTCCTTCAGACATCCGATTTCAAATCGTCCCAAAAATATTCGCGTTCAAATCTGTTATATGTTTTTACGACACCTTTCTGACCTCCGATTCGTGATTTGTGCATCCCGTAAAAAATGGAATCTGGGTTTTCAATTGACACATAGCGGAGAGTACCTAAGCAAATTATTATTTTTATTTGTCTGTTCTTGAATGTTTCTTTTATGATGCTTATGACGTCGGTCCATTCTATGTGTTCAATGTGATTTGTGTGGCAGATGATCCACAATTAGAGTTTGAGAATTTCGCAAAGATCTCCCAACTCTTTTACGCTTTGTTTAATGTCCACAAATATGAAGGATAACGAACCGGAACTCTCCTTTGATAACTAATGCAATATGATATTTTTTCTCAACCTTTTTGCTGTAGGCTTGGCCTACTGTCAAATCTTTCCAGAGGGAAAGTTTGTTCAATTCCAATAATTTTTGTGCTCCAGAGTCGCATGGTTTACCAGCCGAATCAACAAAATAGACTAGGCGATCGTTTCGGAAATGAAGCAATTCCTTCATCGTGACACAGTTAGCAAATTGGTATTCAGGTACCTTTGTTCCGCGAGTAAGAGGTATCTGAACTTCGGAGGATTGCGAGTCAACCGAATCGGAGTTAGAATCTGTTGGATTGTTGGAATTGGAATCAGCGGAAATTTGGGAATTAGGGATACGAGATGCGTTGCTCTGGCTAGGGCCCTTAGTTGTTTTCCGGTCAATAATCTTTTTGGGGCGGCTAACACGTGTGGGTCTTATGACCTCGGCTTCTGTTTCATCGCCACAACTTTCCTCGTAGTTTACGATCTTACGGTTTTGGCGAGTAAGGTGCCGGGATTCGGAACGCACATCTGTCCCTGTTGGTGAGGGTGCATGGGCTCTTGCCGGTGTATCGTCGCCAAATGATGTTTTCCCTCGTGCACTTTCTTCTGTATTTGGAGTTATGTCGTTCTTCGCTTGAGAGCGAGTGACGACGTTTATTTTTTTCCTGAGGGATGGGATGGACAGCTACCTGAGTTGTGAACCAATGGGACTTCCACTTTCCGCTTCGCTACTACCGGATTCTTTTGGTAGGCGGTTTATTTCTAGTAACGCATCTCCGGCTTGTTGCCGTTCGCAGTGAGGAATGGTTTTAATCTCTTCTAATTTTTCAATCGGTTTACGCGACAAGGTCTCAGCATTTATAATTGAATGTACTTGGCTTGTACATGACGTCGTGGTCGTATTCTGAGAGTTTAAGTCGCAATTTTAGGACGCGTGCGTTCGCGTCTTTGGCTATTTTAAACCAGACCAGGGGTTTATGATCAGTTACCAGAGTGAATTTCCTACCATATATACAGGGTCGAAACGCTTTTACGCTGTGAATGATAGCCATTGCCTCTTTTCGTAGGTGTCGTACCGAAGGGATGCCCCTCTTAATACGCACGATGTATAGGCTATCGGTTTGTCTTTACCTATTTCACCTTGTGATAGAACTCTGCCTAAGGCGAAGCCGAAAGCGTCTGTTGTGATGATGAATGGGTTTTCAAAATGAGGGTATTGTAGAATGGGAGCTTCGCAAAGTTTATTTTTCAAAATAACGAAAGCTCTTTGCGTTTCGTCCGGCCATTCGAAACCGGGTTTGTCTCTTAGAAGGCGAGTTAGTGGGTTTGCGAATTTTTGAGGAATCTTTAATGAACCTACGGTAATATCCCGTCAAGCCCAGAAATTTCCGAATATTTTTAACGTTTTTGGGTATTGGGAAATCCTTGACTGCCGATAGTTTGTTCGGATCTGGTTTCAGTCCGTCCTTACCAATTATATGTCCTAGGTAATTGACTTCTGTTCTGAGGAATTTGCATTTGTCCGGTCGCAACTGGAGATTAGTTTTACATAATCGTTCCATCAGTTCCTAAAGATTTTTACCGTGCTCCTCTAGATCCTTGGCATTGATCACGATATCGTCGAGATAGACTAAGAGGGTTACTCCTTGGAGTCCACTCAATACGACATCTATTAAGCGCTGGAACATCGCCGGGGCATTTTGAAGCCCGAAAGGCGTTCTTGAAAATTCGTAGTGATCATATGTAGTAGAGAACGCGGTTTTCGATTTGCCTTCGGGGTTCATTGCAATCTGATAGAACCCGGATGCCAGGTCAAAGACTGACAAGTAATTTGCGCGCCCCAATTGGTCTAAAATATCGGTAATGTTCGGTAGTGGATATGAATCACCAATTGTTTTGTCGTTTAGGGCTCGGAAATCAATTACCATCTGCGAACGTTTATTACCGTTGGAGTCTGGTTGTTTTCGGCACTATCCGAACAGGACTGTTGTTTGGGGATTGAGAATGATCGATAATCCTCGAGTCCAGTAGCTCGTCTACCTGACGATGGACTTCACCCTTAAGGGCTCCAGGAAACCTATACTGCATGGCGTTGACCGGCAGGATCTTGTGTCGAAGTACACGTGTCGACTCGAATGGTTCCCCCTTTATGTGAAATCTGACTGAGTATTCTTTAATCCTTTTTTGACGTGATCTGTTACGTCCTGGCGATCTCGTCCTCCACTCTATATAGATTTTGTGTACATATATAGATATATCTATAAACATACATATACTTACATACATATACACATATACGCATACATATAGTATATATATATATATATATATATATATATATATATATATATATATATATATATATATATATATATATATATATATATATATATATATATATATATATATATATATATATATATATATATATATATATACTTATACAAATTTATTCGTATGGCCTCTAATACAAGAATATTTTTTCCGTTAACTTTAATTCATATCATGACGAGCGCATTTATTTTTCATCATCCTTTATTTTGTCTGTGCACATTCGACTTCCCCTAGTATGCACCTACTCCCGCTGAACGCGCCTAGCTAGCGCGCCGAGCTCAGCGCCCGCGCGCCCTCACTCTCTATCCTTGTTTCTCCCTAATGCTCGCGCATTCTCCCTCGTACACACGCGCCCTCGCTTCGTCTCTCTCTCTCTTACTCATAGCTACTATGGCAAATAGACGCTTCGTGACTTTTCCAAATTACTTTATTGCCCCTTGAGTCGAACGAACGCTTCCCTTCGAGACATTTTCCAGAAAACACTCGAATTGCTTTATTGCCTCTTGAAATGAGCAAGCGCTCTTTTTACAGTATAAGTTTCGTCTTGTACGCTTTCCCATTTTCAAGTATATAATAGAAGACATTAAGCAGATATTTTTCCCGAACTTTCCCAGGGCATGTATATCTCCTTCTCTCTCGCACTCGTCGCGTCTCTTTCCGACGCGCCGCCATAATGCAAGACACGTGTTGCACGTAGGCTTCTACGAAATAATGCTTTAAATAATATCGCATCATGCCAAATCCCAAGAACTAATTAAAAGATAAACAAATCGCTATCACTCTATACCTCATAGACTAAACATCCGCTCCAATGCAAGTATCACGTATCGCCTCTTTGTCCTCTTTGTCTCCTATCCAATACCATTATTATTATTTCCACGTGCAGAATATTCGAGGATAAATTCATAAACGCTCTAATTAATAAAAAGGATTATTCAATAAGTAATTAGCGCCGTCACAATGCAACTAACAATATTATTAAATAATCAGAATAAATATTCTACGCAACAAATAAAATACAAACATTATCTTAGTTATTTACGTTAAGCGATAATTGTTATAATTTCGGTATTATGGATATCACAAGATATCTCATGCGCTACTAACGTAGTTATTAAACAATCAACTACCATATACATTCTTATTTTTCACGCATATACCAAAGTAGTATGGGGGCCGCTATGGCGAACCCCACTCCTCATCCCTACTCCTACCCCCACTTCTCGGTAGCCGAGGTGGTAGGGGGTGGAGTGGGGATGGTCGTCATTATCCCCCGACCCCTCCCCCCTCGTCGGTATCCGAGGTGGAGGGGATGGAGTGGGGATTCCCCCCACGACCCGCGGGGTATGGAGGGGGGGGGGGCTGGCTGGAGTGGCGGGTTCGCCATAGTGGCCCCCTTTTTTTTGCTTCACTAAAATATATTCACAAAGTATACATTTTTATGATATGTACATGATATCGCTGTTAATTAACCGTTTCAACTGATGGTTTATGAGATTATCGGCGACGCTTGTTTTGGCGCGTGCGGAGAGTTCGCCGGGAATACAGGATAGGGTGCGTTGAACGCGTTCCTGGATTTTCGTCTTCCTTTTACGAATCCGTCGTCGTAAACGACGCGCTGTCATGCTGAATATTTCGGCTGCGATTACGCTGACAAGTGCATTTTTACACTTTGTCACGTCCTCGGTGGAGCGATGAAGCCATGCCATGTAGCCGTTTATGCGTTCCTCCAATAGCTGCAGCACGACGATGTCATCTTTTATAAAGGTGAAGAACGGCGCCGCATGATGTATAGCGTTTACTCCGTAGTCGTTACAGTTTTGGATAGTTACGGTGGGCCGTTTGAGATGTTCACCGTATTCTAAATTGTAACTATCGCAGGAAACCACGGTGTGAACCGTAGGAGTGTTTCCCGCGCCGTTGAGATACGCTGTGATCGTAGAGAGACGTTCGCGAAAATCCAACCACGACGGAGTATTTAGCGTTGTCCAGCCGTTGCTGTCGCATATGAAACGCACGACGGGGTGTAATTGATTAGCACCGATAACTTCAATACCCAACCGCACACTTTTTGTCAAGCAATTGTTGAGATTATGGGATATATTTGTAGTAGCAGCGGGTACGGTTTACAGCAGCGATTATCGGAAGCCTCGCTTGCCACGGCTGCTCTCAGTAGACTGAATCATGCAAGGGAGATGTCGTTGTCTTTCGCGGGAACTGCAGACGCTGCACTATTCGGCGGCTGGCTTGAATACCAGACTGTTAAAATCGTCCCCGAAGAACTCCATGAGATGATTATTCTCGCGCGCAGCCGTTGCCATCTGCTGGAACAGCGTTTCGTTTTCCAGAACTTTGGTGAATCTAGATGGTAGAAAGCACGTGAACTCCCTGTCCACTTCAATAATGATTCGGGGCCCGAAGCGTGTTTTTACGACCCGTACATCAGAAATCTTGTAGTCGGTTTTTAGCGAAAGCTCCGATAGTTTTTTCGTCGGCAGGGAGTCCGACAACTTTCCGATCTTGTTGATTTGGGAGAAGTCCATCGCTGATATTGAGCTTTTGAATTTCACGGGTTAAAATTTGTAACGCTGTTCTTCTCTGGATGAGTGTTTGAAGAGCAGCTAACTTTTGCAAGAATGCTTCAACGCGTACTTTTAACTCGCACCGCTTCCTCTGCATATGCTTCTGCTGTTGCCACCCGAGAACGACTGATCCCTTATAGCCCTGCTACACCCACCCACCATACCCGCAGCTTCCCCCACCGCGTTTCGCCAAGAGTCGCGCAAAACAAAATGGCTGATGTCGGAGAGCACCAGGCGGAGCCTCTAGCAAAATTGCTGACGATGTCGTTGCTATGCGCCGCTGAATAAAGTTCGAGACACAGAGAAATATTTCAAGTGTCATCATTTTATTGAACGGTTGGCGATTACGGGAGCAGCAGCCCTGTACACAATGTAAACTTTTATAATTGAAAGAATTGCTGCCTCCTGTGGGCAGACCCTTATTGAACATTTCACGCGTAGCTTTATTCTGCTTACGGGTAAATGTCTTGTAGTCAACGTAAGTTGTAGGGTAAACGTCAACTATGTTATCGTTGCGTGATAGATCATTTGAAAATACGCTTCTAAACTTATGCATACCGAAGCCAGTACACATATAATGAAGAAACATAATGCAATATTGTCCGCAGCACTGCGAATCCGCAGCTTGAAGAAGCTGATCAGTGCTGTATCGGAAGAGTTTACAGTTTCCTCGGAGTCGTCGGAGATGCTGTAGGATGATTGGTGGTAGTCCGTAGCTGTCGAAGTACCATCCACGTCCGTCACGATCGACGTACATGGCGATCCAGTGGGTACTGGGCTGTTTATATCCATCTGTATTCGCGACAATAGCCGTTGGTTTTGTCCAAACTTTTGGTACGCGATCTGCGGGGTATACACCAACAGCGTGCTTTTTATATCACGTAGAGAGTCGAGGATTTGAAGGCTGTTCATAGCAGGACTCGCCGCAGGGCAAGCCAACCGATAACGCTGTTGTTGTCCTATATTCCCATAGCGACTCGCGACGTTCACTCTGACAGAGCAGCGTTTTAATCCTCATCACATTATCCAGGGCACACTTATACTATTCATTTTTCCGTATAGCGGCGTGATATGAGCAATGTGTACCGGCCCCCGGAAGATGCTGAAATGAGATATTATCCTCGTCCTCCTCCAAATTTATAATATAGTAGCCGGTGAGTTGCGCTAAATAGGATGATTCAGCGACACCTCGTACAAATATCCGCGTGGAATCGGTAGCGATTACCCTCAAAACTCTCTCAATGCAGCGTAATGGTGGATGACCATCGAACGATTTTATACCGTGATGCTCCCGCGTCACCCGCTCGTACGTTCTTTTCACATCCGCCGGTAATTGTCTGTATGTGTGAGGTGGAGCGACGATCCAATGATCGTGCCACGATGAATCGATTGATGCAGCAGCCACTTCTTTCGGTATAAAGTTGTAGTGCTTATCCGTTAAGCCTTGTATGTCTATCGCGATACTCATGATGGTTCTGATGTGAGAGCTCTGCTCGAACTGAAGAGCTCAACCGCTGAAATCTACAATAACTTGCCGGGAAGCATCAACCTCCACCACGTTATCATATTCCGCATACACGACACAATTTACCGTTGAAGTTATTGCCTCGCCGAAGCGTACTTCGAGCCTCACGCTACCGTGTTTCACCAAATTCCAATGACTGTTACTGTTTGCCGAAAGATCGGGCGTTAGATCAAACGCAAAAAGACAATAGCCCCACGGATACGCTGTGCGAGTAATTGAATTACCCTGATTGAGAAAGTGAATGCCAGTCCCTGAGAATAATGTATGATACGCATCCACATATAGATGCGTGTTGTCGAAGTTAGGTTGGAGTGCTTTCGATGGTATCTGCACACCGTCAGCATATAACGCGAGATAATTAATTTTATAATTCTGAAAGTTAAACGGATTGAACGCGCGGCTACCGTTGAATGCTTTATTATCGACAAACCCTATAATTATGCGCTTCGGTAGTTGGCCCAGTATAACATTGTCCAGAGTATCGCCATGCCCCCCTGCATGCATCGATATAGACATAACCTCGGCACGTGCCAAAACACGTGTCGAGTTTAAGTTATTATAGTATAGGTTAAGGATATTTTGCTGTAGATTTTGATAATGCTCGCGCGTGAGCTAAAAGTATACTAGGGGCAATTTTAGCGCGGCGTACGAGAAGCGATGCCTCGGGAATATGCATGCTGAAATCTTTCGAAGAAGTCATAAGACAGAATGCGTCGCTGGTACGTACAAGACGTAATCGCATCTCCACGCCGTTTATAATAAATCGCTCCTGATTGAAAATATCGCAATGGTGGTGGCCGAGAAGATCGATCTCATTGCGGTCATTGAGGACCACTCGACGATTAGCAAGGCCTACATTAGCATCTGCTACATCGTCCATTTTACCGGCCGTATCACTGTACCACAGACAACTTGAAAGATGAGAGGTTTTCGCACCTTGCTCATAATTCAATAAGTTTTCAATGTATGCCCTGTATGCATAAGCATTATTGGGCGGAGATACGAGCTTCTGATTGAGAAATACATCGACTTGATTGAACAGCGAATGAAGTAAATTATTGACGGGACCCACTCTAATGGTAGGGTCGGGTTTCACTGCACTCGAGCGTATTTGGACCCGTATGCTTAGCATGGCATGAGCAAGATCGATGTATTCGTCACCTTGACCAGGTACCACAAATTCTATTGGTGAATCATCCGTCAGAGATGAGATCGGTTTATAGTGCACCCATTGCGTTCCCTCGATGGTTGTTTGAGCCGGTGGTAGCGAGAATAGTTCCAACTCAGACTTCAAACACTCACACGAATGGGCATGTAAGAACGCCATTTTCACGAGAAAATATCTGACACGGTCCTAGCACGCGACTTCTTCTTCTTCGGCGTTCTCTTTCTAGCTGTTCTCTTCTTTTTTTAACACAATTTGTACGTTTTTTCTTCAACGCGGCGGTTTTCTTTTTTAGGCCGATGCTACGCACGCTGTAGCTACTGAGCGAATGTGCAAGCTTGTGATTTTTCGAGGCCTTATATCCTGAGCCCTGCATAAGACTATTGAGTTTTTCCTCAGCTTTTCGCTTCAAACTCACGCCCGATTCACGCAAACGCGATTTGAAGGCTTCCCTAGGTTGAATTCCTGCATCCATTATATCGCTCGCCACATTAAGGCCTGACCGTATAGCCTCTTTACCGACGGCTCGTGCCCCCTGTTTTAAGAGAGGTAAAATTCGACGGAAAAGGCCGCCAAGGGAACTGCCAATACCGTGACCCCGCTGGTTCGACGACCCTATGTATACTTGGCTAATTCCCCCGTACACTGTTCTACCTCCTCCCACTTGTGCGTCAAAGTACGCATCGTAGTAGTTCATGTTGCTCTCTCTCTCTCTCTCTCTTTTCTCGACCACAACTAAGCTAGGCGTTTGAACTGGAGTGTCACGGTTAGCGTTCCACCCTCGAATGGCATCCAATGCCCGAATTCATCTCTTCTATCGATATATATCGTTTGAAAGCGAGTACGTAGAAGAGGTATGTACCGCGGTAGCGAAAAACTTTTGATTTTCACAGAGCCGTAGTTATAATTATTATCAATGTCAAAGGGAACGACACGTAATAATGGCGCGTGTACATCACCGGTCATGTAGGACTCGCAAATATCCGTATAAACAAACAACATATTGGGTATACCGTTCATGAGCCTAGACGGCTGCGGCGCGATATACTGATTCGTTACCACAAGACCCGCGCTGTGAGTGAAGCCTAAAATTTTGTTAATTATGGGGGAACAGTGGAAAGCGTGTTCTAGATTTTTGCACTCGGTGCAGACACGCTCTACCGAGACATAGCCGTTAAGAGTATGCTGGAATTTCAAATGTCCTGCGATACATTGAATTTCATTAATTGCTTCGAGTAGCGTGGAGACGCTACGGTATACCCCAGATGGTACGCAAGCACGCTCGTTTTTAAAATCGACATTGGCCTCAACGCCCGGGGCCACTGCGTTCGTCACTAAACTGATCACGTTTTTTTCACCTTCAGGCGGCACGTGTAGAACAGTCATCGGTATGTGTATTTCGGCTCAGGAAACACCCCATTTACGGTGTAAATTTACACTTTGTGGCAAGTGTGTGGTATATTGCGTCGTCCGGTTATTAGGGTAGTACTTCATGCTGCTATTGCTAGGAGAAGTACAAAGAATTCGGTATCACTCATCGCGCCTACTTTTTCTTTCCCCGCCTTTGGATTCTAGATAACTCGGATTCGTAAAAATACCGTCAATCTCCTCGCCCTTGAGATCATGCAGAATGTACACGATAGGTCGGCTACTCACGGATATACGATGTATCTTAAACAGCTCACTGCTCCAGCCGCTCTCGTATCCTTTAGCAAAGGCAGCCTTCGCGCTACTGATGCAGACAATATCACCCAACTTATATTTAGGAGGCGACCGCTGTACAGGATGCTGTTGTTTGTATCGCCGTATTAGATTATCGCGCCCTTTGGCAGATGTAAGCAGCGTCACAGACGCGGGTGTCATCCTAATGCCGCTATGTATAGTACAATTGTATGCGGAGACTATATTCTGCAAAACGTCGATATAACGTTTTTCGCGCGAATACGTGAAGTATCGCCACATTCTTTCTTTCAACGTTCGATTGAAGCGCTCTACAACAGCTGCTTTTACGTCAGGGTTGCGGCTCGCCCGAAACTGAATATTATGCTTCTGCAAGAAAGTCTGAAAAACTGACCCTGTAAATTCCCGACCCTTGTCCGATTGTAGGCAAACGGGAGATCGGCCGTTTGTGTTTTTTAGCGAGAGTATAAGAGCGTTAGCCACTGTTAAAGCAGCCTTGTCGTACACCGGCTCAACCCACGCGTAAGATAGGTTCACCATCGTTATAACTTTTGAGTGAACGAAGGTCTACAAGATCAGCCTCCCAAACATCGCGAATGTTCTGCACATTGTAGATACGCCGGGGAAATCGTCGACGTATCGCTCTATGCTTGGTGAAAGCATCCTGTGCTTCGAGCCACTGTATCGTTTTTTCTGGGGAGATTTTATTTTTACGACTTGCGCGTAACAGTTTAGTAGCACCGGAAAAAGACGCCTCATGTGAAGGATCAAAGTATATGTTTTCAAGTGTTTTCATACTGACAGTTTGAGAGAGGACCAGGTGAGCCGCCTTCTCTTACCACGCCCGCTCTGTGCGGCTAATTTGTTGCTCTCGCTACCGCTGTAGAACTCGGAATGACTGGTATCGCTAATGTCCTCGTCGTCACCGTCGTCGTCAGCGTCAGTGGTGCTGTTACCGTGGGGCGAGCGTAATGTTGAATTGGCTTGCGTTTCCAGCCCCAGTTCGTCGTTCCCCACAAATTCACGAGGGGCCTGTATAGCCCTTAAAAAATTTGCAAAGACTCTACGGCCCATCGGTTTGGCCATCTTTCTCGCACGCATTGCGTCATTCACAAGATCAACAATGTTTGAATGCTTGATTGTTTCTCCATTGACAGAAACCACACCGGCTGCATCCCAAGAAAAATCTGAGGACGGCGCATCATGTAGTCGTCGCAATAAGAGTTTCGCTTTATTGCGGAATTTCGCAGGTACACTTTCAACGATAATGGAATCGTTCATTCGTGTTTCTGCTGCTACTGTTGCTGATCTTTCCATGGGGTGTGTTTCTTTCTTTTGTTCCTTCACAAGATCATGATACAATTGTGCTCGTTCGCCATCGACGAAATGTAGATAACGCTGTAATACGCGCAAATACGCTAGCCATTTTCCTCGCTCGTCGCTGTACGCGTTAGATTTCAAAATTTCGCTCATCTCCATATCAAGGCGATTCAGAGTCGCCGTAATTGTTTTCTCCGCTTGGCTCATCGATCGTGCCTCGCTATCGCTGACGCTGCGTTTTTGGGAATCTAGTTGTAATAGACGCTCCTCGGGCACCAGAACCATTTTCCTGGCATGCTCCAATATTTGGCAATTAGATTTGACAATATGGTGCCAAGGATTGGGGCTAGCAGCAGGGGTAAAAATCTACCGCTTTGAATGACAAACTTCTTCGTACTTTTTCAGCAACCTCTATTCGCGGCTAAGCGCCTGAGAAGGGGCACGTGGCGGCGCAATTTTTTCCGTTGGTTGGCTTTGAGAGGAATATTACAGCGAAGAACGTTTAAAGCGCACTCGCAAATGCAGCGTATTATACGAGAATCCGCTTTCCGCAAAATAGCCTCACGCTGTTCTTTGGTGAGATATTGAAGAGCGATCAATATCACAACGCTCTTCTTGCAAAGAGACGATCCGTTGCGTGCCATCACAGGCGTAGAACTGGTAATTCTCCACATGTGTCACCGCTTTTTAATTTCTTTCGCGGTACGTAAACGAAATGGCGAGTATCATCAGGGAAAATACATGTGCGGTATCGACAATTATCGGGTGTTGATTGCTTCAGATCTAGCAACAAATATCCGTGCGGTTTAGATGTTGCGTCGTAATAAGCCTCCTGTAGAAATCGTGGATTTTCGGGACATATTTGGCGCGCCAAGTGCTGTATTTGAGCACGATCACGAGGGTTTTTGAAGATAACGATATAATTAGCATTCAAAGAGATATCTCGCTGGCCTTGGCCCTGATGAAACAAATTTTGCGTTGTAAAAATAACGCTCAAGTTCTTATGATGACTGCCTTTGGTGAATAGATCGACAACTGTATTGCTCGATGCTTCACGCATTAGATCATCGATAATTAAGAGCTTCGCGCGGGGGTCGTTTGAGTAATCGGCAGTCTGGGGCAATCCTTCGAGAAATTCTACAGAATCACCGTACCCCGTATATGCTGTCTGCCACTCGGAATAATAAAATATTATTCTCTCCAAGCGCTCACTGTTCATACACGTGATGCATTTCAGAATTTTTTTAACAAAATACGTTTTACCGCAACCTGTCGGTCCGCAGATCATAGAAGTCCAGGGATGTTGCCACCTCGTGTCCGTCGCGGTAAATAAGGAAATTTAGGCTGAGTGCAATATTAAATAAGATTTTCGGGTTTTTACGTAAAAAATATATTTACAGTATATTTTACAAATGGCGATAACCGTAGGGAAGCGATCCATATCGTCCATCACGTCTTCGCTTAATGCTCGATGGCTTGCACGTTTTTGTCTCACCTCGCGTGACAACATGGTGAAGTTCTGCACGTCTAATGGCGTCGTATGATGAAGGATCGTACGGACTCATAGTTTATTAACGCATTGTTTGCAAAATTAAGCGTGATACCCTTAACTTTGCATACCTCGCTCTCTGTCCCGTCAGGCGCACGCACGATGAATGCATACAATTTAGGGCCGCCGGGAATGAAACTTCTTATGTAACTGCCCTCGCCATAGGTGGTTAGCTCGTTAGTTAAATCGCCAAGCAATTGGCCTATCGGGGGCTCGTAGGCATCAGGTTGCTCTCTCGTTACATAAATTACGGAGTCGGTATCGCAGTACAATGCACGTCTTCCCAGACGTTCCAGGTAACCATAAAGTTTTAAACGCGCTTGTGCCGTGGTGTATGCAGCTATTACAGCGTTAGCTATACTGGAGGGTACCACAGCTTCACCGGTTTTAATATAATTGACGTAAAGAATTTCATTGTTCACCGGCAGCGTACCTGTAATATCGTATTCTGGATTAGTTAATAACTCCATAAGTTTTTTGCGCGTTGATACTACGACTCTTTGCGGCAAGTTTTCGCGTTGTCCGAATTTTCCCCAGAACGAATTCAGACATAGTTTGGCGACTGAGCATAGGCCGGGGTTTTTGGTTGTCGACTGACGATTCAAACGAATCCCCTCTGATTGCTCAAAGCTAGCGATATAACGTTCCTGGGCGGATTCATCGCCCAAACAGTTCTCAGGCCATCCGCTCGCCTCCTGCTGGATCTTCAAAAAGGTGTTAATGTACTCGACGAATAAACCTCCCGATTGCGTGTCACGATTGAATTGCGTTACTTCGTATTGCCAGATTTCGGCAATGTGCAGTATCGTGTAACCGCATAAGACGGCTTTTCGCAATTCATCGGCAACCCAGGTCCCCTCGAACACACGCTCATTCGGATCGTCATGCATACACTCTTCCTCATTCATCATCTCGCTGCATGTGTGGCACAGAGAGAACAGCAGTCGCTGATGCATACGCACAGACAAAACTGGGTGATAGAGATCGCGCGGTGGTAGAACGGTACATTTCACCAGGCCTTCGACACGCGCTAGATCGTTAGTGGGTCCTGTCAGCTCTAAGCATTATCCGCCTACATATACTTTCGAATGTCCGATAGGGTATTTACCAAATTTGCAAATATACGGGTACACAGAGCAGACGTCTACGTAGCGCATGCGCTCCGTGTCTTTAACATCGTAGAGCGTCACCATATTCTCCGTGCGACCACCGAAGAAAGCATCACGAGGGTTTAAGGGTTCCGCAGCCGTCATCGGATGATCCCGTATGAGTTCGCGAATTTCAGCACTAGTTTCCAAACGCCTGTCCCACTCGCATTCCCAGATTTCCGTTAACTGATAACCTCCCGAGCGAATTCTATTAGCTATAGCAAGAGTTCTTTCTAACCGCTCGTCCATCGATATATCACCGCGTTGTTTAGAGTCTCTATTGAGGGAGAAGCATTGAGAGCAACCGTGCCAATAGCAACCATGAAATTGTAATACGTACGCGGTATTGTCAGTTTCATAATAGCCGTCGACTAGTAAATTTTGAGGTAGTCTAAATTCGCGCGAACGGCCAGCGTGTATAATACGCTTTCCGAGAGTATGCTCCATCCATACAAGCCATGAAATTGCCTTTTTGATTGGGTATGCACCCACCTATAGCCGCCCAACGGTATAATACCGATCGTATTATCTTTGAGGAAATTTTTCCGAAAGACACTGAAGCAGGCCGAGACTATCGTTGTGCTCTCGTTAAACGGACAAACCCGGCCGCCCATCGTGACGTCGTCCGTGCAGTAGCTTACGAGTTCCTTCGAAAAGTCAAACACGTAGTCTCTGTCTTTAGATTCTTTATATCAGGCTAACAATTTTTCGCGCTCTGCGGGGCGCATCGTGTCGGGAGAATAATACTCTACGGCTGGTACGGGGCCCACATAATTTTGATTTTCCGGCCTGTTAAACAAATGGGGGAAAACACCTTTAATGATAGCGCCTGTGAGACCGAAGGCTTTAGAAAGCGCACTGAGAGGCATGTGAAAATAGTTTAGGCTGTCGAGAAAACCAAGTTTTTCAACACGCATCGAAATGATTTTCGTACCGTTCATAATTATACTCGGCAGTTGGGCTTTTATTTCTTCAATTAAATAGCGCAAAATGAACTGCGCGTCAAAGCCACCGGCATTATGAGCAATACAGATAATACGCGAAAAATGCTCGACACGCTGCATAGCAAGCTCGACCAATTGTCCCACAGGCTGCTGTCGAAATACATATTGTCGACAGTCGCAATACTCGCACGGCTCGGTCATCGAATCACGAGTGCAACAATACGTGCAAACTCGTTGAACTACGCACAAGTTGGGCTCGTGTAGAAAAGTATTCGCATCGCCTGGTACCTGTGTGCATTGCTGAGTCTCAAAATCGTAGAATATAAAAAGTATTTTCCCCGTGCTTTGACCACCGCGAATAGGCTTCATAAAACACATGTGATAATAGGGTCGATCCGCTCTGCATGCTTTACAAGAGGCCACGCCGCAGATGTGTTTTTGTCTTTTATCGAGAGGTTTGACAATTTTCAGGCATTCGCGGCACCGCTTGAACGAGGCACACACGCCGTTTGATTTGCGTTTTCTGTACTGTTTATCAATCAAATGATTTTCGAAACATTGCAGCCCGGAAAACTCGCGCGCGCACGCTTCGCATCGAATAGCTGCATTTACTTCGGGATCGTACGGTGGTGACGTCATGCAACGAGGACACTTTTTTTTAAAAACATCTATGGACAAATCTACGGTATTGTGAATTACACGAGGAGTAAAAATCGCGGCTTCCCACGGCGCCTCGTGAATTTAATATCGGTTGATAATGATGCGAACGCTCGTAATATAAACTGTGCAGCGTGTGTTCGATTTTGCCAAAAGTATTTGAGACTTGCTGCGAACGGCGAACAAAGGTGCATCCCCCCTTCCGAACGTCAAAAATTCATAAACTACTATGGCAATACCGTGCTGCGCGAGATAATTCTGGTAGAGAGCAATCTCACGGACACCGCAGCCGTTTGACTCCCGCTGCATTCGTTAATTCAAGAGCAGCATTTTTCTGCAATGAGCCATTAGTCTGCCTCATGCGTTGCCAGTTTGCGTGTAAACTACCTGAGCGTATTTCACCCCGTTCAGCATACGCGCGCGCCGCCGCCAGTGACCGCGGTAAACACAGAGTATCGGTATTGCGTATCGTGAGAATGGATTTTTTTTGCTACCCCCTCATGTGTTAAGCGTTTTCTGCCAGTGCCCTCAACGCCCCTGACAATACCGGCTTTGATTATGCACGCATCGTCAATATTCAATGATGCAGCACTCTGAGCAACGCTCGTTATCAACTGCCAAATATCATCGAACGCGCAATCTCTAACGGGTCGAAACGAGAGCCAAATGGGGCCGTGCGGTAAGCTGCTCGAGGCAAACGATATACCTTTGTAATCGCCAGCCTCGCAAGACGCTGTGATATACGGCAAAAGGTCACGAAACGCTCCTTCCAGCCATGGTAATAAATGGCCACCAGGTGGGGATTGACGAATGCGTACGGTGATTTCTCGGCCTCGTAGTTGAAAACGCTTGAAGTACCGACGAGCCTCCTCGATGATCTCAATACGCACGCCTGGCGGCTGTACATCGTCGAAGGACTCATCGCGCTGCCGTCTACGGCCGAAACCTTCTTGTACGCCTGTAAAAATGAGTAGGAATGCTTAAAATTGCTTAACCATGTCAATAAGTAAGCTCAAAATGTACCTGATGTTATTGCTACTTCTAACCATGGACGTCTACAAAGCGTCTTCATCAAACAGCAGAGATACTGATGCATAACCTGCCCTAAAATATAATAGCTCACTCTCTATTTTTGCACACAAAATCTTTTAAGTTAATATTAGCTTTTCAAAACCGATAATGTATATACCGATGCGAGTAATAAAGAGGGTTCGTTTACCTGAGTCGTCGCTCGAACTCAAAAGACGATTTAGCCAATCGTCATCAACAGCATCATCATCATCATCATTATCGTGCGGTAGATCGTTTTCACCATGCTGCTGTGGCGAGTCGCCTCCAAAAGGCCACATGCACAGTTCGTTGTCCCTATGCTCGTATTCCTCAGCAGGGTGTTGCGCGTCGTTGACTATCTCGCGAGCCCATTGCTCCAGCACGATGTTGCCTCTCTCGCTTACAGCCTGATCGGCGCCATCGTCGTCGTCGTCGTTACCACGCTCGGGGTTATTCTCGTTAAAACGAGGATTCAAATCTGCATGTGTTTTATTATTTATGTCTGATAAAAACGTATTGTTAATGTATGATAATGTATTATTATTAATACTCACACTCGTTTCTACCGGTAAATATTTCGAACGGGTGCCCCATACTGGATGTAGACGGTAGGACAAGGGTCTCAGCGTCGGAAATATCCGCAAATATATCTACCGGACTTAGAACCGGCTGCTGTAGTACCCCTTTTTCTTCGACATCTGATATGGGGGATAGCTGAAGGTAATCAGGAAGCCTATGAACAGTCTCCTCATTGTTGGTCGCGGGGCGTAGATCAGGACCCATAAGCATTTCAGAGTCGGTACAATTATTGCGCGATGGTCCTTCAATCACGGAATCTAGACGGTCGTCATGCATGCTTTCATCATCTCGTGCTGTTTCTTCTCCACGGCTTGCGCCCCCTCGGCGAGTGCAACTTCTTCATCGGAGCTCGCATCATAGAGCCGGCGATAATCTAGGGTACTTCTGCATTACCACGATATCACACTTAAAAAAGATGTTCGCACACTACGGAGCACAACTTACCATTTATTTCATTGATGAGATTACGTGTGCACGGAGTAGCCTCGAGATTTCTACGCTGGAATTCTTCAAACACACATAGGAGAACCCTGTAGCCTCTAAACAGATCTCTGTTATAGGCCGTCACAAGGGCTCGCAGCGGAGCCCACCATAACACATATTTCAAACGAGTTATGAGAGAATTTTCCGGTAAATATCGCAATTCGGTGCACCAGTTATTATTACACCTTCGGCGAAGTTGTGCATTCCGCGTTTTAACCAAGCGAAGAACATATAAAATGCACGTACGGATATTACGGCTATCCATAGCTACTCCTGAGAAATGTATCGAGCGCTGTCTAGATCACTAGTGACAACATTTTTAATTGTTCAAATGGTCGCGTTGTCACGAGCAATGTGTGTGTGTGTGTGTGTGTGTATGTTTTATCACACATACATGTAGCACATTCGAAGACAATAGCCTTTTTGAAAATCTCGAGATTTATTTCTCCGAGCGTGTAAACCGATATTTCGCGCAGCTGCATTCCTGCTGACACGCGGACATTCCTGAAAGTATCTTCATCGACGTCTCCGTCGAGCATTTATGGCCGGAGAAGTTTCATGTTAAAATCAAATCCAGAAAAATCATAGTCGAATTCAAATTCAACGTTCTCTAAGGATCTGCGCTCTTTATTTAAAAAAGATAGAACAAGTATAAGTATGCTATGCTATATACAGGCTATCCCTCAGCTGAGATGTTCTCGAGGATATAGGCTGAAATTCTGAATAGGCTTATATAAGTATGTATGGGGTTCGGATTAATCTCCGAATTGTTATTCATTTTTAAACGCATACGACAGTGAGCGACGCGCGTGCGTGTGTGCAGTACCAAGCGGACCGGTGCTACACACACACGCATGCTCGTGCTCGTCGGTGTGCACTCTATAGCAGGTACGAAAATCCACACAAAGAGGAGAGGCCGAGAATACAGCTTCTCCATCGCGAGCCACTACGGGGCGCCTGCATGTAGTGGCAAGAGGCCCGATGCCACGACACACGTATGCTCGTGCCCGTCGGTGTGCGCGCTCTATAGCAGGTACAAATATCCGCACAAAGAGGAGAGGCCGAGAATACGGCTTCTCCCTTGCGGGCTGCTACGAGTGCGTGTGTGTGTGTGTGTGTGTGTGTGTCAGCAAGCGGCCCGATGCCACGACACACGTATGCTCGTGACCGTCGGTGTGCGCGCTCTATGGTAGGTACGAATATCCGAACAAAGAGGAGAGGCCGAGAATACGGCTTCTCCCTTGCGGGCTGCTACGAGTGCGTGTGTGTGTGTGTGTGTGTGTGTGTGTGTGTGTGTGTGTGTGTCAGCAAGCGGCCCGATGCCACGACACACGTATGGCCGTGACGGTCGGTGTGCGCGCTCTATAGCAGGTACGAATATCCGCACAAAGAGGAGAGGCCGAGAATACGGCTTCTCCCTTGCGGGCTGCTACGAGGGCGCGTGTGTGTGTGTGTGCCAGCAAGCGGCCCGATGCCACGACACACGTATGCTCGTGACCGTCGGCGTGCGCGCTCTATAGCAGGTACGAATATCCGCACAAAGAGGAGAGGCCGAGAATACGGCTTCTCCCTTGCGGGCTGCTACGAAGGCGCGTGTGTGTGTGTGTGTGCCAGCAAGCGGCCCGATGCCACGACACACGTATGCTCGTGACCGCCGGTGTGCGCGCTCTATAGCAGGTACGAATATCCACACAAAGAGGAGAGGCCGAGAATACGGCTTCTCCCATGTGGGCTGCTGCGCAAAAGATTTTGACAGTTATCAGGATAATTCGCAAACTCCTGCGGTGAGGTCACCGGCGGATGAACTTATCGCGGAGCGAAGCTAAATTGCATCGCTTAGGTTGTACACATGCATCTATGCTATCTAAGCTCTGCGCTCACCGTCAGATGAGCTCATCGTAGAACGGTCGCGCTCACCGTCGGGTGAGCTCATCGTAGAACGATGCATCGGCTACCTCGCACACGTGCAATTATGCTGACCTGTCAAAAATCTGCAAAAGATGCCCTTCATACGACTGGCCGCTTCAGTTGCTCTTCAGACTCCGTCGGGCGCGTTCCACCAGTCCGCGAAAAAATATATCCCGAGTGCCTCGAGCACCCTGTGGCGCCGTTCGCGTGCCGCGTTTCCCGCGTCGACGGCTTGTCCGTGTATATACGCACAGTGGCGACGGGCGAAATGCACGAATGGTTGCGTGAAGCCCTGTACGCGTTTTATGTGCAGCGTCGGGCGGGAGTACGCCTCCCGTTCGACGATGTTGTGCCGGGCGTGTCGTGTGTGATAATCCCCGCGGGTGGCTGTGACGTGCTCCGTGGGAACATAGTGTCGTGCGACTCCGAGGGATATAGTGAAGTTTTTTTTTGTCGATGAGGGGTACAGTGGGTACGCAGACGCGGACTTACTGTATACCCCCGCGCCCTTTTGTGCGTTTGTCGCGGGCCTCGTTATACAGTGCACGGTTTCGGGGATCGCGCATCTCGAGGCCATCCCCTTCGTCTCGGACCTGCTCACGGATCTCGTAGAGAACCGCGTCGTCGTGACTGTGGCCGAAAACGGTACCCCCCTCCCCTGCGTGCGTATGTACAACGGGGTCGACGTCGCGACGCTGCTCATCGCGGCGTTAAACGACGGGCCCGAACCCGTCGCTTTTTACGACGCGGGGTGGCCCGACGACGGGTTCGACGACTCGTTCGAGCCGGAGGGGTGGGAGAACGAGCCGCGACACTCGTGCTTTTGTGTGCGCGCGCGCGTGTGTGTGTGTGTGGGCGTGTACCCTCGGAGTTCGCCGTCACCAGGAGCAGCAACGGCTTCGGTGAGTACCGCAGTTTTATTTGTTAAAAAAACAATTGTCATAAAGTAAAAAAGGGGGCCACTATGGCGAACCCTCCACTCCGGCCATCACCCCCCCCTCCACACCCCGCGGGGCGTGGGGGGAATCCCCACTCCATCCCCTCCACCTCGGATACCGAGGAGGGGGGGGGATAAGGACGACCATCCCCACTCCACCCCCACCACCTCGGTTATCGAGGAGTGGGGGTAGGAGTGGGGTTGAGGAGTGGGGGTCGCCATAGTGGCCCCCATACTACTTACGAATAAAATTATTACTTCGAGAATAAGTTAAATATTGAATACAACACCAACTCCAAATAAATAATGTTGCGCCCTATTTATAATTAATTAAGAGCTACATATTAATAATCATTATACGCAACTCGCACACTTCGCACCGTAGTTATTATCCTCTCGTTTAAATATTTTATACAACGAGTTAAAAAAAAATTATCTTAATCCGATTCCATACCACACGCAGAAGAATAAAATAACAATAACAATGAAAAATTATATAAAATTACGTCCATTTATTCACAAGCGAATATTATTGTAACAAATTGTGAGACTAACGATAAATTAAAAATATTAACTTATCGTCAGTCCAACCATGACAAACCAACATAATCATTTGTTGTTGGAACATCGGCGTCGGCGTCTGCTCTCCGCGGCGCATGCGCACCACACCGCTTCACCGCCGCACCAATAAAAAGCCGAGTCCTCCGCTGCTCGTGAGTTCTCCGGTCTCTCCACCAGTCAGTTGCGCTTCTCCGCTCGCCGCGTTTGTGTCGGACCCGCACGCTGGAAAATCGGAACATTTCTTTAACATTTCTTTATTTTCACATCGTTATTTTATCGAGTTGTAACTCGAAGTTTGAGTTTTAATTGCGCTTAAATCTCATCGTATTCAACATCGCAGAGTTGTGTGTAATTACATTTATTTCCAAGTTTGTAACAATATTTACATATACGTGTACATTTCTAGAATCAGTGAATAATTATTTCGCGACCCTTTATCCCTCGTCGAATATATTCATTCGAACGTGTTGTTTAGATCGTCCATTCCTCTTTTGCAAAATCCGTCTGAATCAATAATCATCCACCGTCGTTTTCGTGGCATTTCGTTGAATCGAAAATATTTCATTTTACAACTTTTATATTGCGAGTGTGTAAATCAATGGTCCGTTACACAAACCAACCTATTATCCATTTTTCCTTGTTTTCCGAAGAATTGTCAGTTGTGCTACTTACTATTGCACGTCGACAATTTCTTACCTCGCTTAATTTCAAGACTCGATTTACCAATTGTGCTACTTACTACTGCACGTCGATTAATTCGTGTCTCGAATCCACGCTTGCATGTCAATCCTACCTGTTCTCTCATTTCCCCCAGCTAACGGGCAATTGGTTTTTTCAATAAAATATTTATCAGTATTTATTTAATTTTATAAATGCCAAGAAGACGAGGTGGTTCCAAGTTTCATCTCCGCCGCGCAAAAGCAATAGCCGCGCAAAAGCCACGGCCGTCATCTCGTGGAAATAATTCGTCTCTATTCAAACGAATTGTTTGCGACGCCATAAAAGAACACTCAGTGAAAATCGGACCGAAAATAGTGTCGAACGTTCTACTTCGTGGACAAATCTTCATCATCGACCCCCGCGGGTACATTCGCGCAGTGACCCGTTCAACCGGCAGCGTCGCTTCAGACGTGTCCACCGTCGTTGCATCGTCGATCATCGAGATTTCCATCACTGGCTAATTTTCTCTCGTCGCCAACGTCGCTTCCTTTCGCTCCACGAGTTCGTCGCCGCGGTCGGCTAACAGGAGCTCCTCTTTATCGGCACACGTGTCGGTACACCTATGGGTGGATGGTCGTCGAAGAATAGGAGACCTACCCCCCAACCCACTGTCGTCGAAATCGTCGTTCAACTTGAAATCATCATTACCGACGGAAGGACCTCTCCCCGGGTACCAGACCGTCCGTCGATAAACCCGCTACGCACCGCCGCTCGTAGGGTAAGTCGCACGTTCACGTTACCATTGACTATATTCTTTAACGACTGCCCTATCCCCGCAAGTGATTCATGAATATCGATCAACCCGTGGCTCGATCCTCATCCCTGTTGGGCACATTCCCGACTAAAGGCAGGATCTCAAGGCTGGCGTCCGTTTCTGGAAAACAAAGAAAAATTGCATTAATTAAACAATCAACGTAAATTCAATCTCGTAACCGAAATCGCGTATTTCTCTTTCGAAGGTATTTATTTATTTTTTATCTAATATAAATCCCCGGACGTAATAGATCTGACTCTTCGTTGGCGAGGTGATCAAGTTGCAAGAGACTTTTTTATTATTTTCGAACGCTCCGAATTATTTTTGGTTTTACGCGATATTAGTTCAGAGGCGGAGACAGAATTGACATTTGGATTTCATTTTTGACTTTTAATGAAATTCATTTCGTTTTTTGAGTTTTCTTTCGATTTTATTTTCGCGTTTTTATTTTTGGTTTTTTATTCTTGGCCTTGACTGGAATCGATTTTTGGATTTTCATTGATCTTGATTCGCGTTCTTTCCTCGCTACTGAGATTTTTATTCAGTTTTTCTTGATCATCACCCTCTTCGGAATGATGCCAGGATTTTGATTCGACATTTTTCGTCGAAACTTTTTAATTGGCCTCTTTTGGGCTCTGGATTGGCGTAGTTGTCGTGCAATCTACGCTTTGAATCAAAGGGTCACGATGGATCGAACGGGAATTCAAAACTGTTATGCAGTTTGGACTTGGATTGTTCTCTGACAGGTCTTCGATAGTGTCGAATTCCTGCAGTTCTACTATTAGCATGATCAATTTTACAGCATCATTTGTGGTATTATAAACCTTCAAACAAGCCCTTCCATAGATGTTTGTCACCAGGCAATCGCCGGCGTATACACCTTCACGGATTTGTAAAGGCGAGATGTATTGTACCCTTATTGTATTGTTCTTTACCTTCACATGGAAGGAAGTTTCCGAACGCGCTGGAATGTCTATCACCTCAGCGGCTTCACTACGTTTTTCAAAAGGCCATGATTTATCCCCACATTCGAAACATTCCGTTCGGTAATTAATATTGGATTTAGTTTCAAAGAAATATCGAGACCCCAGCAGTTTGGGGTAGGGAAGTGGTACATCGTCGGGTATAATATGGAATAATGATTCGATATCGAATACGCCAAGTAGTGCGCTCCCTAGTCCGAATACCGGTAACACGGATACATCTGTTCATTTTATGACGTCTTCTTCGTCGATGCCTAACATATTTTTCGTATATTCCTTTTTTATTATATTGGGGATGGCTCCGCTATCTAACAACATTGAAATTGTCCCTTTCTCCGGTAGTGCTCCAATACACACCGAGGGTAATTTATTAACATTTTCAGAGTTTATTGTGTTGGTCGGGTATTCTCGTTCGGCGTTTCTACCGAGACGGTGTATGCTTGACGCGTTGAAAAGGGGTAGTGCATGGGTAAAAATGGGATGACGCGATTATCCAATCAAGGGATAATTGGGCAGACTCAAATTCTATCGACTCGGGGCTTATTGGAATTAACCAACTTGGTTCATTCGATTTAATTAATAATACAATACAAACAAATACATACAATATTTCGCTTACATTTGTCGATGCACCGTGGGTACAATGGTTGGAAATACGGAGGGTCGAATTGGGCCTTCGCAGGTCGGCCGGGCCGCTAGATTGAGCACGCTTCGTTACAGGATTGACGGAGCTGGTGTTCTTCGCGTTAATACAATTTTTATTACGCGAGTATTTATCGCGAGCCGAATTTGAATTAATAGATTGTTTATGCTATACGAAATTAGTGAAACGCTCAATGTAGACACTTGGTAAAAGTTTTTTATATGCCGCGATTTTACGCAGTATAGACGAAAGATTTGTAACAATTTTACTGAAGATTTTTTATGTTCAAAGTTCGAATCCGTGGTTTGCTGTCAGGAGACGGTTTTCGTATTTGTTCTGATGAAAGTTGTTGGAAAACTACTTCAACGGGTAGTGATGGAACACTGACTTTTTGAAGGATAATTCTTCACCGAGTGGAAAATAGAAGAGGTTTCGTTAATGTGGTGAAGGAGTGCATTTTTGTGATGCGTTTTCCTTAGGGATTGGTAGAAAAGGCATTAAATGTAGGTCTCCTCAGGTATTGGTCGAAAATAGAGAGTGGGAGCAGGACATAGGTTGCGATAGTCAGAATCGCTCTATTTCCAGGAATTGGAGATGCGTTTCTTTATCTGGGAAGATGGAAAAATACATGGAGAAGAAAGAGGGGCCTTGTCGGCGGCGAGAACGCACCGCTCGAGATAGGGTTTGTTGACCACGGCCCGCGAGTGCACGGGGTGTTTTATGACAGGGTAGTTCCTAGGTTCGAGGATTTGGTTCTGGCGAGTGTGTATTTGTTCTTCAGATGGTTAAGACCGCTGTGCTCTCGCGTGGTAAAGTACGTGAGACGCTTACTTATTATCAATAGCCTACATTTTCATTGTGGTAGGTATAAGCATAAAGAAAAATATAAATATCCGTCGAAAAATAAGAATGCTGCTATCGCGCATACGGGGTCGTTCACAATTTCCGTGGGAATTTGCGTTGGCCCTGCGTCTTCGCCGGGGCCCAAGAACATAAGAGAAAGCGAAAAAGAGAAATACATTGTGCGCATTTGGTCGCAACGTGTCAAAAGCTGCCAATTGTGGCACCACGGTACCGCGAGTAATCAATATCGGTATTGTTGAATTTTTTTTAGGCTACTGGTCATTGGTCACGATCTCGTAAAAAGGTTGTAGAACATCTTTTCCACTGTCACATAACCCAGTAATGCTCTATGCAAACGTACTGATGAAATATTCTTTAAGTGAGGGGTAGGTAACTATCTAAAATTAATTTAAAAAAATTTGTATTTTATTTTTAATAATTCTTTGTTACTTTGCCCACAAACTGCAATAAATTAAAAAAAGTTTGATTCCATACAACAGTTATTTTCTTTATTAATTTTAAAAGTTGCATACACTTCACTTTACAAAAATAACAAAAATAATATTTCGAAAATGATTCACTTTTGCATAAATCAGTGCTGGGTTATTTGAGAGCAGAACAGTAGCACTGTATATGCATTTCTTCGGTTTCAAATCGATGTGAAATCTCCCTAAAAAACTTTAACATGTTACGTCCTAGCACTCTCGCCCTCCAAATATTCATATCTGGTACGAATTGTATTAATTATTAAGATTTTTTCCTCGCGCTAAACGCGCTCATTTATGTTTTTCTTGGGGTACATGTTAATCAGAACGACCCATATATGGTCGATTTCACTCAGAAACGCCGTTATATAAAATATTCGTGAATATATCTTTAAATTGAGCATGCGTATATCTACCCGTATACTTTAGGGACAAACAGTTCCCATAATAACATTACCGCTAAGCTTATCTGTAACTTCAGGGACGAGCACATGGGTGCTCGGATTAACTTTACAATTAACCTCATATACGCGTACATATCTGTTTGCCTGTACACTTCTGGGACACGCACATGGGTCCCCGGAGTACCATATCGAAATGTCTCATATATACATACATATACACGTACCTGCATGCTTCAGGGACATATACGAGAGTCCCTGGAGTACCTCCTATAATAATTCCGCATGTCTATTTCCATGCACACTTTAGGGACATAAGTCCTCGAAATGACTTTAACGAATATATATATATATACATACTCCAGGACCTCAGAGTCCTCATATACCATTCGTATACTCTTATGCATACTTCGAAGGCATTAGTCCTCGGAATAACCATAGTGAATATCTATACATGTATATATATATATATACATATACGTACTCCATACGCTTCAGGGACATATAGCCGAGTCCCGGAGCAATATTTCATACATATCTACTTCCATGCATACTTCGGGGACATAAGTCCTCAAAGTGACACTCACCAATATACATATATATATACTCGGGACATCCAAGAGAGTCTCCGGAGTACAAATAATAATATTAATACCTATACTCACATGTATATTACGGGGACATTCACGAGTCCCCGAACTAGTATCCAACATATATATGTATATTCGTGTCGACCATAATACAATGGTCCTAGAAATAAGAAATATTGTCATATCTATATTATGTATATATTGGGGACGCGAGAGTCCTCGAATAACCCGCGAAACTGTTCCCAAGCGATCAGCTTCATCGCGAGTTTTCTCACAGACCTCCTCGGAGCTTGGTCACCACGTAGTCAGCACATCCTGCCGATAACGAAAAATATTCATTTCATTGCCCATGTACAACTCGAGAAAAATAACGTTATCAGTGCTAATATTCGGTTACATGGGGACCGAGCTCGAGAGCGAGGGTAATGACGCCAAGCCCTTTGTCTCAGAGACAAAGAGGGCGAGGATACATATTGCGCTCCGGGAGCTGGCCAGTCAGTTCCGTCCGGTCTCTCCAACAGCGCGCATCGCAGAGTCGACGCTATGAAAACCGGTACACCTATTTTATTCTTTTTTATATTCTTTTCGAGTTTACCCCGGTCTCTTCGTCAGTGTAACTATAAGTCTCTGTAAAACCGGCATTAATTGTTCAAATCATAATAAAAGTAAAAGGCAACATAACACGTCAAACACTGCAACGAATAAATTAACGAAACTTATATTATTTTCTTTATTGAATGTAACTACGTTTATTTACGTGTAAAATACACAATCTTTTATATAACATTCGATTTCTTCGCGCTATTAAAATCACGCAAAATACGGCGACCGCGCAAAAGTGTAACATTTTCCGAGCAAATAATTAAAATATATTTGGCTCTCGTTCGTGCGTGTAAACACGCAACGAACAAATCATCGTAGTGCATTTCTTTCTCTCTTTCTCTCTTCCTCTCACTCACGCCATTTTTCCCAACACACGTATTCGTCTCACTCATAAAATCATACTTGTCCAAAATTGGACAAATCTTGAAGTGCCTTTTTTATGAGGCTTGGGAAAGCTGACGCACGAACACGCTACATCCGCTGACTCGCCGTAATCTGGCAGGTTAGCGACTGGCACGGTTAATCCGGTGCTTAGTGTTCGGACGTCGATTTCCCTTGACCTTTATATTTGTATTCGCGGCTGGCTGCCAATCGCCGTAACCGGGCGGAGGTGGGCCAGACGTAGCGAGTCGGCGGTGCCGTAATCTGGCACGCACTAGACTCGCTCAGCGTACCAAATTTTATTTCATATAAATCTGTACCTATGCGTTAGACGAATACGTTTCCCGATACATTCGCTCGACAAATAAAAAACCCTCGTCCGTCCAAAATCGGACGTATAAACAGGGTATTTTCCGAGGAATTCGGAAGGTTTGCCGCACGAACACGCCACACGCGCCGACCCGCCGTAATTCGGTAGGTCAGCGACTGGCACGGTCACACCGGTGCTTAGTGTTCGGGCGTCGGCTTCCGTTATTCTCAACGTTTGTTCTCGCGGCTGGCCGCCAATCGCCGTAACCGGGCGGAGGTGGAGCCAGACGTAGTGAGTCGACGGTGCCGTAACCTGGCACGTCTTGCACTCACTCAGCGGTTCAAATAATTATAAATTCTATACATGTATATTTATATTTCAAAGCGAATGTATCCCTCATAAATTAATCCAGTCCTCGTAGTCTCCGACCGCTCCCAAAAACATCGGCATCCCCGGCCCATCGCATTCGCACGAGCACCGGGTACCCGTCAGGGCAACGACAGGTCGGGTCGAGCTGGAACATCTTTGCGATTCCTGGACGAATTCGGTCACACGGTCGAGTAGTTTTGACCCGCTACGCACCGCCGCTCTTTCTCACCAAGGTAAGCACAATTTCACGCTACTTTCTTATTTGCTTACCTGTCGCTCATGCGTCAAATTATACACCAACGACTTTACCAAGCGCCTATCCCAAGTGGGCACATTCCCGCTTAAACGTGGCGCTTTTCTTCTCCGACGGTAACTTACCGTCATATAAGTCTAATGACTTAATTCATTATTATCCGCACGTTCGTGGCACACTTCCCATTCGTAAATTCAAATCCTAAAAGGTAAATTAAAAGACGATTAATTATCGATTAAAAATGGGCCCCACGACGTAACAGAGATATATAAAATTTAAATTGGTGGCAGCGGTGGGATACGCTTAAAGTCTTTGGTGTAAAATTTAAAAAATCTACATAGAAAAAATTCATGTTTACATATCGCAAAGTGTAAAATAAAATAAGAGGTTCAAAATGGCTGAGCATTCCCAATATTCGAAGCGTTTAAGTGAAGAGGAACTCCGCGTATTAGCGGATCAATTAGATAAAAAACGCAAAATACTTCGTGAACAAGAACAAGCGTTATTAAAAAGAGAATTAGAAACGCACGAAAAATTAGAAGCCCTGCGTGCGCGTGAATGTGAATTTAGTGATCAAGTGAACAATAGAGATGAACCAATCTCATTCATTCATGACGCCCTCGAGGCTATGCAAAATACCCTTTCGACAATGATAAACGAAGTCGGTCGAATTAATAGGGAAATTGGTTCAATTATAAACGGTGAGGGTCAACGACAAAATGGTCCAGTCCCTCACGTAGAACGAAAAAGTGTTATTAAATTTGGAGGGGATTTCGAGTATCCCCGTAAGAACAAAGGGGTCGATAAGAATAATGATCAATGATACCCCCGCAGAATTTCACGTCGTCGATGATTGGTTCCCAATGGACCAACATGCATTACTTGGTACCGAATTTCTTGCTGAAAATAAAGCTCTCGTAGATTGGAGACACGAACAATTAACTTGGGGAAATCAAAGGATCCCGTTTAAAAGTAAACAAACTATTTCGATTCCAAAACGGTCCAAAACGGTCTGTTATGTCAAAGTAAGTAATCCCAAAATCAAAGAAGGATATATTCCGATGCTCTACTTGGGAGAAGGGATCTTTTTTGGCGAAGCAGTCGTTACGGTCAAGAATGGTATCGCTTATCTTATTGCGCACAATTCAACCGATGATAATTTGTTACTGACTATACCAACGGTAGTAGTCGAAGAATTCAGGTGCAAAGGCACAAAAAAGGGTTCCCTCACTCCGGACGACCAAAAGGCGTTTCAGGAAGAGGATAGGACCGAATGTGAAAATAATTCCCTCACTCCGGACGACCAAATGGCGTTTCAGGAAGAGGATAAAAATCAAAAGGGTTCCCTCACTCCGGACGACCAAAAGGCGTTTCAGGAAGAGGATAGGACCCGATGTGAAAATAATTCCCTCACTCCGGACGACCAAAAGGCGTTTCAGGAAGAGGAGAAAAGTTTAATTGTTCCCCACCCGGACGACCAAATGGCGTCTCGGGAAGAGGGTATATTACGGTTTGAAATTGCGCGCAACAAAAAAGTTTTAAAAGTTGAAAAGAAAGATAAAGTAAACGAAATTCGCGACTTACTCCGTCTCAACCATCTAAACGATGAAGAACGGTCAAGCGTGGATAAAATTATAAGCGAGAATTCGGACCTATTTCATTTGCCAGGAAAAGTCCTAGGCTTTACAGATAAAATCGAGCATAAGATAACGACGAACGACGATCAACCAGTATTTACGAGGCAGTATAGATTTCCGCCCGTTCATAAAGATGAAATTACAAAACAAGTTAAAGAACTAATTGAGGGGGAAGTAATAAAACCGTCAAACTCCCCGTATAGTTCGCCCCTGTGGATCGTTCCGAAAAAGGCGGACTCACAAGGAAATCCAAAGTGGCGCATGGTCATTGATTATAGAAACTTAAACGAAAAGACGATTGGCGATGCTTATCCATTACCTCAAATAACCGAAATTCTCGACCAATTGGGTAATGCGAAATATTTTTCAGTATTCGACCTGGCCAGTGGTTTCCATCAAATTAAAGTACATCCAGATGATTCTCACAAGACAGCATTCGCTACACCATTCGGACACTACGAATTCGACCGAATGCCGTTTGGTTTAAAAAAACGCTCCGGCGACATTTCAAAGATTAATGGATCGAGTCTTAACAGGCCTTCAAGGCATCGAGCTGTTTGTTTATTTGGACGACATCGTCATTTATGCAAAGACACTAGTTGAACACGAGAATAAATTCAACAAACTTGCGAAAAAATTAAGGCAAGCCAACTTAAAATTACAACCGGACAAGTGTGAATTTTTAAGACGAGAAGTGGCATATTTGGGTCACATCATAAGTGAGGACGGGGTTAAACCCGATCCCAAAAAATTGGAGGCTCTACAGGGATACCCTAGGCCTACCACTCCGAAAAAGATAAAACAATTTTTAGGACTTGCAGGTTATTACCGCAGGTTTATCGAAAATTTTTCAGGCATTGCAAAGCCACTCACAAATTTATTAAAAAAGGGATCGACCTTCAAATGGACCGAATCTCACCAAAAAGCCTTTGATACGCTTATCGAGGCGTTATGTAAAGAACCAATTCTTCAATATCCGGATTTCACGAAACCATTCATCATAACAACGGACGCATCCGATCACGCCATTGGCGGAATTTTGAGTCAAGGCGAAATTGGTAAAGATAGACCCGTTAGTTACACCTCTCGAACTCTTGGAAAACACGAGGTTAATTACTCAGTGATCGAGAAGGAATTATTGGCTATCATTTATAGTGTAAATCATTTCAGACCTTATGTCTACGGCCGTGAGTTCTTATTGGTAACGGATCACAAGCCGCTCGTATGGCTTCACTCCGTAAAAGACCCGGCCAATCGGCTTGTGCATTGGCGCCTTAGCCTTGCTAATTATACTTATAAAATTGTATACAAACCAGGAAGGGTAAACAGCAATGCTGACGCCCTCTCCCGGAACCCTCCAGTAAAAAATCAGACTGTGCTCATGGTGAAGCATACGCCATGTAAAAGAAAATCCGAATCGCCTATCGTTGGTTCAAGTCGGGCAAAAATCGGTAAACCGACTCCTAGTGAAAACGACGATTCGGACTCGGACGAAAGATTGTTCGATCCACCAGCTGGAAGAAACCCAGCTAAAAAACGAAAACCTACCTCAAATCCTGATACGGATACGGAGGAAATCCCCGATCCGTCGGACGGCAACCAAAGGAAAATTCCACCTGAAAAAAGGAAAAAGTTGGCCGGCTCCACGGACGAGGACGATTTCCTCGGTTTCCGAAATTTCCCGACAATTTCGCAAACGTCTGGAAAAACGCCTCGTCGTTGGGAAAAAGAAAAAGAAACTCCGAAAACCCGGAACCTGGAAGAACCGCCTTCCCATCCTCAATCCGTCGAACCTGTAAAAGAAACAACCTTGCACACGTCTATTCCAGACGCAAGTCCAAACGACGGAAACGCGGAAAATTTTCAAATACCGCAACTTTTAGAAGATCGAGAAATAGCCCCATTTCCTGAGGATTCCGAAACTCCGGAACCGTCAGAACATGGAGAAAACATTGAGAATATCGATGATCTCCCCGAAAGCTCAAGCGACTCAGACGACGACTCTGTAAATAGCGACATATTTGATAATGAAAACCCCGAGTATGCTTTACCGAGGGAAAACAGTGAAGTCCAAGGTAGACTCACCATACGCGAAACGCGTGATAATTTGTCCATGTGCAAGGACAATCTCGTCGTCTTTGTCACCACTTCCGGGAGACCAATCGATGATGGAGCGAAAGATCTCCAAACTCAAAATTTGTTTCCCAAAATCGAGGAAACCACGTATTTACGACTCAAGGTAATAAACGAAAATTCAAGATGCATATTAGCTATACCATTATTGGCTAATGTACACGAAAATCTTTTGATCGAGGACCTTGAAGAAGCCCTCGACTCCTTGAAAAACTTTGTCCGCGAAACATCTACGAAACAAATTTATGTCGCGAAAACAAACTCAATCGGAAATGTATCATGGAACGAAATTAAAAATGTTTTGATACGATCGCTAGGCAACGACGAAGTTACGTTGACCATTTGTAAACAACTCATTCAATATCCTCCCGAGGAAAATCGTGTCGCAATTATAGAAGAAAACCACGACTCGTTGGTAGGAGGTCATAAGGGAGTGAATAAAACGTACAAACGAATCAGAGAAAATTTCTTTTGGAAAAACATGAAAAGCGAAATTCAAGAGTACATTCAACATTGTAGAGGTTGCCAATTAAAAAAGTTAGTTCGCGTCAAAACTAAGCAACCCATGGTGATCACCGACACCCCACGGGCGGCCTTCGACAAGGTGGCCATGGACGTGGTCGGACCACTTCCTGTTACGAAGATGGGCAACGAGTACGTGCTGACCATCCAGGATCTTCGCACCAAGTACTCGTTGGCAATTCCGCTGAAAAGAACAACGGCGATCGACATCAGCGAGGCGTTCGTCAAAAACTTCATCGCTCGTTTTGGTGCTCCTCGCGCCCTTCTCACCGACCAGGGGGCGAACTTTCGGAGCAGTTTTATGAAGGCCATCGCGAGGAAATTCAGAATCAAAATGTACCAAACATCAGCCTTCTACCCGCAGTCCAACGGGTCAATCGAAAGGTCTCACCATGTCCTCGCGGAATATCTGAAACAGTACGTGAACGAAAACAATGATTGGGACGAGCTCATCGAGTTAGCGATGTTCTCTTATAATACGAGCCAACACGAGGGTACAGGGTACACCCCTCACGAGCTAGTTTTCGGTAAACTGGCCCGCCATCCGTCGGGTTATCAACAAATCGAGGAGCAACAGGATACGACTTATGCTGCATACCTGGAGGAGCTCTTCTCTCGAATTTACGAACTCCAACAACTTGCCGCCGAAAATCTGAAGAGATCCAAGGAGAAATCAAAAACGTATTACGATCGGAGGATTAATCCGAAAACATTCAAGTTCGGCGACAAGGTTCTCATGTTGAAGGAACCAAAAAGGGGAAAATTCGGTGACCAATACACCGAACCATGCGAAATTCTGGAAATTTTATCAGGAGGAAACGTGAAGATCCTCTATAAAAATAAACCTCGGGTAGTCCACCCCAATAAATTAAGAGGCACCCGATTATGAACTCCGCGTGTGTGTGAAATGCACCCTTCGTCGAACGGACACATATCGAGTGCAACCCCATGCTGGCCGCCGAATATTGGATCGACGGCACTTGGTATCGTTTCACACCACATCCAGTCGAGGTACCGCCTCCTGGACAACTGCATCCCGCTTCCATGCCTACCTGGGGATACAACCCCATTGGAAATTTGGCATCCAGCGGAATTTATTCTGACCACGAGATCAACCAGCTGAGGGACAGGATAATGTTCCCCGCTGCAAAACCAGCATTACTCAACAACATCGCAAGGGGTTTCGCAGGACACGACATACCCCCGGGAAGCGTTTCCCTCACGACACTGATGGACGAGGACGCTCTCCAACACGTGGCTGATGGAGTAATGCAGAAAATCTGGGGTGGTTTCGAAAAATTCGGGATCATCAGTGCGGGACTGTTCGGGGTCCTCGCAATCCTCACCATCATCAAGGCGATCATCGATACTTGCATCCATGGATATACACTCCACACTCTGTACGGATGGAGTTTCACCCTCCTAGGAGCCATCTGGAACTCGGTGACAAGCCTCCTGATTAGCAGAGCTCACCATGCTGAACAACGGTCGTCGAAGATCACCAACGACGAACCTCTAGAGCTGGTGTCCATCAATGACAATCGCGACCATCCGACGACGTCGAGGCGTTTGTCGGGCGTCGATCACGGACTCTTGGAGCGGCTCAACGCCGGTCCTCAGCAAAGCTGAAGCATTGCTTCAGACTTTTAGGGGGGAGGTGTTACGTCCTAGCACTCTCGCCCTCCAAATATTCATATCTGGTACGAATTGTATTAATTATTAAGATTTTTTCCTCGCGCTAAACGCGCTCATTTATGTTTTTCTTGGGGTACATGTTAATCAGAACGACCCATATATGGTCGATTTCACTCAGAAACGCCGTTATATAAAATATTCGTGAATATATCTTTAAATTGAGCATGCGTATATCTACCCGTATACTTTAGGGACAAACAGTTCCCATAATAACATTACCGCTAAGCTTACCTGTAACTTCAGGGACGAGCACATGGGTGCTCGGATTAACTTTACAATTAGCCTCATATACGCGTACATATCTGTTTGCCTGTACACTTCTGGGACACGCACATGGGTCCCCGGAGTACCATATCGAAATGTCTCATATATACATACATATACACGTACCTGCATGCTTCAGGGACATATACGAGAGTCCCTGGAGTACCTCCTATAATAATTCCGCATGTCTATTTCCATGCACACTTTAGGGACATAAGTCCTCGAAATAACTTTAACGAATATATATATATATACATACTCCAGGACCTCAGAGTCCTCATATACCATTCGTATACTCTTATGCATACTTCGAAGGCATTAGTCCTCGGAATAACCATAGTGAATATCTATACATGTATATATATATATATACATATACGTACTCCATACGCTTCAGGGACATATAGCCGAGTCCCGGAGCAATATTTCATACATATCTACTTCCATGCATACTTCGGGGACATAAGTCCTCAAAGTGACACTCACCAATATACATATATATATACTCGGGACATCCAAGAGAGTCTCCGGAGTACAAATAATAATATTAATACCTATACTTACATGTATATTACGGGGACATTCACGAGTCCCCGAACTAGTATCCAACATATATATGTATATTCGTGTCGACCATAATACAATGGTCCTAGAAATAAGAAATATTGTCATATCTATATTATGTATATATTGGGGACGCGAGAGTCCTCGAATAACCCGCGAAACTGTTCCCAAGCGATCAGCTTCATCGCGAGTTTTCTCACAGACCTCCTCGGAGCTTGGTCACCACGTAGTCAGCACATCCTGCCGATAACGAAAAATATTCATTTCATTGCCCATGTACAACTCGAGAAAAATAACGTTATCAGTGCTAATATTCGGTTACATGGGGACCGAGCTCGAGAGCGAGGGTAATGACGCCAAGCCCTTTGTCTCAGAGACAAAGAGGGCGAGGATACATATTGCGCTCCGGGAGCTGGCCAGTCAGTTCCGTCCGGTCTCTCCAACAGCGCGCATCGCAGAGTCGACGCTCTGAAAACCGGTACACCTATTTTATTCTTTTTTATATTCTTTTCGAGTTTACCCCGGTCTCTTCGTCAGTGTAACTATAAGTCTCTGTAAAACCGGCATTAATTGTTCAAATCATAATAAAAGTAAAAGGCAACATAACACGTCAAACACTGCAACGAATAAATTAACGAAACTTATATTATTTTCTTTATTGAATGTAACTACGTTTATTTACGTGTAAAATACACAATCTTTTATATAACATTCGATTTCTTCGCGCTATTAAAATCACGCAAAATACGGCGACCGCGCAAAAGTGTAACATTTTCCGAGCAAATAATTAAAATATATTTGGCTCTCGTTCGTGCGTGTAAACACGCAACGAACAAATCATCGTAGTGCATTTCTTTCTCTCTTTCTCTCTTCCTCTCACTCACGCCATTTTTCCCAACACACGTATTCGTCTCACTCATAAAATCATACTTGTCCAAAATTGGACAAATCTTGAAGTGCCTTTTTTATGAGGCTTGGGAAAGCTGACGCACGAACACGCTACATCCGCTGACTCGCCGTAATCTGGCAGGTTAGCGACTGGCACGGTTAATCCGGTGCTTAGTGTTCGGACGTCGATTTCCCTTGACCTTTATATTTGTATTCGCGGCTGGCTGCCAATCGCCGTAACCGGGCGGAGGTTGGCCAGACGTAGCGAGTCGGCGGTGCCGTAATCTGGCACGCACTAGACTCGCTCAGCGTACCAAATTTTATTTCATATAAATCTGTACCTATGCGTTAGACGAATACGTTTCCCGATACATTCGCTCGACAAATAAAAAACCCTCGTCCGTCCAAAATCGGACGTATAAACAGGGTATTTTCCGAGGAATTCGGAAGGTTTGCCGCACGAACACGCCACACGCGCCGACCCGCCGTAATTCGGTAGGTCAGCGACTGGCACGGTCACACCGGTGCTTAGTGTTCGGGCGTCGGCTTCCGTTATTCTCAACGTTTGTTCTCGCGGCTGGCCGCCAATCGCCGTAACCGGGCGGAGGTGGAGCCAGACGTAGTGAGTCGACGGTGCCGTAACCTGGCACGTCTTGCACTCACTCAGCGGTTCAAATAATTATAAATTCTATACATGTATATTTATATTTCAAAGCGAATGTATCCCTCATAAAATAATCCAGTCCTCGTAGTCTCCGACCGCTCCCAAAAACATCGGCATCCCCGGCCCATCGCATTCGCACGAGCACCGGGTACCCGTCAGGGCAACGACAGGTCGGGTCGAGCTGGAACATCTTTGCGATTCCTGGACAAATTCGGTCACACGGTCGAGTAGTTTTGACCCGCTACGCACCGCCGCTCTTTCTCACCAAGGTAAGCACAATTTCACGCTACTTTCTTATTTGCTTACCTGTCGCTCATGCGTCAAATTATACACCAACGACTTTACCAAGCGCCTATCCCAAGTGGGCACATTCCCGCTTAAACGTGGCGCTTTTCTTCTCTGACGGTAACTTACCGTCATATAAGTCATATGACTTAATTCATTATTATCCGTACGTTCGTGGCACACTTCCCATTCGTAAATTCAAATCCTGAAAGGTAAATTAAAAGACGATTAATTATCGATTAAAAATGGGCCCCACGACGTAACAAACAAGTAAAAAAAAGGCCAAGTAATAAAAAGTTCCCTTGAAAACATTTGGTTGTTTTACTATCTACAAAATTCAATTTAAACTCGAGATATTTTTAATTCCATTTTAAACAATGATTTTGTTTAGATTGTTACTTTTTTAAATTAACCGTATGGTTAATTTAAAAAAGTAACAAAAGTTGGGTTTTAAATAAAATGTTGAGAAAAATATCATTTCTAGGATTTGATGTTTTTTTGTATATTTCTAGTAAACTTGCTTCTCTTTTCCATAAAGAGTCATTCCACTTCTTTTGTATAAAAGAAGTGGAATGACTTTTTATGAAAAAGAGAAGCAAGTTTACTAGAAATATACAAAAAAACATCAAATCCTAGAAATGATATTTTTCTCAACATTTTATTTAAAACCCAAATAGTTATTAAAATAAAAAATACGAATCATAATTATGTAAAAGTACAGTGTATGTATCACACAAGTACACTGGAAATGCTGTGCAACGACTTGGCGTGCAAGGTTAAGAATTAAAGTTCGGAAAGATACACAATTTTCTTACAGAACCGTTCCTACTGCTTGCATGAGTACATTTTGCAAGAATTTTTCTACTTAGATTATTTCAAATAGTAACATCGCATCAGTTACCGTATCGGGTATATTAGGATTATTAAGAACGAGATATAGCTTTTCAATCTATGCAAACAAAATGAGATTTCAAGAGTTGTGCGGCCTAGGCGTACATCACTGGTTTTTTATTTATATTTTGCGGCATCAGAAACTTGGTTTGCACTTACATAATAAATTGCGTTAATGTATGTCTTCCTTAGCCTGATAGTCAAGGTTTTGATAAAAGGATATCCTTCGCCGAGCTTTTAGTCTTAACCATGCACGCCAAGTCGTTGCACAGCATTTCCAGTGTACTTGTGTGATACATACATTGTACTTTTATATAATTATGATTCATATTTTTTTTATTATAATAACTATATGGGTTTTGAAATAAAATGTTGAGAAAAATATTATTTCTAGGATTTGATGATTTTTTTGTATATTTCTAGTAATCTTAATTCAATTTCAATTCAATTTTGTAGATAGTGAAACAACCAAATGTGCTTAAGGGAACGTTTCATTACTTATTAACATTTTTTAGGGAGACGTTTCAAAGCGGAGAATAATAATGGAAAGATGGAGTGTAGGGGGGGGGGGGGGGGTTATGGCCGGTGTCGAACGAGATATAGTCGACGTCACAAGTATTGTTGAGTTTTTATAGGGTTTTAAACCGGTATGGGCCTCGTGGAGGCATTTTGGGGAAGTAGCGGCGGGTTTTGAGCAGTGTTCGTCATATGTTGATTATCCATAGTATGATGCGAAGATGGTGCCGGGTGGTGGGGGAAGAGGTCTTATTTTCCGTCGGGGAACGATGGCTCAATCGACGAGAGATGATGAGTGGGTGGAATACCAAGGTTTTTCGACGTGTTTTGAGTTTACGTGCCTGTTAAATATAAGATAAGCCAATCGTACACTGCATGATTGACTTATTTTCACCGCGTCTCTTTGGAGGGTTTCGTTTTTGCATCTCCTCGAGCGTGCTTTTAATTAGCTCATCAGAACGCAGTGGTCACCGGGGCCTGTGGAAAGGCTGCAGTGAGTCCGACGCGTGACCTTTCACTATGACGAGGTGGGGAAGCCTTCGTTAATGAGGGATCGTCGGAGGAGAGAATGTTCGAAATCAAGGGTCCACGAGAGGGGATAACAATTGTATGCACGGAGGTTCACGGGCAAGGTATCCTGGCAACCAGGAGACACCATAGACGATGCATCGCCCTTCTTGAAAAAAAAAACTGTACATACAGGTGAAACCTTTTTCCAGATGATGGTGAGAAGTTTCTGTTAAACATGCAGATGCACATGTGAAACCCGGCGCCTATCACAATCGCTTGAAAAATTAAGGCAATAGAAATGGTAGTAGTGAAATGAAGTCCACACCCATAAAACTTATTTTATGCAGCTGTAGTAACAAAGAAAATATTCCAAAATGTTGCTACATCCGGGTCTTGTTTTCATTTCGACAGGTAACGTCGAGGTGTTTACAGATGCAAGGTACTCAATAATGCGTGGATGCCACGTCACGACCTTTTGTGTGAAGACCCCAGATCTTCCTCGCTTATACTCCCTCCTAACTGGTTCATTTTGTTTCCTTGGTTGCCCACTATTCTTATACCATTGCAATATAAGAACACTATGTTACGTCCGGTCCCACGGAGAATTTTTCCTTTTTTTATATATATACTTTTGTAACGACGCCTCTGCGCGGTGTCGGATGCAGCCCGCCCGAGTACGGCCGGATGCGCCCTGTCGGGTTTCGCTGATTAAGGATCGCCTGATCGCGAAATCCGCCGATTGGGCGCTCTCTGGCCTTGGAGTTTCTGCCGTCCGACTTCGGGAGCGGGCGAATATTTTCCGTGGACGTCGACAAAAACCCCCATCGAATCGATGGCGAAGAAGCCTACCTCGGTTCAGTGGTGGTGAAGTCGAACAGTTCCGATTTGTCCACGGTTCGCTCCTGGAGTCGGAGAAAACTCCTAGTAACAGCAGTACTCGCGGCGGTGTAATAAGTCCAGGCTAGCAACCCGGCGGACCCGCACAGAGACGTCAGTCTTTACTAGTAACGTAGTTAAGTAACGACATACTCGCGGCGGTGTAGTAAGACCTGGGTAGCGAGCCGGCGGACCCGCATAGAGACATTGATCGTTACTTTAGGAAACCATATTTATCACCGAAAGGGGGTAGCCGGTTAAGGGGGGTCTGACGGCCCCCACCGAGTTTGATCGAATCGACCCAAAAACCTGAAAGAGGGCTGAAAAACAAAATTTTAGAGATATTTTTTAACCCCCTAAACCCTTATGAAAACACCATAATCGCAAAAAATGCGTTTTTTTTATGTTTAATTTTTTTTCGAGCTTTCAAATGCATTTTAAAGCGGTTTTAACACAACCAAAATTTTGTTTCAGATGTGTAGACATGCCCTGAATTTTTCCAGATTTTTTCGTAAAGTTAAATCATGTGCAACATAATTTTAATGGCATAAAATGGCATAATGGTAAAAAATCGTGCACCATAGCATAGAAAGCTACTATCTTCCTCTACAAAATGACGCTAATTGGGCTCAATTCGGTCGTCTCTAGCGTCCGAAAATCAAACTTGAATAAATTCCGTTTTTATAATTTGAGCATTTTCAGTTACGAAAATGACACAAAATCATATTTTTCAATTATTTTACTTAATAAAAGTACATTTTGGGGTTTCTGAGGTCGCCGATTACAAATTTGATGTCAAAAATTAGTTTTGTCACATGACAGCTGTCAAAACGAAGAAAAAATATTTTAATTTTTGAAATTTTTTAAAAAAGCTATGGGAACGATATTAATAAGGATTTTTTAGGTCGCTGATTATAAATTCATTCTTATACACGAATTTTTAATCGTAACAGCTGTCAATAGTTATATTAACAAACAAAAAATTACGTATTATTCAGAAAAAAAATTTGGAATTCCCCGACTAAACTGTCACCTGGCGGAGAAAATCCCAACTTGTACCTTATTAAGCCACGTACCCGAGTGCCTAAGGCCACCGTACCCACGTGGGCCTTAGGCTCGTATGCCCCTCCGCACGGTACTGCGCATGCCCACTACGCACTGACGCATCGAGAACCCCGCTCCACGCGGTCTCTCTTTCTCTCTGTGTTCAGCCGCCGTCCAGTACACACGTCATGCGACGCGCTCTGCTCCGTTAAACAAATCTATTTGTTTTGTTAACAGCGTTTTTTTAATTTATCGTTTAACCTGCCTATCTCAACACGAAGTGATTGAAGCAGTATTCTAAGGTGAGTTTGAATATCAATGTAAATATCAATCAACATAAAAATTGATTTATAATCATAACCTCAATCTACAATCGTTTGCCTCATAGTCGACTTAAAATCGTACAGAAGGTGGCCGTCAACTTCAAGTTGTTGTTTAGTTCACTCACATGAAAAGAATTTAAAAAAAGCAAAAAAAAAAACAAAACTAAGACGAAACGATATTTCAATAAAAAAATGATTTGGAATACAATAATTTATTTCTGTTTTGTTTACCGATGTTTTCAACATTTTTTTTGTTTTGATTTACAATTTTTAATGTACTTTCGATTTTCGTTACTTTTGTTCTATTTGTTTTTTTAATTATGGTTTTTTTTTATTCCGGGTTTCAGTTACTTTTTTAATTTTTTTCAGAAAAAAAAAAAATAATTTGTTAATCATAATAAAAAAAATAACAATGTTCTTTTTTTTTCTTTAGGAAAAACTGTGCGATGCCACCGAAAAAACGAAAATGTACGGCTGGTGAAAGGTGCATAAGATGCAACAGATTGTTGCGTTATGATACCGGAAAACAGAAGTCCATTTCTTCAGATGATGACGTACACTTATATACTAAACTACTAGGTAAACGAGTAGAGAAAGGTGACGTTTTATGTCATCTGTGTCGTTCCGCAATCGCTAAATCCCGAACGGTTTCACCATCGACGAGCAGTGATTCTGATCCTGAAGAAAATCTTCAGTTGGATTTTAATCCCGAAGAAAATCCTCTGCCAAACGTCAATCCCGAGGAAAATCCTCTGCCAGATGTTGATCGCGAACAAAATTCTGTCGATCCTGTAGAGAGACATTCATCAACACTCTCCAATTTGACAGTATCAGATGACACAGAACAATCTTCGGAACAGTCTTCGCAACAATTGTCACGGTCGGAGTCTGGATCTTCCACAGGACAGTCATCACAATCTTCTAAGGACCCTCCTTACGTTCTTCGTCCAAGAGAACCGGACTATGAAATGATCGAGATGCCTTTCAACAGAGTTACCGCGACTCACAAATGTTGTTGCGTATGTCTTACTCCAATTACGACATCTCCGGTTGTTCCGTTTAAAGCGAGGTTACAGGTATTTATAAGTTCACGAATTTTCATTCCAAAAGGCAATCGCTGTTGTCCTGTACATCTTATCAGTGAACGTATGTACGTTGACGAAATTTCAAACTTGAAAATATTTTCGAATACTTGTACTATCAGTTCTCAAGAGTTGGCATTATTTTTGGATGCACAGTCCAAAAAATGCGACAACAGTATTTTAGACAGAGTAGATGATTACAATTTATCGGCAGAGCGCATAAAATCGCTAACTGGATACACAGTTGCAGAAATCAAGACTCTAAAAAACATGTTGGTCACTTTGCGAAATTCTCAAAATCGCAGTATTAATCAAGCTCTTTTAATATTCCTTTTTAAATTAAGAACTGGAAATTCCAACACAATCACTGCGTCAATTTTCGATATCAAATCTGAACAACTAGTATCTGCTTATTGCAAATCGGTTTTGGATTCATTCGCGAAAGACGTCTTTCCACTTCGTTTCAGAGCTCGGGCATGTTCTCGCGAAGATTTAATTGCTAATCACACGTCGCCTTACGTAAAAAAAATTACACGGATTTGAAGATCGCCTGCTCTTGATTGCTGATGGTTCATACCTTCGACACCAAAAAAGTAGTAATAATTGTTACCAAAAAAAATCTTTCTCTGGTCAGAAAAAGTGTCCACTCTGTAAACCCTTCACAGTTTGTGCCACAGATGGATATGTAATAGATGTTTACGGACCGTACGAAGCAATTGTGAATGATGCGAAAATCTTACAACATGTACTAAGTGATCCGAACGGCTTGAGATCAATCCTCAAAAAAGGGGATGTTTTTATACTTGACAGGGGGTTCAGAGACGTCAAAGATTAGTTAGAATCTCAAGGGTTCGTTGTGTTGATGCCAGCGTTGAAAGGCAAAAGAAAGCAACTTCCAACAAATGAAGCAAACGAATGTCGATTTGTTACGAAATTGAGGTGGGTGGTAGAGGCTGTCCACGGTATAATCGGTAGTAAATTCAAACTCTTGCATAATCAGTTGAACAACAACATGTTGGATTCAGCGATGCTTTATTGCAAAGTAGCGAATTTTTTGGTTAATGAGTTTGGAAAAAGACTGAATTGCGATACCGATTTACAAGATCAAATTGCCGAGCAAATGTTGAAAAGAAAAGACGTTGACAATTCTTTAGCGAAAGTTGTGGAAGAACAAAACTGGAATAGGAAGAAAAGGATCTTCAAACCGTTAACATCAAATGACGTATTAGACTTTCCGGAAATGACAGAGCAAGATTTGAAGATCCTTTTCACTGGCTCGTACCAGTTATCGCAAACTGTTTCATACTTAGCTGAAATGTATACCGAAGAAGGACTTTTGAATATGCAATACTTGTTGGAGGACGATACCATTTTGAAATGTGAAGTTAAATCAAGACATATAAACAAGAAAGTATACAGATGTTACGTTCAGTACGACCCTAACAGTATTGGATATAACGGTATAAAAAACTACGTATGTGATTGTGCAAATGGGCTAAGAACTGTTGGTTGCTGTGCCCACGTTGCAACAATCATTTACTTTTTAAGTCATGCACGGTATTTGTCCAAAATCATCCGCCCAGCTCAAATTCTAACGAATCTATTTCACGTTGATAATGTCGAACCTGTTATTGAAGAACACAGTGACGAAGATTAACAACATAACAATCATGTTGCAATGTATGTATTACTTGTGTCTGTTTAATGTATATATTAGATGAATGTATGTAATATTATTATAAATAAATAGATTTTTTAAAATACAATGACTTTTAATTATTGAAAAAACCGAAATAGCAAATACCATTTTCATTTGATGACATGTGTAATTTTTTTTTTTTGTTAGCTGTTTGACATCAAATTTGTAATCGGCGACCTCAGAAACCCCAAAATGTACTTTTATTAAGTAAAATAATTGAAAAATATGATTTTGTGTCATTTTCGTAACTGAAAATGCTCAAATTATAAAAACGGAATTTATTCAAGTTTGATTTTCGGACGCTAGAGACGACCGAATTGAGCCCAATTAGCGTCATTTTGTAGAGGAAGATAGTAGCTTTCTATGCTATGGTGCACGATTTTTTACCATTAATACGTCAATAAAAACCATAGCATTAAATACAAAAAATGACGATTTTTTAAGGTTTTTATGCCATTAAAATTATGTTGCACATGATTTAACTTTACGAAAAAATCTGGAAAAATTCAGGGCATGTCTACACATCTGAAACAAAATTTTGGTTGTGTTAAAACCGCTTTAAAATGCATTTGAAAGCTCGAAAAAAAATTAAACATAAAAAAACGCATTTTTTGCGATTATGGTGTTTTCATAAGGGTTTAGGGGGTTAAAAAATATCTCTAAAATTTTGTTTTTCAGCCCTCTTTCAGGTTTTTGGGTCGATTCGATCAAACTCGGTGGGGGCCGTCAGACCCCCCTTAACCGGCTACCCCCTTTATTCTCTAAAATATCAAATAACTATCGAGCCAGTGATAAAGGTGCGGGGCCTAGATTCAAGCCCCGAACAAAATAGAGGACACATAAGTTGAGCGTTAGAGCGTAAGAGTGTGTGTGTGAGAGAGAGTGAGTGCAACGCGGGCAAATTGTCCCCGTGTTAGAGAGTGGGAGTGCGCGTGTGACGAGACCGCGGGGGAAATTGTCCCCGCGCAACGCGACCTACTGTATGTAACATTAATAAACCCCAAGATTATTTAGTTTGTTACCCCCAACCTCTCTGTTCATTATTCGCAACTTCACTTCCGATTCATCCGAAAACTCCTTTCCCAAGTCCCACTCGCGAAAAGTGCCGGGCCCGTATGGGACGTGCGGCAAAATCCCAATATTGAACGGGGTCCTTCAGAACCCGAATAAACATAAAATAAAATCGTCCCTTCTGGACGTAACAAATTGGTGGCAGCGGTGGCCACCAATTTGCCTGCACCGCGCACTCTGCCTGCACCGCGCACGAAGAGACTAGTGGGATTTAGGAAACGTCGTTAATAAATTCAGAGAAATATTCCCAAAAAAAAAGAAATTCCAATCACATTTTATCTTATCGAATCCGTGATTTGAGTATCGAATTTTCCAACTCTTCCGTAGTATAAAAATTAGTTAAAATGAATAACGGATCTCGGGACAATACCACCGGGGCTGGGGCGGGACTGGACGGTTCGCTTAATGAAACCGTAACCCCGGCCGATCTATCGGTAATACTTGGTGGCATCAACCTGACAAATAGACTGGTGTCCATACCCGAGTTTGACGGGACCTCGATACGCCTCGGTGACTATTTGCAAAATATCCAAAATGCAGCCGCGTTTGTACCAGCCAATCAAATAGCCGAATTCGTAACGGGGGTATTGAGCAGGCTACGGGGCGAGGCGCGCGCTTGCGTACAAGGTCAGAGAATCAGAACGGTTATAGAATTAACGTCTGCTTTACGCGACGGTTTAACCCACCGACGAAATTTCAACTCTTGCTTGGGTAGACTCTACGGATTGAGACTGAAACAAGGTGAAACACCTCGGAGCCTGTATCTCCGAATTCTCAGGTTAATGAGCCTTGCTCGGACCGCCTGGAGAGAAGAATTGGGAACAGAGATTTCCGAAATGAATGTTGATCCGATAGCGACCCTGGCCCTTGAATCTTTCCGTCAAGCGTTACCCTCGCGACTAAATGAACTACTCTATATCGCGAAACCATAATCTCTCCGAGAAGCGCTTGAAATGGTAGAGGATCTATCCTCGGACTCGCTAGCCGGGACGGCCGAGCCAAAGTATGGGGAACGACCGCGAACCCCCGTCGGCGACGCCCTCGCGTTAATCGCCAGAACGGAGACAAAACCAAGAGATTCGCGTTCGTCTTCCCCCGCGTCCCGCCCTGAATCGGGACGGGAGCGGCAAAAGGAGCCAGCACCCCGATTCAGTAGTCCTGGAAGATCGGAACATTTTCGAGCCTCGGGAATACTGAAGCACCGAGACGATTCGCCGGCTAGATCAAATCGACCAAGGTCACCCGATGACCGAGGTGGATGAGAGCGACGCTATTGTTGCTTGCGCGGTTCGGGTTGTGGGTGCTGCCCTTGGAACCAGCGAACCCCTACCCAATATCGCAAAGGCGGTGGCTGTAACCATCGGTACTGCTGTGCCTATACCGGTGGGTGCAATTGCTGTCCTTGGACCGCCACCACCCCAAGATATACCCGCGGCGAACGCTCAATATCATCGGCCGTCGCGGATCAGCGTGGCCCGCGACCCCAGAGTCCCGAGCCTTTAAACTCGAAAGGGGCTCGTCGTCCGGACACGGCGAGCCAGCCCTCCTTTACCACCCACGACAAACGCACAGTAAAATTTCAGGACAGACGTTAATACGGGAATATCCCCCATCCAATTCCAAAAACGGGACAAGGGATTCCTCGTCAGAAAATGAGGACGAGATAGAGTCCCCGGTGGTTACACTAGCTGCACCGGAGCTCGTTAATGGAGTCCAGAAATTTTATTGTGACTCCGGGTCAAGTTTAAATTTTATCAAACTTCATGCCCTCCGTGATGACGTCAGGTACGACCCCGCGAAATCGCAGGAATATGTCGGTCCAACGAACGAAAAGGCGTGGTCGATGGGAACGGTAAAGTTGACAATAAATGATCAACCCCACACCTTTCACGTTGTCAAAGACTTCGTGACCGAAAGTAATGGATTGCTCGGTAGGCCCTTCATGCGCCGCGAAAAGGCCGAGCTATCGTTTCATCATAATGCTCTCGTAATGACGAGTGATCCAATTCGCCCCCGACCATTTTTAACACATGATTCGCCGCGAGCGATCTCCCACGCGCCGCGTAAAAAGGTTATTACCATCAAAGCAAGGACCCGGAAACCTTTGGCAGTTGCTGTCACGAATCCGGATCTTTGCGAGGGTTATTTGCCACGAATCGAGACCGAACCTGGACTATACATTGGCAACGCTCTAGTATCTCAAAAGAACGGGATTTGTCACGTTCTTGCAATAAACACACTAACCCATGACGTGGATATCGAGGTCACACCGCAGGAAATATTGCCCTTCGAATATTACCGGGCCCATCCAAGCGAGGACAGTGGTTCGTCGGACGATGAGCCGTTTCCGCCGACGGACCGCCTTTCGGCAGTGCTAGAAGCTTTGCGTTTGGATGGGCTGAATGACGTCGTACGTGTTCACGTCCGTGGAATCGTCGAAGAAGATCCTATGAGATTTAAATTGCCTGGCGACAAGCGACCTGGTACGAGCCATGTTGCGCACCGGATACCGACAGAAAATGATTTGCCGGTGAACATTCGCCAATACAGATTTCCTTCCATTCATCGAGATGAAGTCGAAAAACAAATCGGCAAGAAACTCGAGAATGGCGTAATCGTACCATCGCAGTCCCCGTATAATTCACCGGTATGGATTGTACCAAAGAAACCCGACTCTCAAGGGCGGCCGAGGATGCGAATGGTCATAGATTTTAGGAAGCTGAATGAAAAAACTATCTTTGACTACTACCCACTACCAAATATATTCGATATATTGGACCAGTTGGGCGAGGCTCAGTATTTTTCAACCTTCGATCTGGCGAGTGGTTTTCAGCAAATTCCCATGGATCCGCGCGATAGCGCTAAGACCGCATTTTCGACACCGAACGGCCATTATGAGTACGCTCGTATGCCCGAGGGCTTGAAGAACGCACCCGCGACCTTTCAGCGATTCATGGACAGTGTGCTTCGAGGTCTCCAAGGTGCCGAATTGTTCGTTTACCTTGACGATATCGTTGTATTCGCTCGATCGCTAGAGGAACATGACGTTAAAGTTCGGCGATTAATGGCTCGGTTGCGGCACGCAAATCTCGTACTTGAACCCGATAAGTGTGAATTTCTGAGAAGGGAAGTGTGCTATCTCGGCCACATAATTGGGCGAGATGGTTTACGGCCCGATCCCCGTAAACTTGAGGCTGTAAGGCGCTTCCCGACGCCGAAAACGGCGAAAAATATCCGACAGTTCCTCGGACTCGCGGGATATTACCGGAGATTCATCGAGAATTTCTCCGGTCGCGCCAAGCCGCTGTCCGACCTCTTAAAAAAGGGTAGGCAGTTCGAGTGGGGAAGTGCACAGCGGCAGAGTTTCAGGGATCTACGGAAGGCCCTATGCACGGAACCGATACTTAGATTTCCCGATTTTAACCAACCATTCAAGCTTACCACGGACGCGTCGGGTTATGCGGTCGGGGCAGTGTTAAGTCAAGAGCACGATGGCTTTGACTTTCCAGTATCCTATTTTTCCCGCATACTCCTACCCGCCGAGGTAAACTATGGCACGACAGAGAAAGAGTGTCTCGCTATAATGAAGGCTTTGGAGCATTATCAGCCGTATTTATATGGGCGAAAATTTAAACTTGTCTCCGACCACGAACCACTCAAATGGATTGGGTCTATGAGCGATCCGGGCAAAAGATTAGTACGGTGAAGACTGAACCTCCAAAATTACGACTACGAGTTTATTTATAAACCCGGAAAGCTGAACATTAATGCAGACGCTCTTTCCCGTAACCCCATAAATCCACTATCATCAGAATCTAGCGAGTCGGAGGAAACCGATCGCCCACTTATGGTACTCCCTATAGATAACAGGAGACCACGGTTGCACTCCGCTCCGAATGAACCTCGCGCAGGGCAAAGAAATCCGAGACACCCCGACCCTACTGCTCGGAGCCCCGTGGCCTTGCGTACGCGGCAACGAACAGCTGACCCGAACGCGGTACGAGCGAGGCCGAACTATGTAGAGTCTTCCGGGACAAGTTCGGGGGAGGAACGGCGGCCGATACAGTGGCTCAATCGCAGCATGCTCCCTGCCCCTCTCCTTCCATCGAAACGAAGAATTCTTAAACGGCCCGCACAGCTGGCCGATAAGAAACTTTGCCCACCTCCAGTACCCGTAGATGCCAGACCCACTACAAGATCTGTGGGTCATAAAGACGCGATTATTTCTGTCGATTGCCCTCCTAGCGAAACGGAGGACAGTACATCAGTGGAGGAGATCGTCCCCGATGTAAATCAATCCATTCGCGAAGAGTTGCAACGCACCTTCGGAAAATTCGACGAGTCGTTGAAACAACTCGAAGAGAAGTTTTGCGAGAATCAGGAACAATCCACTGATCTTGTTGAGATATCCTTGCCTAGACACCTTTCGGATGGCGAGGAGGTCGATGACACAACCCGTGAAGTACTTAATGACTTGGACCCTATCATAGATAGAGACGATCATGTACTTCGCAACCGGCTAAAAAAATTATCCGAGCGGCGGCAACAGCTCACAGAAGAGGAACTTCTGCGAAGAGTTAGCTTTGTAGGGTCCCGTTATTCACGCGGGAGCGAGCGAGACAGCGAGGCAGACGACGAGGGTGAAGAGCACGGAGCGTCGATTGCAGTCTCGACGCTCTCGGAAGGGGCGGGCAGCAAAGTCCACTCGAGAGCCTTATCCCATCTCTCTCCTCCAGGCGTACAACCGTCATTGCGGCCTCGCGTCGAATTTCATCCGACCAGCCACGAAGCGACTGCGAGGCTGTCACCCGAGTGGGACAAGGAGAGGTATATGACGATGTCTCCAAACCAAAGTCGCTCGCTAGCGAATGCCCTATCTCAGCGTGGTCAGCTGTTGCCTCGCAACGAGTTAGCCGCTCCCTATTATGATGCCGCGTCGGGTGAAACCGACGTATCAAATTCACTATCGAATCCCAATCCCAGTAAAACGAACTCGGAAATTGTTGGGGACCGTGAAAACCTCACATACCGGAGGGATAATTATGTACATTTCATCTCTGCTGAGGGCGAGTTGACTACCCCAATAGGTAAATTATTATCGGATCTGGGATTGCTCGACTCCGAATCCATACGGGAGAAAAATTTGGCGGTTGGACAAATTGCGGTGACGCAGAATGGACAACACCGAATTTTTAGTGTCGAAATCAAAGCCCGGTATTATGATTACACAAGTCTCGATAAAGTCCGGGACGGTCTGAAGACTCTTGAACGGGAAATGAGTCGATTGAATGTGAAATCATTCCGCATATCCCGTCATGGCGATTTCACGGACGAACTTGCCCCAGACAAGCTCCTATCACTTATCCATTCTCTTTTCGAGAATAAGGGAATAAGTGTCGCGCTCTGCTATGGGAGGACCCAGGTCCCTCCCCCAGATTTGAAGGAGGCAATAATCAAACAAATGCACTCGAGCCTTATCGGTGGCCATAAAGGCGTCACCAAGACCTATAGGCGAATCCGAGAACGGTTTTACTGGCCGACCCTAAAAAATGACGTACAGAATTATATCCGTCGGTGCAAAAGCTGTCAGGAGCAGAAACTTGTTCGAGTAAAGACTCGCGAACCGATGCTCCTAACAGACACTCCGGCAGACACCTTTGATAAGGTATCCCTCAATATCGTCGGTCCGTTGCCTATGTCACCCCATGGGAATAGGCATATACTGACGATGCAGGATAACTTATCAAAGTACTGCCTTGCTGAACCGATTCCTGACTTAAAGGCCACCACCGTTGCAGAGGCAATAGTGCGTCGGCTGTACAACCAATTCGGAGCCCCACGGGCGATCCTAACCGATCGAGGAACCGCATTCACGAATGGGTTACTGCGGGAAATCTCTAAAATTTACAAGGTTAACCATACAACCACATCTGGTTACCGTCCGCAGACTAATGGTGCGTTGGAACGAAGTCATATCGTTCTAACCGAGTACATCAAGCACTATGCGGATAAATACGATGACTGGGACCGTTTACTACCCTTTGCCGAATTTTCCTACAACACCAGCGTACACGAGGCAACGAATTTCACTCCGCACGAGATCGTGTTTGGAAAAACAGCCCGACAACCGAGTGAATTCCCAACCGAAAATCGGCTGGCCACAAGTGGTTCGTTCCTCGTGGAGCTCATAAAACGACAAAATGAAATCCGAGAGATGGCCGGGGAATCCCTGAATAGAGCTAAAGAACGCTCTAAACATTACTACGATCGAAAATGCCACCCTTTTGAAGGAAAGGTCGGGGGTCAAGCATACGTCTTGAAAGAACCTCGGAAAGGAAAATTTGATGCTCAATATCACGGTCCCTATAAGATAATATTAATTACCGATAGAAATAATGTCGTTCTCGAGACGAAAACTGGCGAGCGATTCGCGAAACACGTCGATAAGGTCAAGTTAGCTTACGTGTAGTCAGGTTGCAACTATGCGCGTATCAACAGCAAAATGCTGACTGCGATTATGTGCGTCCTCCTCCTTGCGGGCCGTGGAGCGGCCGACTCAACACCGAAGAACCCATACAACAGACTCGAAGATAACGCTGGAATCTACTAGCTAGAAACATCAACTCAATTCCAGCAAGCAAATTGGGCGAACTGTATATTCAAACGCACGACTCTACAGCAAAAGGAAACCAGAGATCGAACCTTGGGGACTAAGAATCGTTGCTCCCTGTGGAAAGAAGAATTCATGCTATAAGCGAGGACCAACAGGAGAGAGAGAGAGAGAGAGAGAGAGAGAGAGAGAGAGAGAGAGAGAGAGAGAGAACAACACCTTCTCGCTCTGACCAGCTTCATATATGTCAAGAGCTTGGTTCCTTCTCTCCCTCGGATACATCTGGAAAGGCTTATGCTCGCGAAGAAAGAACTCGCGTCCAGCAAGGGAGCGTTCGCTCGAGCGTCCAGTTAACGTTGTATACGAGTCGAGACGTGAGGAATTTGACACCGAGACTGCTGATAAACATTTCGAGCCCAGCGAGAGAGGATTTTCCCTTCCTCGCCCTATTCCTAACAAAGAATTAACCAGAGCCTCCTTCTATACATTCGGGAGGGGACACAAAAAGGCGGAAGTGGAGGAGTCCGCTTCATCGAGGAGCAGTCGTTAGTCCTCCTTCAGCTACCATGAAATCAACGTCAAGACCCGAAGTGACCGAAATGGACATTAATCGCATAATCTCGCGCTACGTGCGTCGCGAGGAGTGCCCCGTGTGCGCGCGAGATTTGGGGAAATGTAGCGACCTGTGCGCGTGCATCGTGGACTTTAATATCGCACGCGCCACAAGCGGACTACCACCGTGGTGCGCGATCTGCGACGAGCCGGATAAAGACGACGGGAAACATTCTTACGAATGCTTCCTCGATTTCCGACAAAAGATCATGCGATTCGGGTGCATTGCGGGGGTGGAGCGCCACATCAAGCTCGGCACGCGTCTCACCGATCGCGGCGCCGAGTGCGCCCCCCCCCCCCCCTCGACTCTAACGCTGCCTCCGACGCGGTCCGTCGCCACCTCGGATCCCTCGAAAGTAATCACCAGGGTGCAGGCAAACTCGAGGACGCGTGTCACGCAGCCGGCGGCTTCGGGGCGCGACGGGACCCCCCGAATCCAGGTGGTCGATCCCGCCACACGTCAGGGGAACGTGACGGCTGAATGGAGAAGGACCGACCCCGGAACGGGAATGCGGCTCGAAAGTGTCACCATCACCCGCCCCTGCAATCCATGCCCGGTGTGCGGCAGAAGAGAGAAATGCCCGGGAGTGGGGGCATGTATGGAAAAATTAATCGAGGAAAATTAATTTGCGGCCCACGGAGGGGGATGCATCACCCGCTGGGATATGGGCAGCAAGCCGTCCACGGGAACGCCGATCGCGACCGACAACCATTCAGCCGCAGCCATCCCACCACAGGCGGGGGCGCAGGTGTATCAACCGCGCCCTCGTAACCCGCCGACGACGGAGGGCGCCGTAAATATCCCGCGACGTGAAGGACGGAGCCCGGCGCGCCCCAGCCACCATCCGGGACGGGAGGATCCCAGACCGGCCACCTCAACGTCCAGGCAGCAGCGGCTGGCAACGTTCGGGGAGCTGCTGCAGACCGCCGCAGCCCATCCGGGGATGGCGCAACAGCAGGAGCGGCTCGGCGAACTGGTGACCGCCCTCGCCAATGTGTTATTACGGGACGACGAACTCGTAAGATTTAATTATTACTTATTCGTATATATGTATGTGTATGAGCCAATTTTATAACTCGACGAGGACGTCGATCGCCTAAAGGGGGGGGGGGGTGGTTGTTACGTCCGGTCCCACGGAGAATTTTTCCTTTTTTTATATAGATACTTTTGTAACGACGCCTCTGAGCGGTGTCGGGTGCAGCCCGCCCGAGTACGGCCGGATGCGCCCTGTCGGGTTTCGCTGATTAAGGATCGCCTGATCGCGAAATCCGCCGATTGGGCGCTCTCTGGCCTTGGAGTTTCTGCCGTCCGACTTCGGGAGCGGGCGAATATTTTCCGTGGACGTCGACAAAAACCCCCATCGAATCGATGGCGAAGAAGCCTACTTCGGTTCAGTGGTGGTGAAGTCGAACAGTTCTGATATGTCCACGGTTCGCTCCTGGATTCGGAGAAAACTCCTAGTAACAGCAGTACTCGCGGCGGTGTAATAAGTCCAGGCTAGCAACCCGGCGGATCCGCATAGAGACGTCAGTCTTTACTAGTAACGTAGTTAAGTAACGACATACTCGCGGCGGTGTAGTAAGACCTGGGTAGCGACCCGGCGGACCCGCATAGAGACATTGATCGTTACTTTAGGAAACCATATTTATCACCGAAATTTATTCTCTAAAATATCAAATAACTATCGAGCCAGTGATAAAGGTGCGGGGCCTAGATTCAAGCCCCGAACAAAATAGAGGACACATAAGTTGAGCGTTAGAGCGTAAGAGTGTGTGTGTGAGAGAGAGTGAGTGCAACGCGGGGAAATTGTCCCCGTGTTAGAGAGTGGGAGTGCGCGTGTGACGAGACCGCGGGGGAAATTGTCCCCGCGCAACGCGACCTACTGTATGTAACATTAATAAACCCTAAGATTATTTAGTTTGTTACCCCCAACCTCTCTGTTCATTATTCGCAACTTTACTTCCGATTCATCCGAAAACTCCTTTCCCAAGTCCCACTAGCGAAGAGTGCCGGGCCCGTATGGGACGTGCGGCAAAATCCCAATATTGAACGGGGACCTTCAGAACCCGAATAAACATAAAATAAAATCGTCCCTTCTGGACGTAACAACTAAGTCGAGGATGGATAGTACACTCCTGAGATAAAGGAAAAAGACGGAAAATAATTATTCCCAATGAAAACACGGTTTCTGCCACCGCAAGCCTCACACTTCGAATCGAACAGTCACTTCTGCCGACATCACCTCGTAAAAACTTCCGCTGTGGAGTTGCGTGAAAATGGTGGAAACCTTTTCACAATTACAACAAAATCTGCACGTTCAAGCCACACTCATAAACTTGGTGGAAGAATATATAGTTTGGGAGCAACTATGTGATCAGTGTGTAGAGGCGTTGGAAACGCAAAGTCAAATTGAACGTCCACGATTGTCGCTCGAAAATCGGGAATACTCAATGGCACCAATCATGCACTTAGTAGGATTAAAAAATGTATCACGCAGACGATTTTTCCACGCAGACCCTGGCCACAGCGGTCATCGTTTGATCTGCCGAGAAATTGATACAGCGTTCGAAAATTGTGTTCTGACTGGCTGCGTCATCAATAACGACGAAAAGTGAATACAGTTTTCAATGGTGAATTTGTGGCAAGTGACATTCGTGAAAATGAAAGTATCGACATGAAAAACTTTGAACTTTTTACCACATCAAATTGACGCGAGTTTTTGAGCCTACTCTAGCAGCTCTCGAAGATTTTCAAAAAGTGATAGCGGGTGGGCATTATCGCAGATACTGAACTTAACTTTGAATATCAACAAATACAATCCAATGCGCGCCGGGTGTCAAATTGAATTGTCGCGGGAAATAATCCTGAAGAAAGCGGTGGAGAATATAAAGTCAAGGGATAACGCCTGTTCCGCGTGGTCAGTGATCGCCGCTCTTCGCCCAGCAAAAAAGTGGACAGGGTAACTTCGTGTCCACACTACTCAACCGTACTGCAGCTTCAGGATATTACTTTTCCAATCACTCTCGATCAAATAAAGACGTTTGAATCGCAAACCAATATTTCAATTAATGTATTTACAACGAAAAAGGAAATCATCATTCCGATTCGAATATGCGACCAAAAGCTGATTAAGGGCTCTGTCTACTTTTGATGCATAAAAGAAACTCGATTTTTATAAAAAAAATTTAACAATACTGGCATGTTTATTGATATAAAACTTGTTGGGCTTAACAAAAAAATTCGTAAATTACACAAACATTTTTTTTTTCAATTTGAACAACTTTTTTAGTGTGAAAATGCCAGGTAAACTGGAGTCCTGAAAAAGTAGGTAGGTGTGCGCTGTTGAAAAAATCTGAGCAACGGCCCATCTGAAACAAAAAATTAAATGGTTTTATGCTTAGTGTGACAGTGGCTATATCCCGTACCTCTAATATTAATTTGTATGCAAAAATAACAAAATGGCGGACAACAAAAACATTTTAAACGTTTTTTTAAAAAATGTTTTTTGCCAAAAAAATAGTACAAATAAAATGTTTGCAATAATTCTGGTACGGGATATAGCGATGAGTGTACAGAATATATGGTTAAAATTTCAAAAGAATCAGTTCAGTAGTTTTTAAGATTTTTTCAACAAGCGGTCCGAAAACGTTGTTTCGAGAAAAACGCGTTTGAAGGTTTAATTTATTTAAAAAATCGTAAGAAAATCTGACTTACACTTAATCAGCAATGCATGAACCATACATAATTCCTTTTGCCTCTTTCTGTAACTCAATTTCTTGCGATTTAGCCGTTTCCCGCTTCATTCTGCGCTCTTCAGAAGCCTCCAATTAGTGTCTGTTCGCAAAGTTGATGCGCTGGATATCGCGCGCACTGGCGAAACAATTCGCGCATTCACCGATTTTGATGCCCATTACACTCATTATTTTTAATGCTGGTTGGTACCATTCATTGAAAATACAGACTGCGATATACCATGCAATTTCAACAATAACTTTGCCATTGAAAGTGCGTTTTGGCGCAAGACTCCAGAGGCAGTTGTTGTAACTCCCATTATTATTTTAGGTGTTGCCGCCAAGACATCTTTGGAGCAATTCGTCTCTCGTCAAGTCCTTGTAGATGGGTTTCAAAACCTCTTGAACATTTTTAGAAAGAGCATGTAACCGGTCGTTGTATACTTGCTCCGGTATACGCAGCAGTTGGGGTGAACAACCGCGCTCAGGTAGCGTTCAACGTATGGAAAAATACCTTTGGGGCCGTCCATATATTACGTCATCGATTTTGGCTGATTTTTAACCCCCCCCCCCCCCCCCCCCGAAATCATCCTATCCTTCCTATCGTCATAATCCAATTATCGTTACCGTCAACCAACGACCAAACCCCTCCCCCCCTATTTTAAAATGACGTAATTTATGGACGGCCCCTTTAGAATGCTCTGATCTTTTTGAAATTTTCAGAGAATATTTTTGAATATATTAACTTTCGAAAAATGCAAAAAAATGATTTTTTGAAAGTTTTAAGGTAGACAGAGCCCTTAAACACAGCAATTTATTGTACATGGAGGATTCGTCGGACCACAGCGTGACAGACGACATAGCATAATTACTCATAGACACTTTGTATATGAGTAATTATGTCCTTCTATAATATAATTCTTTCCATCGTTTGTTACAGGTGCTTGCACTACTTTTACACGGAGGCTAAATTGCGATCGCACGAGATGGACTTTGGAAAATCAAATGATTGTACCATTCGGTTACCTAGTGAAGCGGACAAATGGTGAACATTTTTAAACTTTTAACTAAAATACCGACTTCCATTTGTGATTTTTGCTGATCTCGAGTGCGTTTTGGCAAAGGTTGTCAACAAAAATATACAGCAACAGCACGAAGTGTTTCACATCGCGTACTATGTACATTGTTCGTATCACTATTTATTATCCGGATAATATGCGCGTCGCGATGGCGATTACATCCCATGGTTTGTTGAGAACATTAAAAATGTAGCCTTGCGCACGACCGAAGACGACATACGTGTTCGTCATCACTGCCATCTGACCGGACGTTATAGAGGACCTGCCCAAACCTACGCCAATTAATTGCAATTCGAATTACAAACGGCCTTCTTGGATACCCGTAGTTTTTCATAATTTGTCCGGCTATGGTGCACAGTTCATCATCAAGGAATTAGCCACAGCATTCGAAGGGAACACCACTGTGCTGCCCATAACCACGGAGGAATATATTTCTTTCACAAAAACAGTTCGAACGGCAGACAAGTAACATCAGATTCAATTAAGCTTCATCGATTCATACAAATTTCTCAATGTAAGTCTGGATAAAATGCCCTCATTTGTTACAATGGACAAATTAAACATCTGACGGTCGCAATTTCATGACATAGCGGCCGATAATTTCATCCTGTTAACTCGAAAGAGCGTCTCCCCCAATGAGTTTATCGATAGTGTAAACAGACTGGAAGACTATCACCTACCGCTACGAGATGCATTTTACAGTACTTCGACTGCCCGTGCGGAAAATTGACAGGGCATCCCTCATAAAAATAAGCCCTTCAAGGCCCTCATTGTGGCAATCCCGATAGAGGTTGACATAATAAGGGCCTTTGTGGGTCCTATTGTGGCATTCCCTGTCGGAATTACGTCGGGATTGTCACAATACGATAAGGTTTAGGCTTTATACGGACGGACTAGTATACAAAGTTTCGACTAAAGCGTTTGTGGTATTTGAATTACTAAACTCAATTATTCGATAATAGGTAAAAATAGGATAAGCACGTGAGGGCATTAAACATTTATTTTATATTACATTTACATGTCGTTCCAAAAATTGCATATTATGCTTATCGCCTTATTCAGACATGGAGTTATGCCAGCGCGTATGTTTAAACAATCCCATTCGGTTTATTTGACATTTTTATATTGACTACTTTTCCCTGAATACTTTCTATAGGAAAAATGATTTCTTCCGAAGATTTTGATGATATTTTCCACTCATGGACCTTACCCGATAGTGTAGGATAAGTAAATAGATCAATCTTCGTTTTCCAGATATTATCTTTAATTAAAAAATATTCTAGCCATTGATTGGATCCGAATATTTTTCTAATTTCTACACGGAAAGAATTTCTAAAGAAATTTTACTGTGGAATCACAGTAACGGGGGGACAAACCTATCATTGTCCAGGCTTTTAGGGAATAAAACGTACATTTTTATGGAAATAAGTCAGAATTCACTGTCATGTGGCGTAAATTCGAAATGTTTTCACGAATTTTTACTAAAAAAATCACCAAATTTTACCCGTCTACACACATTACAGTAATAAGTTAAAAAAGTACTTGATATAAATGAAATTGTACAGTGCGTATTGGAAAATGTTCGTGTTTTTCGTGAGAATTTTAGAAAGCATGCATACATTTTTCGTTCGTCTACCGGAATTTTTTTTGTTTTCTACAGTAAAAATTGTCAGGGCTAGGTTTCGGGACGTATACACGCGAGCTCTGTGTGAGCGTGTATACGCTGTGGAGTGTGGATGTGTATATCTTGGCAACAGCATTACTGCGCGTGCGCGTAACAGAAAAAAGCATGTGCGAGAGAAGTGTCGGGTGGTTGATGCTTCACAACAAAGCAGCGTGTCGTTTCGTGCAAGGTGAAAATGGTACAGGAAAGTGATAATAAAAGCTAATAAAGTCACATAAACGAATACAATTTTTGTAATCAATGTCTAAAAATAATATACCGTTCAAGGCAAATTTTGGTTTATCGTACAAGTGTTTAATTTCAGGATCCTATAAATCTGGACGACCCACAAAATTTAGTAGTAGTAGTAATCTTCATTCGCTTCCCCGTAGGGTTACAAGGGACTTCCGCGCCTCTCTCTTACATCCGTTCTTAACCTATTTATGCAACTTAAACCACGCCACCACGCACCCGCTCTCTGTCGCCTCATCCGCTCCGCCTTATTTTACTTAAACCTATTTACAGCCGGCTATTCTTTACATCTACTCCTCTCTGTTTGCTCTCCGCTGGTCCGACTTCCGTTTCCCTCTTTCACTCCATTCCGCTTTCATTCCGACCTTCCTCTCTGTCGCTTCTTCCATCATCCCTTTCCCTCTCGCTTCGCCGTTCCCCCAGCCCTTTCATCCAGGCCTCCCCCCTTCCTCCTCGTCCAATATCTCCCTTACCCTCTCCCCTATTCCTCTTTCCTCTCCGCTCCCTCCTGCACACCTGTCCAGCACGTGCTCCCACGATTCTATCTCCTCCCCGCACATCCTACACTCTCTGTCTTCCTCCGCCTCCCAGTATCTACCTTCTCTCATTTCGTTCCCCATCCTACATCTCGCCACTCTCTTGTACCTCTCTTCCCCCCATCCCGCTTTCATATACCCTGGAATCTCTTCCGCTTTTACTTTCTTGTACCATTTGTTGTACCTCTATTCTCTTATCATTTCCCACCTCTCTCTTTCCTGGTTCTCCCTGTCCTCCTTCTCTTTCCTTCCATACCCTTCATTTTCTTGGTACTGCTTTTCCGCCCCCCCCCCGAACTTCCTAAACGCTCCCCTGCCTTTCTCCCAATTCGCTATCCCCTGCACCCCCTTCTATCTCTTTCCCTTATTTCTTCCCAGTACCTCCTTGCCCACTCACTCCATCCCCCCTTTCTTAGCTTTTTCTTATTTTGTCCCTCTTCGTTTCCTCCCTCACCATATATCCCGGTGTTCTCCAATTTAGCCCCAATACCCATCTCAGATGTCTTTCCTGTGCCCCTTCTATGCTCCTCTCTCTTTCCACCACCAGATTTCTGCCCCGTACCCCATCACCGTCCACACCAGCGTGTCAAATAACCACACCTACATATTTTCCGAATTCCCTTTTCCCTATTCCCCATACCTGTCTCATTGCCGTTCCCGCCTTTTTTAACCTATCCTTTATGTGGGCCTCTTGTCCCCCGTTCCTTCTGAATACGTACCCCAGGTATTTGAATTCCTTCACTTCCTCCATCCTTTCCCCCCTCCATCGCCATTCTTTTTTCGTATACCTTCCCCCTCCTTTCCTGAACCTCATTATCTTCGTCTTCCCCACATTGACCTCGAGCCTTTTCCTCTCAAAGTACCTCTCCAGTCTCCTAATCATATTTTCCACTTCCTCCTATCTTTCCGCTACTACCACCATATCGCCCGCGTATGCCAGTGAGAATAATTTCTTATTTTCTATCTTGACTCCCCCCCATTCCTCCTTTCCAAGCTCCTCTTCCAGATCCGCTGTCAGAAGGTTGAAGAGCAACGGGCTCAGCGTACATCCCTGCCTTACCCCCCTCTCAATCCAAAAGACTTTCCCTGCCTCCCCCCTGCTCTCACTCGGTTCCTTGTCTCCGCGTATATTTCCTTTATCCTTTCTCTTAGTCCCTTCCTTATTCCCCTCTCCTCCAGCGCCTTCCACAACTCCTTTCTATCCACTGAGTCGAAGGCCGCTTACAAGTCTATGAATAGCGCCACCAGCTTTCCCTTCCTTTTCCCCACCTACTTTCCTATTACGTAGTTTAAGACGTACACATTGTCCATCGTTCCCATCCCTCTTCTAAAACCCGTCTGGTTTTGTGGCACCGCCCATATCGCCGCCACTTCCCCTTCCAACCTCTTCGTCAGTACGCGTGCGTATACCTTGTATAGCGAAGGCATCAGTGTCACCCCCCTATACTCCTCTACCCTTATTCCTTGCCCCTTTTTCACTATCGGGACTATTATCGCCTCCTTCCAGCCCTCCGGCCAACCCTCTCCTCTCCACACCCTTCTACATATTTCCCAGGCCCATTCTATCGTCCTTTCTCCCCCCATTTCCACGCCTCATTTGGGATTCCATCGCCTCCCATCGCCTTTCCCTCCTTCAGCCTCTCCACCGCCTTTCTTATCTCCTCCTTTCCTAGTTCCTCTTCCGTGTCCCCGTCTCTCTGTCTTTCTTCGCCATTTCCCCCTCCTCCTTCCGTTCCTCCTAATAGCCCTGTGAAATATATTTTTCATTCCTCTGCCTCCATCTTCTCATTTACTCTATTCCTCTTCTTTCTTCCGCTGTTTACTATCTCCCATACCTTGTTCTCTGTCTTTGCTTCCGCTGCCTCTCTTATTCTTCTTTCTCTCTTTTTTTTTCCTTTCGCACAACTCCTCATACTCCCTCTTCCTTTCCTTGTATGCCTCCTTTGTGCCTTTACCTTTCCTCCATCTCCTCGATTCCGCTCTTACCTCCCCCTTTTTCCTATTTTCCTCGTCCCACCTCGTCCCACCTCGACCCACAGAATGTAAGTATCAATTTATATCGTTACGCATGTCTTTATTCGTATTTTTCCATATTCGTATTTCGAATCTTTTTGTATTTTTTCATATTCGTATTTCGTATATATGTTTTATCCGTAATTCGTATCTTTTCCATTAATTTTATTCGAGGAAGTTCATGCTACGCTTCTTTCGTTGGCGGACGGAAAGCTTGCATTGAAAGCGGACAGAGAAAAAGTAGGATTCACTACAAGGAGCGTGCGGAATGTCTTGTCGCGCATCATTCTGGGTAAAGAAAAAGAACGTGCTTTCCAGAATATTCGAGTCGATTAGAAACTGAAGTATAAGAATCATTCGAAGATTTTAACATTACGCAAGTTCATTCGTTAAGTCGACATAAAAGACTAACCTAAAATATTTCAATTCTTTTAAATTGGTTACTCGGGCTACATTTCTAAGTAATGGCTTGAGATGAGTACATAAAAAATATCCTTTATATATTTTTTTTTCTAATGTGTGTGTATATATATATATATATATATATATATATATATATATACATATTCATTTGCATATTTTAATCAATGCTATTTATTGCAGAATAACAATTGAAAGATTTGAAAGTCTTGATGAACAAATCGAGAATTTGTTTCCGGGAGAATGCAGAAGAACGTATTATTCTCCATATAAGCGTGTAGGAAACGTTTCGATCCATCCTTCGGGAACGTTATTCGAGCACTACCAATACCTGAAGTCGAAATTGAGAAAAGGCCTTATTCTCAGGCCTCCACCTCTACGCGAACGAAACGAACTTCAGCAAATCCAAATCTCAGGTAAGAGAGTGAACGTTCTAAAAGTAATTCATAGATAAAAGTATACTGAGAAACAAAATTGATAGATTATATGAAAGTGATCGTGATGAAAATTGTTATTGGCTCAAATGCTGTGTTTTTAGCTTAATTTCAAAATGAGCTATTGCATAAATACTGAGATTAGAAAAAAATATTATCATTACATTGAAAATATTAATTGATTCGATAATGTACTTTTTCTCTAAAACAAATTTGGGTTCGTAACACTGTCACTCATTTAACCGTAAAAGGATATAACTTTTAAAATAATGATCAAGTGTAAACAAAAATGAATAACTATTTGGCTATTAATTCTGATAAAATTTCAAATGAAATATTCATGTCCATTTCAAATGAATATTCATTACCCTAGAAATGTTGTATGTATGTATGCTTTATTTGCTCCCCGTAGGGTTACAAAGGCCTCCGTTTCCCCTCCTCCCTTACATTCTTCCTTACACTTTCCTTATTCTACTTAACCTATCTTACATCTATTTCACCGCTGTCTCTCTCTCTCTCCGCCGCCTGCGCCGCTCCGCCTTAATCCTACTTATCTTTATCTCGCTCGCTTCCTTAATGCTACTCCTCTCTAGGTAGCTACTCTACTCTACTATCTACTCCTCTCCTCTCTAGGTAGCTACTCTACTCCTCTCCCCGCTGTCCGACTTCTGTTTCCTCCTTCCACTCCATTCCTCTTTCACTCCGTTTCTTCCTCTCCCTCTTCCTCGCCGCCCTCCCTTTCCCTTTCCTTCCTCCTCTCTTCCAGACTCTTCATTCATCCCTCCCCCCCGCCCTCTTCGTCCAAGATCTCTATTATCCTTTCTCCTATCCCTCTTTCCTCCCCATCTCGTCCTCCGCACCTATCCACCACGTGTTCCCACGATTCCATCTCTTCTCCATATATCCTGCATTCCCTTTCTTTCTCCTTCTCCCAGTATTTTCCTTCTCTCATCTCGTTCCCCATCCTGAATCTTGCCACTCTCCTATACCGCTCTTCCCCCCATCCCGCCTTCAGGTACCCTAGAAGCCTTCTCACTCTTACCTCCTTGTACCATCTTGTATCTCGACTCCATTATCTTTTCCCACCTTTCCCTTTTCTGCTCTTCTCTATCCTCCTCCTCCTTCCTCTCGTACCCCTGCTCGTCTTCATCCTGTTCTTCTTCTTCCCTCCCCCCTCAATCCTTCTGAACTCCTCCCTGCCTTTCTCCCATTTCGATCTCCTTTGATCCCCTCTTCTCTCCTTTTCCCTGATCTCCTCCCAGCACTTCCTTGCCCATTCGCTCCCTCCCCCTTTCCTTAGCTTATCCTCATATTTGCACGCTCTTCTACCTGCTCTCGTTCTTATTTTGTCCCTTTTCAGCTCCTCCCTCACCAAATACCCTGGTGTTCCCCAGTCGAGCCCCAATACCCACCTCCCATATCTCTCCTGCATCGCTTCCATCGCCCCTCTTTCCTCCCATCGCCAGATCTCTGCTCCGTAGCCCATCACCGACCACACCAAGGTGTCGAACAACCACATCCTCCTCCCCACGTCTTTCCCAAATTCTCTTTTCCCTATTCCCGACACCTGCCTCATCACTGTTCCCGCCTTTCTTACCCTGTCTTCCATGTGCCCCTCTGGCCCCCCGTTCCTCCTGAACATGTACCCTAGGTACTTGAATTCCCTTACTTCCTCCAGCTCTTCCCCTCCCCATTTCCATATATTTTTCTTAAACCTCCCCCCTCCTTTCCTGAACCTCATCACCTTAGTCTTCCCCACGTTCACCTCCAGCTTCTTACCCTCGAAATACCTCTCCAATCTCCTAATCATGTTCCGCATGTCCTCCTCCCTTTCTGCCAGCACCGCCACGTCATCCGCGTACGCTAGTGCGAAAATCATCTCCCTCCCTATCTTTATCCCCCCCCCCATTCCCCTTTTTTCAATTCCTCATCGAGATCCGCCGTCAGGACATTGAACAGGAGCGGGCTTAGCGGACATCCCTGCCTTACCCCTTTCTCCGTCCAAAATTCCTCTCCTATCTCCCCCCCCCTACCTTCACCCTGCTCTTCGTCTCCTCGTATATTCCTTTTATCCTTTCCCTTAGCCCTTTCCTTATTCCTCTCCTCTCTAACGCCTTCCACAATTCTTTTCTGTCTACTGAATCGAAGGCCGCTCTCAGGTCGATGAAGAGCGCCACCAACGTTCCCTTCCTTTTCTCCACCTGCCTTCCTATTACGTGATTCAGGGGGTAGATATTGTCAATTGTTCCCATTCCCCTTCTGAATCCGGTTTGGTTTCGCGGCACCGCTCCTTTCCTTTCCACTTCTTCTTCTAATCTTTTTGCCAATACTGCCGCATAAATCTTGTACAGCGAGGGCAACAACGTCATCTTCCTGTACTACTCTACCGTCGTTCCTTGCCCCTTTTCTATTATTGGCACAATTATCCCCTCCTTCCTCTCCTCTGGCCATCCTTCCCCCCTCCATACCTTCCCGCAGATTTCCCATGCCCACTCTATCGCCTTCTCTCCTCCCCATTTCCATGCTTCATTTGGGATTTCATCTCCTCCCATCGCTTTTCCCTCCTTCACCCTTTCTACCGCCTTCCTTATTTCCTCTTTCCCTAATTCCTCCTCCGTGTCTCCTCTTCTCTCTCTCTCTCTCTCTCTGCCCCCGTTTCCTCTCTTCCTTCCGTTCCTCCCAACAACTCGATAAAATATCTTTTCCATTCTTCCGCTTTTATTTTCTCCTCCACTCTTTTCCTTTTCTTTCTTCCCCTATTCACTAATTCCCACACCTTGTTCTCCGTCTTCGCTTCTGCTATCTCTCTTATTCTCCTTTCCCTTTCCTCCTCCTTCTTCCTCTTGCTCAACTTTCCGTACTCTTAAGAAAAGTACTCTCCGTAAGAAAAGTACTCTCTTTTCTTTTCTCTATAACGCTCTTTCGTGCTTTTTCCTTTCCTCCATTTCCTTAGCTCTTCCTTCATCGCCGCCTTCTTCTCCCTGCATTCTTCATCCCACCACCCTCCCCTCGTCACTCTCCTCTCTTTGCCCACTTCCTCCTCGCCTGCCTTCATGGCCTCCTTCATTTTCCCTGTTATTTCTTTCACCACTTCTTGGACCCCTCGTCCTTCCACTCCTGCCCCCTCTATCCTTCTCCCATATTCCTCCTTCATCCTTTCCGACCACTTGCCACACCCTGCTCTCCTTTCCCCCTTCCCCTGTCTTCTTCTTTCCCGCTTTCCTCTTTTCATCATCACTATCACTGGGTGGTGATCCGACTCAACGTTATCCCCTATCCTTATGCTCTCTACCCCTTCCCTCGTTTCATTCTTCCTCAACACATAATCTATTACGGTCTCCCCCGTCCCCCCTGTGTATGTGAATTCCTCGTCTTCGTCCCCCTCTATGTTTCCATTTAATATTTCCCACCCCGTCTCCTCTAGCACCTTGATCAACTTCCTCCCTTCCGTATTCACCGTCTTATCTTTTGGTCTCCTGCCTTCCTCCTCCTCCCCCTTATCCTCCCATCCTCCTCCGCCCTCTTCTCCTGTTCTCGCATTGAAATCCCCTCTAATTATGACCCTTCCTCCTTCCTCCTGCTTTTCCATCCATCCTTTTAATTTCTCCGTTTTCCTCTCCATGTCCCCGTTTACATACACCCCAATTATGGTCCATCTGTCCTCCCCTGCTTCCACCTTTACCGCCATTATCCCCTCTTCCTCCCTCCTCTCACCCTTTATTTCCGGCTTCATCTCCATCCTCACCCCTATCACCATCCCTCCCATTGCCCTCCCTTTTCTATTTATTTTCCTCGCCCATTGTGTCATCCACGTGTATCCCCTAGGAAGCCTTTTTCTTATTCTATCCTATGCTTTTTCCTCTACCCATGTCTCCACCATCACCACCACCTCCCAATCCTCCAGCCCCCTCCAAAACTCCTTGTCCTTGTTTGTGAGACCCGCTACATTCCAAAACGCCACCTTCCAGCTCCCTCCTTCTTTTCCTTTCTTTTTTTCCCTCTTTCCTTTCCCCTTTTCTACCCGTTTTTTGGCTGTTCTCTGCTCCCTACCGCCTCCCTTTCCTCTTGTCTTCTTCCCGCCCCTTCTTCCGTCTCTCTTTCCTTTCCCCTCCAGTCCCTCAGTACTTCCCTACTCTCGTCCCAGAACCACGTGACCCCCTCTATTGTCACCTTCCCGTACCCCAGCTTTACCCTCTTCCCCTTCCTTTCCTCTTCGTCCCCTATTCTTCTCAGTCTCCACTGCATCCTCCTTTCCTTCCATGTCAAATCGTCCTCTATTCTTTCTCTCCTCCCTCTTAATTCCCGTTTCCTTCTCATCACCTCCTTCTTCCCCTCTATTTCTTCCATTCTCACTACTATCATTCTCTCCTTTCCTTGTCCTGCCCCATTTTTCAACTCTCTCACCCTCTTCACTCTCCCTTCCGCTCCTATCTTCTCCAGCACCTCCACCACCGCTTGCCTTGTCGTTCCTTCCCTCGTCGCTCCCCTTATGATGAAGTTTCTTCGTCTTTCCTCCCTCTCCCTTCTCTCCATGTTCCTTTCCATTTCCTGTACCCTCCACTCCGTCTGTCCCTTCTCTCCCCTTAACCATTCTTCTTCCCCCTCTCCTCCCCCCTGCTTTCTTCTTCCCTCTGCACTCTCCAGCTCTCTCAGTCTCTCCCCGATTTTTCCATCTCTTTCTCCTGCTCCCCTACTTTCTTCATCCTCCCGTCTACTTCCCTTATCCTTCTTTCCATCGCCTCCTTTTCTCTTCCCCATCTTTCCTCACCCAACTTCATCTCTCCCCTTATCCTCCCTAGTTCCTCCTCGGACTTCCTTCCCTGCCCCTGCACTTCCGCCTTTACTTCCGCCAATCCTCTCCTGACCTCCTCCCTCATCGCTGCGATCATCCCCTCCAGGCCTCCCCCCTCCTGTCGCCCTCCTTCTGGCGACCTCTGTACCTTTCTGCTTTTCTGAAAAGCCTCCTCTCCCTCCTGCTCTTTTTCCTCCGTCCGTTCCCTCTTCCTCTTCCACAATTCGCTTATCTCCCCCACGCTCGTGCTTCCTTCCATGCGGAGGCTTTCCGCGTTCGTTTTCCTTCCCTTCCTTTTTGCTATCTCCTCCTCCTCTCTCCCTGCCTCCCCCACTCGCCCCCTCGCCTCTTCGCACTCCTCCTTACCTTCTCCCTCATCGCCCATACCTTCCTATTCTCCTTACCCGTCGAGTCCTTTACCGCCTCCCTGTTTTACCTACCTGCCTCGCCTCGTTCCTTTCTCCAACCGCTTCCTATCTCCGCCGTCCTCTGCCGCTGCCGTCTCACCGACTCCACTCGCCTTCTCCTTCCCTTCCCGTTTTCTCTGCCTCACCGCCCCTCCCTCACCCTTCCTTTCTAACCTCGCTTCCACCTTTCACCTCCTCTTCCTTCTTTAGTTCTCCCGCCGCCCTGTTTTTTCCTTCTCCACCATACTCCCCACTTTCCCCTTCACCGTTCCCTTCACTTTCGCTTTTTTCCACCACCCTCACACTCACTTTTCCCGGTTTCCTTCCCAGCTGTCGCACACACGCTCTCTCTCATCCACTCCGGAATCGGAAGTCCCCTAGAAATGTTGTAATAAATTCAATACTAGATTGTATTATTGCAAAAAGATTGATTTTTGGCACCACGAGGCGACAAAGCTCATTGAATCTCGGATATATTAATAGGACATCACGTACCGTATATTTCGCAATGTATAAATACAATCAACATTTGTTTAACAGATCGTGAACTTGAGTGTTTGGAGTGGTTAAAAACTTTCCTACATCCGACAAAACAGTGATTTTTAATTGGAAAAATTCTTTTAATGCTCGCAAAAATCTTCTGAAAGATAATTTACATATTTTCGAATATTATGAGCTACTTCCGTGCCTTGATTCGCAATTGGGAAAAGAATTGGTAAGAAAATGGTACACATTGTACCTAATACAAATAATTCTTAAAGTTTATTGTTTACACAGCCCCGAGAAAAGTTTTATCGGAAAATTCACGTGGCAAAGAGAGTATACTTATTTTAAATGGTTCACATTTTTTGGGATGTGAATCAAAGAGGCATAAGATAACTTTTAAGTATTATTCGACTATTTTTGTATTTTACATTGTTCAAAAAATTAACGAGAAGAAATATCAAAAGAATAGGTTTCAACTCGAAAATTATTCTCGATCGTGTATTTTACATCTTCAAATAATTCTGACAAAAAACTAAGTTTGTTGATTAGTTTTGAAGACAGATTCATGAATTGTGTCTAGTAAATCTGAAAAATATTCATAATACGAAAATTGATTATTTTTGTTGTTTCCGACCGATGCGAATTTGACATTCATTCTTATTCAGCTTCACATTGTTATGGATTATGAAACATGTTGAAAGTTTATTGATGAATTACTTTTTTCGTATTAAGTGCAACACACAATTAATAATAAGATATTCTTTTTATCGTTCTACAGTTGGAAGCCGACTCCAAACAACTGCACCCAGAGGAGAATATTTTTTTCGAAAATTGGGAAATATCTCGAGCCCATCTCGTCATCACCACTCAAAAATAAACCTCCCAAAACTTTATCGATTCATATTAAAAATTCGCATTTGACAATGTCTGCGTCTGAAATGTTATGCTTGATCAGGTACTTTTGCATTATTATCGGCAATCTCGTTTCGCACGATAATGCAACTCAGGACTTACGAATACTTCTGCGCAACATAGTTGAAATGGTTATGAGTCAAGATGTTGATTTTGAATTCCACAAGCTATTGCTAGTAAACATCTCAGAATATTTACAATTATTGACGAAAATCTATCCTGGATAAATGATACCAAAACATCATTTCCTTATTCATTATCCTTCGGTATCGATGATGTCAGGCCCGCTTTGGAAGATGTCGTCAATGAGATTCGAGAGTAAACACCGAGAAGGCAAAATCACATCCCGAGTCTCCGTTAACCTAATTAACGTCTGCAAAACGATTGCTATCAAACGTCACTTGCAATTAAATAATATGTTTTTAAATGCTGAACGTTCAGAAAAATGTTCATACATGGAATCATCAACACGGCGAGAATCGGTATTTGATATACCCGGATTTTTCCGCAGACACCATTTATTGCCCAATACACTACAAAAATATCAAACAGTTACTGTTGTTGACCAAATCAACATTCATGATGCTATCGTAAAAAAAGAAAGCGTGATTATAGTACCGTAGAAAGATGGACCAATTCTGTATATAGTAAGTTCGTCAATTGTTCACGAACAATATGTTTATTTAATCGTTCAAAAATTAAACGATGTAGTTTTTAATTACCATTTTCAAGGATACGAAATAATCACATTTGATTATACATTTACAACACTAAACATGGAAGAAATTTCTTGTGTCAAATTTACGCACATTTCTCGATTGTATGATGGGCGAAAAATTGTTGTAAAGAAATGGATGTAATAAATAGGGCAGATTTCAATATTAAATACTCTCCATTACAGCGGTAGTACATTTTGTTATCCCTCTCCAATTAGGACTTGAAAATAGGTTTCAAATTATATTAAAAAATTGTGAAATTCATATTTCATAATAAAAAAATCGTTTTTTGTACACAAAGATTCTAATTTTTCTATTATCTATTTTTTCCTAATTTGTTATAAACCAATTAGTATATTTGTTACTAACAAATTATTCTAATTTGTTCTACAAGTTGTAATTTTTATAATTTGTTATGAACAAATTATTACTGAATAATAAATAAATATTATTTATATTCATTTATGAAAATTCACAATAAATTATTGTCATTATCACGTCTGTTTACTGACTTTTTACGAAAAAATACCCTTCATAGAAAATTTATTCCATTGTTGTGCCCTGGCTTCTGAGGATGCGTGGAGAGCACGGAATTTCGCTCTCGAGTAAATTGACACCGTGGGTTGTCGAATGCTCGAGGGCGAGGGTATGCGGGGACTTTTCCCGTTTCGAGTAAATCTCCAATTGCGGGATATTGCAATTTAAACAACTTATATTTTATTTAAAATTAGGCAACAATATTAAAATTCTTTTTTATGCCTTGAGACCGACCTCCTTGGCTTCTGGCCAAAGACTGTCTTTCGATTGAATCTTTCGGCTAATTGTTAACTCGGGTTTTTGTAACCAATCGTTTGAGAACGTTCGAATCGTTCGATTGCGATTCGGCGTTTTTCCGGCTGAGTCGAGTGAAATATTGGGCTTGTGAAATATCGGGCCCGATACCGTCGCGTGGGGTATTTGAACTTCATGCGTTAGCAATCCGCCAATTCCTGACTATTCAGGGCACAACATTCCTACCCCTAGGGAAAACGAAATTCCCAATTTCGGCGATATGATACATTAAAAAAAAAAATTATAGCTTTGCAAAGTTTCGTCTCTCGGTCGTCTCTCGGCTTACAATAATACAATAATACAAGATTACGAAGGTACAAGTGCCTTTCTAAAATTATAATATATATATATCCTTTTTGAATGTTTCGATTTTGTTTTGTTTTTCTTTTATACACATTTACGTTGTGCGTGTGCGAGGTACATTTCGCGTGAATATGACTCGCGGATTTGCGAGTCAGCTCTTGCCTTGCGTTTGGCAGCTCGCGGTCTGGCAGGAGCTACGTCAGCAAAGTCGTTGTTCGGCGATGCGACATTTAAACGTCGCTGTTGCAACGCATCAATTCCGAAATATGATATAGTCATTGAGTCACGGAATGAAGGAATCATTCCGCTGAGGGCATAATTCCCTATTATGTGACTCTGTGTCGTCACATGATTGTAATTCTTGTTTACTTTTGTTTTCAATATTTCGATTCGTTCGCCAATTTTGTTAACTTCGTATGGATAATTAATTATCGTATGAGGAATATTTTCCAATATTAAAGGTTGAGGTATTTCGTTTTCTGTAGTCAAAAAGGATAAAGTGAATGGTGGTAAAAATTGTAAGAATTTTTCGTGCACAGTTTCCTTCAAATTTTGAATCTTAAAATCTATGGAGGTGACGGAACATTTCCCATCCAAAGCCAATAATCATGTTCCAGTAATTGTTGCATGAGTTGTCGCAGAGTTTTGACAGTTTATCGTGAGAGCTACTGTCTCTGGGGCTACAAATATCCATTGCCCTTCTTGTTCCAGAGCAATGACCAAAGAATTTTTTAGATTCAATAATCGATGTGTACAATTCGCTTTTTCGGGGTCTTTTCCTAAAAATATCGATAGTTCGCATGGCGCTCCTGGTCGTATTATTTGTCTCGCGTTTTTTGGATGACAGTAATATTGATAATTTTGTCGTTTACATTTGGATAATTCGTTTTCTGAGAATGACAAATATTCTCGACGCTCTCGATCAATTATAACATTTTTCACGGTCGTTTCTATGAACCGAAACATCTATTTTCTACTCTTACGGGTAGAGGATAGACTTTATTCACATTGAACCCGTTGCTGTTGATTAATGGAATTTTTATCACAACGGTGAGGGTATTTTGGATACTATATACGCCTAATTCGGAATTTTCCAGTAATTCGTTCATTTTTTCTGGCCGTATTTATGTCGGAAAATTCAGTTCTTTTGGTAGATTTGTGTAATGCTTCTATTAGATACGCGTAGAGTTGTCTAGGCGGCAATATTGTAGGATTAACGCTTTCTTTTAGCAAGCCTACTAAAAAGTTATATAATTGGCGTATATCGTTTAATAAGGATTCGATCATTACGCTCATAGTTGTTACTTTCTCGTTCAATTGTTGACGTGTTAAAATATCTATTACGAGTTTCTTGTTTTTTCGTTATCGCTGTTATTTGCCGTTCGATGTTCGCAGTGTCGTTCGCATCTAAGTTACCTGTTATCGATTTTATAATAGATCCTAATCCGTCTATTAATCCTCTTTCATTTGATCTACCCTTTGTGCCAGTTATATCGTAAATGGACTGCATTTCGGAATTTATTTTTCCTTTCATGGTTTCGAGGGAACTCGTTACGAGAGCACATAGCTTGTCCTCTGGCATCATTTGACATAGTTCTAATAGTTTTTCCAGCTTTTCCCTAATACCTTTTTCTGTATTTGCTATTAGCAGAAGATCCATGCGGATTACCAGCTTCCACATTTCATGAATCGCGTGCAGTTTTCCGATTTCCTGGTAATAAATTCCTGGGGTTGCGGAAAATTGCGTTGCGTGGAATTCTGAATTTTCCTTTCTTTCGTTAGTCCCTTCTGTCGTCCTAATGGTTGAGATTAATAACCTGCAAAAAGTGGTTTGCTTTTTCATTAAAAATTTTTTTCTTGCTTGTTTCCCTATTTTTACGTGCAATACTTTTCTTCCTTTTTCTCTTGCGAGTTTGAATACTCGTTTTTTGCTTACATTGCCATTTCTTTTCTCTCTAATCGTTCTCTCTTTTTTTTTTAACTTGGATTGTAACCATGTACGGCCAATTTGGTTTATATTTGTTTTCCTTTCATTTTCCTGTTTTTATTTGATAATCATGCGTATTTTTATGAAATTATAATTTCGAAAAAAATGCATATGTATAAATTTCCTTTTTTTTCGTGATTGTAGATTCTTAATTTGATTATTATTTTTCTTATTATTCATCATTTTTTATTGTACTTACTCGACAAATTTATATGCATATTATTCTTTTTTTTTTCATTTTTATTTTAGACTCGATATCTTTAGTTTATTTACCTTTTTATTTTCTTCCATTTATTATTCGTTTTGTTTCTTTAGAAATCTAGAGCTCTTCCTACCTGTCTTTTTGTAAATTTCATTTACTCTATTCTCTTTTTTCGTCTATTCCATTCGCTTATTTTTGTTATAAATTCTTTCATTCATTTGATCGTTATTTTATTTTATTCACTTTATCTTTCCATTTCATTTCATATGAGTTTATTTATTTATTTATTCTTTTCTTTTTATCACTGTAGTTCATTTTTTTTTATTTTATGATTTCGTTTTATTTTTATTTATATATTTTTTTTGTTGAACGGGTGGCAGCTCACCACTCGTACGTGAATCCTTCGCGTTACGACGGCCGCTCAGCCGTTGCTTGGCAACGGCGCGAGACGGGGAGGCGTCGATCTTCGCCTCGCGGGCCCCTCGCGGGCCTTCGCGGGCCAGGCTCCAGGTCCCTCCTACTCTACCGGTGAGTGAGTAACGTAAGGTTTAATCCAGTCTAGATGTATCTGGGCTACCTGACGTCCACGGCTGATAGTGTAGTTCACTTCGGAATCTTTGATCTGTACTTTGTAAGGCCCTGTCCACTTACGGGAAAGCTTCGCTGATCGGCCTCGGCGTATAGTAGTGTCGTGGAGGAGGACTCGGTCGCCGGGGCGGTACTCGACCGTACCAGCGGTGATATCATGCCCCTCCTTTACCCTTTCTTTTCCTTTTTCCAAACGTTCTTTCGCCACGTGCCAAATGGCATGAAGCCGTTCGCGTAACTCGGAGACATAATCGTCGTATGAGGACGTCTTTCGTGGTGCTTCTTTAAGCGCCGTCGGTAAATCGGCTACCTTTCCAAACACCAACTAGTACGACGTGAAACCTGTCGCTGTATGCGGAGTGGTATTGCACGTGAACATCGCGTATGGCAACCATTCATCCCAATTCGTTTGATCCTCTTTAATGAAACATGTCAGGTATTCTGCGAGAGTTCGGTGTGAACGGTCGAATGCTCCGTTTGATTGGGGATGATATGCCGTCGTTTGAATCTTTTTTATTCGGAATAATTGGCACATCTCCTTGAAAGTTTCGCTCAGAAAATTCGTTTCTTGGTCTGATAACAATTCTTCTTGAGTGCCGTACTTGCAAACAATTTGAGTTGCAAATCCTTCGGCTACTTCCTTTGCTTCTTGCGTTATTAGCGGTATAGCTGCGCAATTCTTGGACAATGCGTCTTGAAAAGTCAGGATGTATTTGTTCCCGGCTTCGGTCTCAGGTAAGGGACTTACTATATCGAATGCACATTTGTCGAATGGTGTCTTGGGTGTGTCGGTAATAGTCATGGGAGCATGCTTGCGTCGCGTGATTTTATTTTTCTGGCATTTGTCGCATGATTTTACGTAGTTTTTTATTTCGTTATCCATTCCCGGCCAGCTATACTTTAATTTTATTCGTTGTTTCATCCTTTTTTCGCTTGGGAGGCCTCCAAGAGGGGCGTCGTGGTATTCTTGCAGAATCGTACCTCGCTCCTCTTCACTCGGGCACTCTCGATTTCCTATTTCTGTCTCGCTGTCGCTTGTTGTCTCGCTTGCACTCGAGTCTTTTTCTATTTCCTTCTCTTTGCCGCTCGGGCCTGCTGCCCGGTCTGCCTCCACTGGTGGGAGTGGCGGTTCGCTCTAGCTCGCGCGGGCCTCTGTCGCCTTGCGCGGGCGTTCCTCTCCAGCAGACTGCATTGTTTTTCTCGGCCGGCCACGTGCTCGCGGGACCAGCTGACCGCGGCCCTCATGGCTCAGGTCTGTGGACGCTGGCGGCGGTGGCGTGGAGCGGGGGGCCTTCCGCAGCCTTCCTCTACCACGCGTCTCAGCGTCCTTGTTACGTACCACCGCCTCGGGTTCTTGCCGCGTCAGAATCAATACATACATACGGCGTAAAGCATCCGCATTCGTGTTTTTCTTCCCAGCCTTATACTCGATGGTATAGTTGAACTCCTCTATCTTTATTTTCCAGCGCATTAGTCGTGATCCTGGATCTTTTACGTTGAAAAGCCATGTGAGGGGCTTATGATCCGTCACGATGGTGAATTTCATTCCATAAATGTGTGGACAGAATTGCGCTACTGCCCAATTTGTTGCTCGAATTTCCTTCTCCGTTGTTGAATAGTTCATTTCTGCCTTGTTCAGAATACGACTCGCGTAACAGATGGGTAGATCTTCTCCGATTATCTCGTGCGATAAAATCGTGCCAATTGCCTTGTCAGAGGCATCAGTTGTCACCACGAAGGGTTTTTCGAAATCCGGATACTGCAGGATCGGTGCGGTGCTGAGAGCTTGCTTCAGTTTTTGGAAGGCTTGTTCGCAGTTTTCGTCCCAAATGAATTCGTTTTCTTTCTTGATCAGGTCTGTTATCGGCTTTGAAAGTTTTGAAAAATCCTGTATGAATTTCCGGTAATTTCCGTGAGCGAGACACGGCCTCTAGAATACCGCTCGAGTCCCCCACTACCGGGCACCTGGAACTAGGCCGCCTGATCGACACCTCCTGCGCGCGATTCACGTACGGCCGCTAGTTCAGCCGCGAGTCTCGCGTAACCGGAGCTCGACACGATCGGGAATAAAAGGAGCGCCGCGAGACCCCGAAGAGCAGCGACAAGCTGGCTAGAGCACGCGTATTATTACCACGCTCAAGGCTCTCGGCAAGATAATCTTGCAGCTGTCCTCGCATATTTGTCTCTGACTGCACACCCATGCGTCAGACCAAATACAAACGGAACCAGCAGGAGGTGCCATCAACTACTGAGATAACGTGGAAGCTCCTCCCCCTGAAGGAGCCAATCTGAAGTAAGCGGGCATTCCTCACCCGACCTCCACGAGACTCCCTCGCCATCTGGGACGTTAGGGTACGGCGGTACACGTCCCCTCGCTGGACAGACGCGGGGCCTCCACTGCTCTCCCCCATACCTAGCTCTCCGTAAGGTACCGTGGGGACGCAGATAATTCGATGCCCACGAGTCCATAGAGGAACCCAGACCTCCGAGGCGACCCGGCCATCGCTGATCGACCGAGAATCGCAGACATCTTCGGGCAGCGAGTGGGAACCGACAATCCCTCCACCAGCTTCAAAGGTCCTCCCGGTCGAGGACAGAGCGACCACCCCACCTCTCGCCCTTCTGCCGGGCATACGACGCACGAACACCCAGCCATCACTCCTCTGGAGCGAATCACCAAACGCCCCAACTGCTGATCACAATAACAACCCCACGACCAAAGCTGTATAATGAATAAATAGGAGTAAAATAGAGAATTCTTCGTGTCGACCACACCATTCCACCGACCTACCCCAAGCGTGCGCAATCATCCGCTCCGACTGAGCGTCGCAATCGAAACAATCCGGCTGGTCCCAAAAATGATTGTACCTCTTTTACGTTTTTGGAGCTGGAAATCGTTGTACAGCCTCTATTTTTTCCGGGTCAGGTTTTACTCCCACTTCGGTAATAATGTGTTCCAAGTACTAGGTTTCTTTTCGCAGAAATCGACATTTCCTAGGTTGAACCTTTAATTGGGCTTCTCTCAGTCGATCGAATACTTCTGTCAGCCTTTTGTTATGTTCTTCGAACGATGATCCGTGCACTACTATATCGTCGAGATATATGTAGCATTTTAGTCCTTGTAATCCAGCAAGTACAGCATCCACTAGCCTTTGAAAGGTTGATGGGGCGGTTTTGATTCCAAATGGCGTTTGGTTGTACTCATAATGTCTATGGGGAGTGGAGAAAGCGGTTTTCTCCTTGTCTTTTTCGGCCATTGGGATTTGATGAAATCCCGATGCCAAATCGAGAGTCGTGACGTATTTTGCTCGTCCCAATTGATCCAATATTTCGGTAATATTAGGCAATGGATACGAGTCTCTTTCCGTTGCTTCGTTTAGTTTTCGGAAGTCTACTACCTCTCTCTTGCGTATGTTTCCGTCGGCGTCAGGCTTTTTTGGAACGACGAGTAGAGGAGCATTCCATGAGCTCTTGCTCGGTCGAATTATTGCGTTTTTAGCATCTCTTTTGTCTGCGCCATCACTTCTTGCTTGGCGGTAATCGGTCTGGACGCCATCACTTATTGCTTCTGGTAATCGATATGGACAAATTTTTATTGGCGTTTCCCTGGTCGTACGCTTATGAGGTGCTCTACTATAGCGGTGAACCCAAGCGACTCTTCCTCTAAGGGGAATACGTCAGCGTATGCTTCAGCGAATTCGCGTAGGAATTCTTTTTCTTCTGGGTTTAAGTTCGAATCTCCTTTGATTTCTTCCCATATTTTTTCTCTTCGTTTTAATTTTTCTTCGATGGATACAGCACTTATTCTTTCTCTTCGGTTGGCTTTTCTTCTTTAATTTCTTCGATGTGCATCGTTGGCCTTTCTATTTCAATTTCTTCATTGTTTGTGTTTCGCACTATTATGAGGCAGGAATTTCCTTCTGGGTAGACGTAAAATTCACCTATCTTTACTCCTGGTCGCACTTCTTTTGCTGCGACACATCCTATTTTTGCCGTCAATATTTTTGCGTATAACATTTGCTCTGCCGTGGGAGGTAGTTTAATTATATTCGTTCCGTCCAGCATGGGGATCCGATGTCCGTATATTTTAATGTATCTTCCGTTTAGGATGTCGATGTTGTGCTCTCTCGTGAGGTCCAAAACCATTATTCCGTCTACTTCCAGTGGTACTGCGTCATCTATTACATAGAATCCATGTTCTACGTTTACTGCGGGCGTTTCAAGCACGAGCATAATTTTACACAGTGCGTAGAATTTTTTTCCTCCGATTCCTTTGAGTTCGATCGTTTTTCTAATTATTTCAGTGTCCTTTTTTAATACACCCTTTTTTATGAGACTACATTGGGCTCCGGTGTCTCCTTTCATCGTGAGGATTTTATTTATGGCCTGGGGAGACGCGATGTGGAAATCGCTAGCGGCCCCTCCAGAATTGATCGTCGTTATCCAGTACGATTTTATTTTCTGCCTTGTATTTTTTCTTTTGGACAAACCTGTATTCGATACTTCGATTATTTGACTGACGTTGCGTTTTTTGTCTTCGTTCGTTGCCGTTACCATATCGAGCGAAAATGACCTAATTGTTTTCCCTTTTTTTGCTGTCATTGCGGTTATCTTTTATTGGCCTGTCTACGTTCGTTGCCGTTACCATATCAAGCGAAAATGATCCAATTGTTTTTTTCTTTTCGCTGTCGTTGCGATTTTCTTCCTTCTGTCTGTCTTCTTTTGGTATATTTTTATTTGCGTTCCAGTGATACTGATTAGGCCGCCCTAGGGGCCCACTCTTGTTGTAGTAGCTGGTTCCTTGGCCCTGCTGATAATTCGTTTGATGATTTTGATGATACCCGGTTCCCGGTGCCTGTCGGTATCCGTTTCCTTGTCCTTGTTGCCAATTCCTTATTCGGCAGTCCTTGTACGCGTGTTCCGGTTTCTTGCAGTAATTGTAAGTGATGTTGAATTGATGCACGCTTTTCGATGGATCTGGTAGGCTGTATCTTCCATAAGACGATGTGTTGGATCGGCAATCTTCTGCTAAGTGTCCCATTTTGTGACATTTACTGCACGTCACCGGCGTTCGTTTTTCCGGATGAGTCTGCTTGTTTATGGATTCGCCCCCTTGTAGCGATTTTTCCTCTTCCATTGCTCCTTTGAGGGATGATCCGTGATCCTTGAATACTCGAGCGTTTACGATGACTTGGTATTCCCTTCGAATTCCTCTTTCGAAGTTGTATAGGACTAATTGCCTAACATATGCCTCAATTGTTCTTTTTTCCGCAGGCGATCTTGCCTCGGTTGTGCTGGCTTCGATTAATTCCATCATTATGGCCTCGAGTCTTTGACGGTACGCTAATACGCTCTCATTGTATTTTTGCTTACACGTATTAAAATCGACCTGTAACGCGGCTACTGTGCGTCGTGTTCCATATAATGCTGTAATTTCTTCGTTAAATTGTTGGTACGATTCAATTTCTTTATATCGGATATCTTTTCGCGCTTTTCCTATCACTTTTGTTGCTAACACGGATTGTCAAAGGGAATGTATATCGGCTGCTGCAACGCACCCGTTTGCATAGCCGAATGCTTCAATTATATCGTCGACTTCTTCAGGTTTTTCGCCATCAAATCGGGGAATGAGGCTTCGCGCCTCCTTTAGGGTCATGAAATTATTTTCTTGCGCCATGTTATCTGAATGAAGTTGGAGTAGGGAAAATTCTTGAATTTCTACTTCGCGTCGACGCCTAGTGTCTATATTCTCAGGAGATTGATCAGAAAAATGATCAGTTCGATCTGCTGCGGATCGAATTTTGGTACGTTTCGCATCTGTCGGCCTGTTTAAGGAATTTTGTGAATTTGTACTTTCGTCTGAACTTGTTGCGGATCAAAATCGCTTTTCCCTAGGTTCCTGTAGTTCTTGTTCAACTGTTTGATTTTCGGGACGATCTCTCGCAACGAGTTCGTCGAAAATTGAATTTAATGCCCTTCCTTCCAGCACTTGCTGCGTTCAGTTTATTTTGTACGTTGAATAAGATGTTTCCTTCTTTTTTTTCAAGTTGTGGAATGCAAAGTTGCGGTATCCCCAATTGCGGGAATCCCACCGCTGCCACGAATGTTGTGCCCCGGCTTCTGACGATGCGCAGAGAGCACGGAATTTCGCTCTCGAGTAAATTGACACCGTGGGTTGTCGGATGCTCGAGGGCGAGGGTATGTGGGGACTTTTCCCGTTCTGAGTAAATCTCCAATTGCGGGATATTGCAATTTGAACAACTTATGTTTTATTTAAAATTAGGCAACAATATTACAATTCTTTTTTATGCCTTAAGTCCGACCTCCTCGGCTTCTGGCCGAAGACTGCCTTTCGATTAAATCTTTCGGCTACTTGTTAACTCCGGTATTGTAACCAATCGTTCGAGAACGTTCGAATCGTTCCATTGCGATTCGGCGTTTTTCCGGCTGAGTCGAGCGGAATATCTGGCGCCGTGAAATATCGGGCCCGAAACCGTCGCATCGGGTCTTTGAACTTCATGCGTTAGCAATCTGAAAATTCCTGACTATTCAGGGCACAACACAATCATAGGGAATTCATTTTTCACTAGGGAAATTAGAAATTTCAGGTTCGTGCAGGTAATTTTTACTATCGAGACGTCAATTCTATGGTAGTATAGTGATATTTTCACCGTAAGATATCAGAAATTTTCACAACACAAACTACAAATTGTACGTCAGAATGTATCGGAATTTTTACTGAGCCTATTGTAAAAATTACGCTATGCGCTTGAATTTTTACATGTCTGAGGTCAAAATATACCAAATCAGTGGCAAATTAGACTTTTGGGTACACTTGTCCCCACGTTCAAATTTTTCCAGTATTTTTACCGTGATTTCACAATAAAATTTCTTTAGAAATTCTTTCCGTGTACTACATATGCATTGCTTGAAAGCTCAACGTTATTTAGTGTGGCTAATGGCAGTGCTATGATGAAAAATCAATTTTTCGGCTATTATTTTTTCGCCTTTAATCACCTTTTTTCGTAACTTTAATTTCGGAGGAATTTCTCTTAGCCGCTCCAAGAGATTGTCTTTTCTATTCCGTCTGCGACAAAATTGAACCAAATGCCTATTTGGACTTCTAATAGAACGGTTTATTTTGCCAAGGTAATTTTCGAAGGGGAAGCAATTTATTTTGCTCAAGTTGCATCCAAAATTATCAAGGTCATCTACGACATAGCAAAGCAAACATCTACACTGACAGAAAAATTCTATTGATATTAATAAAACGCGTCTATTTGATTTTAAAAAATTTGAATTAACTAGATGTTTCGTGGAATCAAATTATTCCTATTGCATTCCATTATTGGAATTATTTATTTTTAATATATTTATTTAGTCAAATCAAAATCTATTCAATATCGTCCAATAACTAAATATTTTATTAAATCCTAAAAATCTGTGATTCGCTTTATCTGTTCGAAAAACAATTTGGTTGAATTGGCTATTCGCTATATATGATTTTTCTAATTTAAATTAAATCGAATTTTCGTGAAGTGAACCATTTTTCGATTTAATTGAACTAATGGTCTATCATTATTGCAACACTTATATCAAAGGGGTGCGGAGGTAGAGAGGGTGGAGAGAGAAAGGAATGACATGTATATATGTATATATATATGTTATCTGTTACAATACATATAGAAATGTAATATGTAAATAAAATGGAATATATCATGTATGCAATATGTAATCCGTTACATATATCCGTTATATATATTGTGACGTTGCGTCACAAGGAGATAGACAAAAAGCCCGCGTGACCACGCTCGGGCTTAGTCTCCGCCACGCACCTTCACTTCAAATTTAAATGTGAATATTAAGCTAGCAATAAGAGTTTTTATTATATAGAAGCTGCAACACTACCCCCACCCCCCGGCCCTTCCTGTACCCCTCTCATCACGACCGCGAAATGACCACGCGGACCGTCGACCGGGGCCACTTCGGCCCGGCCGTCAGCTCGAAGAACCATCGGCGCCATCTCGCAACGACGAGGAATGTCGGGATCGCCGTCCGAGGGCATCCTGCCGCCATCTCCCGAGTCTCCGGCCTACCGCGCATCAGGAGACTGCAGCTGTCGCACGGCGTGGCTGGCGAACGCCGTACCGACTGGGGCGCTCAACGACTCGGGAGAGATAAAAGCAAAAGAGGATATCGACCGGAAGACCGAGCCACAAAGATCGAGGAAGGAAATCGATAGGAGGTCTGTCGTCTATCGCGGAATTGGGCGAGACGAGGAAGCCGGCCGGCGTGGTCCAGTATCAGGTCCTGCAGCGTGGTCGAGCGAGGTAGTACCGTCAGAAACAGAATCGCGTTAAGGAAGTCGAGAGAAAGATAGGAATAGAGAATAAAGGATACAAGGGAAAGTATTCCTAGTCGAACTGATCCAAAGAACAATCAGCACAAACTGTAAGTCATTTCTCTTTTCGCCTTTGTAAGAGCGGCTAGGGAAAAGCCGTCAAGTTCTGTTCGGGTAAAATTTGTCGCTCGAGCGACTGTGAACTCGTTCCCTTCACCCCACCCCGGTTATTCCTGAAATCGACGTCCTTGTTCCGTGCGCGACGCTATAAAAACCCGTGTAAATTTGAATAAGAATCGTAAATTCAGTGTGAGTCAATCCGAGCGAATGGCTCGAGGACAATAGTTAAAAACTGTCGCGAATAAATTGTGAAAAGGTGTCGTGGCGGATCCCCGGTGTCCCTCGAGAAATTTTTGAGTAGCCACGGCCGTCGGCCGAATTGGGTGACATTTCCCGCGAGAACAAATCGCAGCGCGATGGATCGAGTCATTGTAATTTTCTTATTTCCTGTTTTGCGCGATATTTATTCGGTGTTATAAGATAAATAAATTAAAATAGTCGTGGTCCAAGTGATAAGAGGCCATCGCGTTCGAGAACGCCGTCTGTCCCCGATACCCCGATATACCCCGTGACTTTCTTAGCGAGTCTCACGCGAACAAAGAGAGCTAGCGTTTGTTTACTTTTTTTTTAGTCTCTCCATTTTGCGTACGCGTTAAGCGCGTTGCCCGAGAAAAGCCCAACATAAATTGAGATTGTAACGTAGAGAGAATATTTCGAACGGGTAAAGAAATCGAGTAGGGACTTCGCGTGTCCAGTAACCTGTTGAATTCGAGTCCAAATTATTATTATTATTTCGGAATCTTTTCATTATATCGAGTCTGACTTTATTCCATTTTTTTTCTTTGTAATTATTCCAGTAACTTCTTTTTGTATCGATTTTTAATTATCTTTGCGTGAATTAAATTATGTTTGACTTTTATCATTGATTGAACCATTATTCATTTTTCCTTCCCCCCTCCTCCGCCTACGTAAACGCGCGATACCCGTCATAATATTGTTACATCCTGGCTCAACCCAGTTTAGTGTAAATGTAAAGAACATAAAATTTAAAAAATAATCAAGAGAACGCTATGTATCGCCATCGCGAGACTCGCGGGCTACCAGAAACCCGGGCTATCGGAGGTATGCGTTACCGAAGTCCCGGGCAGCGGAGGTCTTCCGAGTAAAGTAGCGTCAGCAAGATCGTGCCTGTGGGAACGAAGTAACAAAGATGATTCCACGACATCAGCGATTTGCCCCACCCGCAAATGAATAATCAAAAGGGACTAAGAGTCCCTCAGTAGTCAGTCTTAGATTCGCGGGCTCACGACAACGTTGGAGCTTCCTCCAACTCAAGTCTTCTAGGAGACTTGGGTTGGAAGTTCTTTCAAAAATTAAAATGTAAAACATAATGCGAATACAAAAATGACGAAGAGTCTTCCGTGCGCGGCTCTAGAGAGAGCTCTTCCAGTCTCTCTCACCGGAGTCCCCTCTAAGGGAGACCCGGCTATTCCGAGAATCATTGTCTAAATTTTGTTGTAAAATATAAGTTAATATCTTTAAAACCTAAACATTGAGAAGTGCGAGCCTTATTTCGACGACCCTTCCAAGCACCGCGGTAGCAGACCCTCCGCCAACTAAACATCGAGAAGTAAAAAGCCAACCATGGTCCGAAGGAAGACTGCGGCCACTCGACGCTTCCTCAACAAGCCTTCCGCCTGAGGAGGAAATCTATTCCTTAATAGACATCGGCAAGGTAGGTGAAGTGCAAAATAACAAATATAAAAGATAAAGGGTCGCCAAACGAGTGATATAATTTGTTTGAGTGATATAACCTCGTTTTAACGAGTGATATAATTTGCTCCTCTTTTGGACCCGTAGGCACGGACCGGGGATCGGAGCACTCTGTGCTGGCGACCCTTTATCTTTTATATTTGTTATTTTGCACTTCACCTACCTTGCCGATGTCTATTAATGAATAGATTTCCTCCTTAGGCGGAAGGCTTGTTGAGGAAGCGTCGAGTGGCCGCAGTCTTCCTTCGGACCGTGGTTGCCTTTGTACTTCTCGATGTTTAGTTGGCGGAGGGTCCGCTACCGCGGTGCTTGGAAGGGTCGTCGAAATAAGGCTCGCACTTCTCGATGTTTAGGTTTGGCATGAGGTTGCAGATGTCACCCAAAGATTTCGGGTCGTGGCGGACGTTACGATGACAGGCGCTCGAGTGTGCGAGTTCAACGTGGAATATGGATGTTGAACGGGCTTCATTCGTTTGCAGGTCCCGCGGAATCGGCGAAGAAAAAATTCGAAAGCACCTAAAAGCCCTGGCCATGAGTCAATAATTAAACGAGCGATTGTTGTGAGACACTCGACGACTGGCCAAACGATTCGAGCCGCGCTGGGTGGATGTACCGTTTGAGAACGTAAAGAAAGCGGTCTTCTCAAAATCTGGCTTAAGGGGTCAATTGAGATAACAAAGAATGCGTGACGATTAAAAATGAATGCGGTTTTAAAGATTATGAGGAAGTAAGTGCACCTTAGTGTTTTACGGCCAGAGGAGGCGGAAAACGGATCAGAGGACTTCCTTCAAACGGGGCGGACGTTTCATTTTTGGGTGTGAGAAAGTTCCTTAGCGAGATGTTGATTATCGATGAAAAAATGTTAAGGGGTTCACGCTGAAGAAGCGTACGTGCGAATCTTATTTTGAGTCGAAGTAGAGAATTTTTACGAGATAGTGTTACGTCCTAGCACTCTCGCCCTCCAAATATTCAGATCTGGTACGAATTGTAATAATTATTAAGATTTTTTCCTCGCGCTAAACGCGCTCATTTATGTTTTTCTTGTGGTACATATTAATCAGAACGACCCATGTATGGTCGATTTCACTCAGAAACCCCGTTATATAAAATATTCATAAATATATCTTTGAATTTAGCATGCGTATATCTACCGGTATACTTTAGGGATAAACAGTTCCCATAATAACTTTACGGCTAAGCTTACCCGTAACTTCAGGGACGAGCACATGGGTGCTCGGATTAACTTTACGAATAGTCTCATATACCCGTACATATTCATTTGCCTGTACACTTCTGGGACACGCACATGAGTCCCCGGAGTACCATATCATAATGTCTCATATATACATACATATACACGTACCTGCATGCTTGAGGGACATAAGTCCTCGAAATAACTTTAATGAATATATATATATATATATATATATATATATATTCATACACGTACTTCATACGCTTCAGGGACATATAGCCGAGTCCCGAGGCAATAATCAATACATATCTACTTTCATGCACACTTCGGGGATATAAAACCTCAAAGTGACACACACAAATATACTTATATATATATACTCGGTAAACTCCCGAGACATCCAAGAGAGTCTCCGGAGTACAAATAATAATATTAATACCTATGCTTCATGTATATTTCGGGGACATCCACGAGTCCCCGAACTAGTATCCAACATATAAATGTATATTCCGGTTGACCATAATACAATGGTCCTAGAAATAAGAAATATTGTTATATCTATATTATGTATGTATTGGGGACACGAGAGTCCTCGTATAACCCGCGAAACTGTTCCCAAGCGGTCAGCTTCAACGCGAGTTTTCTCGCAGACCTCCTCGGAGGTTGGTGACCACCTAGACAGCACATCCTGCCGATAACGAAAAATATAAATTTCATTGCTCATGTACTACTCGAGAAAAATAACGTTATCAGTGCTAATATTCGGTTACATGGGGTTCGAGCTCGCGAGCGAGGGTAATGACGCCAAGCCCTTTGTCTCAGAGACAAAGAGGGCGAGGATACATATTGCGCTCCGAGAGCTGGCCAGTCAGTTCCGTCCGGTCTCTCCAACAGCGCGCATCGCAGAGTCGACGCTCTGAAAACCGGTACATTTATTTTATTTTATTTTATATTCTTTTCGAGTTTTCCCCGGTCTCTTCGTCAGTGTAACTACAAGTCTCTGGAAAACCGGTATTAATTGTTTTAATCATAATAAAAAGTAAAAGGAAACGTAACAAGTCGAACACTGCAACAAATAAATTTACGAAACATACATTATTTTATTTATTGAATGCAACTACGCTTATTTACGTGTAAAATACACAATTGTTTGCATCACCTTTGATTACTTCGCGCTATTAAAATTACGCAAAATACGGCGACCGCGCAAAAGTGTAACATTTTCCGAGCAAATAATTAAAATATATTTGTCTCTCGTTCGTGTGTGTAATCACACAACGAACAAATCATCGTCGCCACTTTTCCTAACGCACGTATTCGTCTCACTCATAAAATCATACCTGTCCAAAATTGGACAAATCTCGAAGTGCTTTTTACGAGGCTTGGGAAAGTTGACGCACGAACACGCCATATCCGCTGACTCGCCATAATCTGGCAGGTTAGCGACTGGCACGGTTAACCCGGTGCTTAGTGTTCGGACGCCGATTTCCCTCGACCTTGACATTTGTATTCGCGGCTGGCCGCCAATCGCCGTAACCGGGCGGAGGTGAGCCAGACGTAGCGAGTCGGTGGTGATGTAATCTGGCACGCACTAGAATCGCTCAGCGAACCAAATTTAATTTCATATTAATCTGTACCTATGCGTTAGACGAATACGTTTCCCGATACATTCGCTCAACAAATAAAAACCCTTATCCGTCCAAAATCGGACGTATACCCAGGGTATTTTCCGAGGAATTCGGAAGATTTGCCGCACGAACACGCCACACGCGCCGACCCGCCGTAATTCGGTAGGTCAGCGACTGGCACGGTCACACCGGTGCTTAGTGTTCGGGCGTCGGCTTCCGTTATTCTCAACATTTGTCCTCGCGGCTGGCCGCCAATCGCCGTAACCGGGCGGAGGTCGAGCCAGACGTAGTGAGTCGACGGTGCCGTAACCTGGCATGTCTTGAACTCACTCAGCGGTTTAAAACATTATAAAATCTATATATGCATATTTTTATTTCGAAGCGAATGTATCCCTCATAAAAGTAGTCCTGTCCTCGTAGTCCCCGACTGCTCCCAAAAACATCGGCATCACCGGGCCATCGCATTCGCACGAACACCGGCTACCCGTCTGGGTAATGACAGGTCGGGTCGAGCCGGAACATATTGGCGATTCCTGGACAAATCCGGTCACACGGTCGAGTAGTTTTTACCCGCTACGCACCGCCGCTCTTTCTCACCAAGGTAAGCACTATTTCACGCTACTTTCTTATTTGCTTACCTGTCGCTCATGCGTCAAATTATACACCAACGACTTTAACAAGCGCCTATCCCAAGTGGCCACATCCCGCTTAAACGTGGCGCTTTTCTTCTGCGACGGTAACTTACCGTCATATGAGTCACATATCACTTAATTCATTATAATCCGTATGTTCGTGGCACACTTCCCATTCGTAAATTCAAATCCTGGAAGGTAAATTAAAAGACGATCAATTATCGATCAAAAATGGGCCCCACGGCGTAACAATAGGATACATTCATCGACTTGTGCGGTGGCAGTTGAAAATTGAACGAAAACTTGAACGAAAACTCGGAGCGTTTTCGGGGTCGATTATTACGGACTCGAGGTCAAATTTTAGAAAAACAAAATGGCGGATAAAATACGGCGGAAAATTTCTTCAAAAACGTATTTAATTCGGGTGAAAATCTGTACTCGGGGATTTCTGGGGTTGCTGACGACGAATTCAAAGTCAAATTTCGAACGAAAAAAAATCGCGGCCCCAGTATAGATAAAAAAAGGCGCCGCGGCGAGTAATCATTAAATTTCTTTTGAATTTCCTGCATCGAGATTTTCGAGGTCACTGATTACAAATAAGTGAACAGCTGACGTTATCTAAAAGTTGATCTGACGTTAGCTGATCTGACGTTACTAGAAGTCTGCAAAAAATGTCTTTCATGTTTTTGATGCAGTCACATTTCCGTGAAAAATGTTCTCGGAATCTTTTAATATAATTGTTGCATGATTCCTGAGCTTCTTCAGACATTTGTCCGACAGGGAGGAACGAAGATTCCACAATTCCGTGACCGTGAATAAGAATTTGATGTACTGTTGTTGGCATGAAGTACCACGAATAGAATTCGACTAATTTTTGTGCAGTATCTTCAGTGTATTCGTGAAATTTGAGTATATTGTTTTCGAAACCACAAGAAATTACCTGAAATACAACATGACATCGCTTCATCTATTCTTCATCAATTCCCGTTATCGAGGCGAAAATTTCTGAATTTTTGAAAAAACTCCATGCTGTATTTCCGTCGTTATCATAAAATTATTTGGACGTAGGACCGCAAAGGTAGCGACGCATACTTGTCGATTTGTTCGTAATAGAATGACGAACTTTACCATCTATCACAACACAAGTTTGAAATTGATGTTAATTTTCTTGCCGCCCACTACAGTTTGAAAGGGCACGAGGTTTCTCTCTTCGGCATCGATACAATCAAGTTCTGCCCTAGTTGCTTCGGCAGTTTCGTGCAAGAATTCAATTTAAACTGGGCTACAAAATATTGGCGACGAAGGACGTGGGTTTTTCAAAATAATCACGCGTGGTATTGAATCTATCAAAGATTTGGAAGGAAAGAAGTGAAATAAAGATAATGTTGGCATCCGATTTATTGTCGTCTCCATCGCTAAATTTTTATTTGTGAGTACTTCGATCAGACGTGCCATCGCATCCCCACTTGCATATCAATTCTAAATTACCAACTTTATTTTGAGAATACTTCTAATAACGTCCGATTGTACCATTAACATTATTTCAGCTGTATGACGCCCAATTGTGTCTTCCGTGGAAGTCTTCGAACCTTCATTTTCAATTGTGAAAGACACAGGAACGTTGAGCCTCTCGTCGAATTTGTGAAAGAGTTTGATTTCATTCCTGCTTACTTGTTGCCACCTATTTTTGAATTTCGATACAAACCTACCCATGGCATCTTTCAGACTTTTCGGCAAAATATATGAATGCTTTAATCTTTTCACCACCTCCATTTCAACAATGTCAGTGTCGACGTTAGTATTTCCGTTCAAAACCGATTTCACAAATATGAAAGTTTCCTTTCTCGTGAAAGAAATTTCTTCGGTATTATCCAGAGGTTCTGTAGAAAATGGAAAAATAATATTAATAGAAGAATTATCTCTATCAATTTTCTACAAACAATATTTGAGCCGCGAAAATTACGAAGAACTGCAGAAAGTAAACACGTCATCGCATAAAAATTATAACCGAAACCGAAGTTGCAGCAAAATTTTTGGATATGTTTATAAGGAAAGTCTAAGGAACAATTTCCTTTTGGTATAAGAGCCGGGGTCGACAACGGTTTCCACTTGTTGCTTTTTTTAACACTATTCTTCAGAACGCGACCAAACAAAACACCACTATTTTTTATAATGACTTACTATTTCATACATCGTTAATAATAATAATTTCGAGCAACACATTCAAATTGTATTTACTATCTGGGGAAGAATCCATTTTGCAGAATCCAAATCCGTAAACTTTTCGCGATTCTACACGCGCCTGAACTCTGGCTTATTTTCGACCGACAACGAGTAAACAACGCAGCAGGCCCGACGCTCACGATGGGAATGCATTCCTAAGCCAGGTCGGGACGTTCCCCTTTATTAACGGTCATAATACATATTAGGTGTAGCACTACAACTAATCCAACCCCTAAAAGTCCCTAGACATTTTTTTTACGTTTGGCCGGCTATTCGAGATTTGGGACCACGGTGCAACGGTCCAACAGACGGGCGTCTACAGCATCTGAAGAGGCGCAGACCGCCAGAAGAAAAGCGAGTGCGGCTCAATTTTTCTTTAAGCTGAGGAATGTGGCCTGTATGGTCCCGGTACAGCTGATTAAGGATAAAATACTCAAATCAGTTGTTATCCACCGTAAGTTCAGCCGTATCAGTGCTAAATCTATGGCAAACTTTAAACTCGTTTTTCTCGAAACGACGGTTTTCTAGTGGTTCGCACGTTTTTCTCAATAACTATTGGACCGATTGACTTCGAGTTTTGCACACATTTCGAGGGAACCGTCACCTACAGGATGGCTTCCATAAGGTGGCCAGGTGCATTTAAGGGTCTCACGCGGTGATTCTGCGACTGAAAAATATATGATTTTCAATTATCTTTCAAGCCCTCTTTGAAAAGAAAATATATCGTAAATTTGTCATAAATAGTATTTGCCAGAGGAAAAAGCGTACTCTGGACAAAAATAAAAATTCCATTATGCGTGCAGGCTAATGAAGTTTTTGAAACTCCGAAAACGGAACACTCTCTATTATGCTAAATAAATCATTAGAAAACAATCAGTCATCAAGGGATGACAGGCGACACTGCTCGATTGTTCTCCCGTACAACTTTCATGAAAAAAATTATTTCGCGCCTCTCAAGCTTATGGCCGCTTCTCAGCCATCTTTCTGTATGTACGGTTATGCTCCAGTACTGTAAAGAAGTGCTACACAACAAGAAGTGATCAGGGGAGGCAAGATACCACGGCTCCACTGTTGTGTGGTGGAGCTTGAATAAAAAAATTATTTCTTGTGTTTCAAGCTTTTGGCTACTTTTCATATGAGTCTTTATGAGTGTAGGAGAAGTCGCCAGTATTTCAAAAACGAATATTAGACGACAAGGAATCGGCGAGGGATGAGAAACCACACTACTCGAATGATCGAGGGAAAACTTTCTAGAAAAAAATCGTTCTCGATTTCTGAAGCTTCTGGCTACTTCTTCCATGTGTTTTTATGTGTACTGAAACTCTCTAGTACGCTAAATGAATAACTAGAACATCACTAGTCATCAATGAATGAGAGGTCGGGCGGCTGCATCGTCGGATGGTATACTTTCGATAAAAAATATTTTTTCGTGCGTCCGACGTTTCTGGCTCCGTCTGATGTAAGGTCTTCCATGTACCAAAAGTCGCTACTAGTTGACAAAAAAAAATATTAGTCTCCATAAATGGGCCGAGAAGGAGGTAGATCAAAAATCAAATGTTGTAGAAAACGCCTCGTAGCAAAAAAAAATTGCGTGTCCCCGAATATTCTGCCGACATTTCATATCTATTTGTATGCGTACTGGAACTGTTGAGGAATCCAGAAACAATACTGGACAACAATAAATGGTCGAGGCATGCGAGGTGGGATTTCTCGATTACAGCATGGTCCAAATTTAATTAAAAAAATACGACTTCCCGTGACTGAAGCTTCGAGTTACTTTTCACATATGTTTTTAAATGTGCGAGATCTTTCTCATACTGTAAAAAAAAAGTAGACAACAATATGTCATCAAGGGATGACAGGTGACCCGTGCTCGATTGTTGTTTGGTGGGGCTTGAATAAAAATTGTTGTTTGGTGTGCCTGAAGCTTTTGGTTACTTCTCACATACGTCTTTATGTGTAGGAGAACTCGTCAGTATTTCAAAAACAAATATTGGACAACAATGCATCGGCAAGGGATAAGAAATCACACTGCTTGACCGTTGTATGGAATACGTTGAAAAAAAAAATAATTCTGTATTTCTAAAGCTTCTGGCTACTTCTTCCATGTGTCTCGATGTGTACTGAAAATCTCTAGTACGCTAAATAAATCATTAGCCAACAATCAGTCAACAATAGATGAGCGGTCAGATTGCTGTACCGTCGTGTGATACACTTCCGATCAAAATAATTATTTCGTGCGTCCGGAGGTTCTGGCTCCTTCTGACATCGTTTCTTTCGTATTCTCAAAGTCTGTAGTAGTTGAAAAAAAATATTAGCCTCAATAAATGCGCAGAGAGGGAGATGGAATAAGAATCGAATATTGTATCGTACAGGCTTCATAAAAAAAATCGATTTCCCGTGCCCGAAGCTTTTAGTTACTTCTCGCCTATGTTATCATATGTGCGAGGCCATCGTTCTTCTGTTAAAAAAAATATTAGACAACAAAAAGCCATCAAGGGACGCAGGTGAAACTGCGGGATTGTTCTGCCGTACGATATCCATGAACTAAAATTATTTCGCACCTCCCAAGCTCATGGCTACTTCTCAACCATCTTTCTGTCTGTACTACAACTGTCCAGTACTGTGAAGAAGTGCTAGACAACGAGAAGTGATCAAGCGAAGGAAGGTACCACCGCTCGATTGTTGTGTGGTGGAGCTTGAATGAAAAAAAATGGTTCCGTGTGTCTGAAGCTTTTGACTACTTCTCATAAAAGTCTTTATGTATAGAAGAACTTGCCAGTATTTCATAAACGAATATTCGACAACAATGAATCGGCGAGGGATGAGAAATCACACTGCTCGACTGTTTTATAGAACACTATACAAAAAAATCCCTCGCGATTTCTGAAGCTTCTGGCTACTTCTTCCATGTGTATTTATGCGCACTGAAACTGTCTAGTATGCTGAATAAATCATTAGAAGCAAACAAGTCATCGATGGATGAGAAGTCAGGCTGCTGTAACGTCGTATGGCACACTTTCGATAAAAAAAATCTTATTTCGTGCGTCCGAAGTTTCTGGCTCAGTCTGACATTATTTCTTGTGTGTACTCAAAGTCGCAAGTAGTTGAAAAAAAATAGTTTCAATAAATGGGCAGAGATGGAGATAGATAAAAAATCACATGTCGTATTGTACACGTCGTAGCAACAGAAAAAATACCTGTGCCTGAATATTCTGCCCACTTTTTAGATTCATTTGTATGCTTACTACAACTCTCGAGAAATTCAGAAAAAATACCGGACAACAATGAAATGTCCAGACATGAGCGGTGAGATTTCTCCATTGTTGCATGGTACAGGTTTAATTTTTTACATGTACGAGAACTTTCTTGTACCGTACAAAAAATATTTGGCAACAATATGTCATCACGGGATTACAGGCGACACTGCTCAATTGTTCTACCGTACAACTTTCACGACTAAAATATTTCGCCCCTCTCGAGCTGATGGCCACTTCTCAGCCATCTTTCTGTGTATACTGTTACTCTCGAGTACTGTAAAGAAGTGCTACACGACAAGGAGTGATCAGGGGAGTCAAGATACCACTGCTCGATTGTTGTGTGGTGGAGCTTCAGGACAAAAAATTGTTTCTTGTGTTTGAAGCTTTCGGCTACTTTTCATATACGTCTTCATACGTGGGAGAACTCGCCAGTATTTCAGAAACAAATATTAGACAACAAGGAATCGGCGAGGGATGAGAAACCACACTACTCGAATGTTCTATGGAACACTTTCTACAAAAAAAATTATACTCGATTCCTGAAGCTTCTGGCTACTTCGTCCATGTGTCTTCATGTGTACTGAAACTCCCTAGTGCGCTACATAAATAATTAGAACAAATCAAACATCGATGGATGAGAGGTCGGGCTGCTGTATCGTCGGATGGTATACTCTCGATCAATAATATTTTTTCGTGCGTCCGACGTTTCTGGCTCCATCTGACATTACTTATTCCATGTACCAAGAGCCGATAGTAGTTGAAAAAAAAATATTAGTCCCCATAAATCGGCTGAGAAGGAGGTAGATCAAAAATCAAATTTTGGAACGTACACCTCGTAGCAAAAAAAATGCGTGTCCCCGAATATTCTGCCGACTTATCATATCTATTTGTATGCGTCCTGGAACCGCCGAGGAATTCAGAAACAATACTGGACAACAATAAATGGTACAGGCATGCGAGGTGGGACTTCTCGATTGCAGCATTGTACAGATTTAATTTTTAAAATACGATTTCCCATGTCTGAAGCTTCGAGTTACTTTTTACATATGTTTTTAATTGTACAACTTTCTCGTACTGTAAAAAAAATAAACAACAATTTGTCATCAAGGGGTGACAGGTGACCCGTGCTCGATTGTTATGTGGTGGGGCTCCAATTAAAACTTTTTTTTTCGTGTGTCTGAAGCTTTTGGCTACTTCTCACATACGTCTTTATGTGTAGGAGAACTCGCCAGTATTTCAAAAACTAATATTGGACAACAACGCATCGGCAAGGGATGAGAAAGCACACTGCTCGACCGTTGTATGGAATACTTTCCAAAAAAATCCTTCTGTATTTCTAAAGCTTTCTGGCTAATTCTTCCATGTGTCTCCATGTGTACTGAAACTCTCTAGTACGCTAAATAAGTCATTAGCCAACAATCAGTCAATAATGGATGAGCTGTACCGTCGTGTGATACACTTCCGATCAAAATAATTATTTCGTGCATCCGAAGGATTTGGCTCCTTCTGAAATCGTTTCTTACGTGTTCTCAAAGTCTGTAGTAGTTGAAAAAAAAAATTAGTCTTAATAAATCGGCAGAGAGGGAGATGGAACAAGAATCGAATGCTGTATAGTACAGGTTTAATAAAAAGAATCGATTTCCCGTGTCGGAAGCTTCTGGTTACTTCTCACATATGTTTTTAGATGTACGCGACCATCCTCGTACTGTTAAAAAAAATATAGATAGCAACAAGTGATCAAGGGATGACAGGTGAAACAGCGTGATTGTTATACCGTACAATATCTACGAAAAAATTAATTCGCGCCTCTCAAGCTTATGGCAACTTCTCAGCCATCTTTTTGTGTATACAGTATGTGTCCAGTACAGTTAAGAAGTGCTAGACATGCAGAAGTGATCAAGGAAAGGATGGTACCACAGCTCGAGTGTTGTATGGTGGAGCATGAATGAAAAAAATTGGTCCGTGTGTCTGAAGCTTTTGGCTGTTTCTCATAAACGTCTTTATGTGTAGGAGAACTCGCCAGTACTTCATAAACAAATATTGCACAACAATAAAGCGGCGAGGGATGAGAAATCACACTGCTCGACTGTTTTATAGCACACTTTCCAATAAAAAATCATCTGGGTTTTCTGAAGTTCTGGCTACTTCTTCCATGTGTCTTTATATGTACTGAAACTCTCTAGTATGCTAAATAAATCATTAGAAGCAAACGAGTCATCAATGAATGAGAGGTCAGGCTGCTGTAACGTCGTATGGCACAATTCCGATAAAAAATCTTATATCGTGCGTCCGAAGTGTCTGGCTCCGACTGACATTACTTTTTGTGTGCACTGAAAGTCGCTAGCAGTTGAAAAAATTAGTTTCCATAAATAGGCACAGAAGGAGATGGATAAAAAAAATCATATGTTGTATTGTACACTTCGTAGCAAAAAAATGTACCTGTGCCAGAATATTCTGCCCACTTTTTATATCTATTTGTACGCTTACTACAACTTTCGAGAAATTCAGAAAAAATACTGGACAACAATAAAATGTACAGGCATGAGCGGTGAGATTTCTCGATTGTTGCATGGTACAGGTTTAAAAAAAACGATTTCCCACTGAAGCTTCTAGCTGCTTCTCTCATATGTTTTCATATGTACGAGAACTTTGTGGTACCGTCCAAAAAATATTAGACAACAATCGGTCATCAAGGGATGACAGGCGACACTGCTCGATTGTTCTACCGTACAACTTTCATGAACAAAATTATTGCGCGCCACTCAAGCGTATGGCCACTTCTCAGCCATCTTTCTGTGAGTGTTGTTACTCTTCAGTACTGTAAAGAAGTGCTACACAACAAGAAGTGATCGGGGGAGGAAAGATACCACTGCTTGGTTGTTGTGTGGTGGGGCTTTATTAAAAAAAATTGTTTCTTGTGTTTGAAGCTTTTGGCAACTTTTCATATACGTCTTCATGTGTAGGAGAACTCTCCAGTATTTCAAAAAACAAATATTGGACAACAATGAATCAGCAGGGGACGAGAAATTACACTGCTCGACTGTTATAATTAACACTATGCAGAAAAAAATCCGTCTCGATTTCTGAAGCTCTTGGCTACTTCTTCCATGTGTCTTTGTGTGTACTAAAAGTCTCTAATACGCTAAATAAATAATTAGAACAGACAAGTCGTCAATGGACGAGGTGCCAGGCTGCTGTAACGTCGAGTGATATATTTTCGATCTGAAAAATTATATCTTGCTTTCGAAGTTTCTGACTCCGTCTGACAATAGTTCTTTCGTGTACTAAAAGTCGCTAGTAGGAAAAAAATATTAGTCTCAATAAAACGGCAGAGAAGGACCCAGTTCAAAAATCAAATGATGAATTGTACCCCTCGCAGCAAAAAAAATTCATGTGCCTGAATATTCTGCCGACTTTTTACATATATCTGTATGCGTACTAGAACCCTCCAGGAACCCAGGAAAAATTCTGGACAACAATAAATTGTCCAGGCATGAGAGATGAGACTTCTCGATTGTCGCATGGTACAGGTTAAAAAAATGATTACCCGGGCTTGACGCTTCTAATTACTTATCACATACGTTTTTAAATGTACGAGAACTTTGTGGTACCGTACAAAAAATAGTAGACTAAAATAGGTCATCAAGTGATGACAGGTGACACTACTCGATGGTTCTACCGTACACCTTCAATGAAAAAAATTATTTCGTGCCACTCAAGCTTATGGCTACTTCTCTGTCATCTGTCTGTGTGTACTGTAATTTTCTATCACTGTAAAAAAGTGCCAGACAACGAGAAGTCGTCAAGGGAGGAGAGGTGCCCCTGCTCGATTGTTGTGTGGTGGGGCTTGAATAAAACTTTTTTTTTTCGTGTGTCCGAAGCTTTTGTCAAATACGCCTTCATGTGTAGGAGAACTCGCCAGTTTTTTAAAACAATTCAATTTTAGATTAGCCAGTATTTTAAAACAATTTTTTTTAATTACAGTTGTACGGTAGAACATTCGAGCAGTGTCAGCTGTCATCTCGTGATGACCTATTGTTGTCTAATATTTTTTTAATGGTATCACAAAGATCCCGTACATACAAAAACATATGAGAGTAGTAACTAGAAGCTTCAGACACGGGAAGTCTTTTTTTTTTAATTAAACCTGTACCGTGCAACAATCGAGAAGTCTCACCTCTTATGCCTCAACAATTTATCGTTGTCCAGATTTTTTCTTAATTCCTCGAGAGTTCTAGTACGCATAAGAATAGATGTAAAAAGTCGGCAGCATAGTCAGGCACACGCATTTTTTTTTTGCTACGAGGGGTACAATACAACATTTGATTTTTCAACTATCTCCCTTTCTGCCGATTTATCGAGACCGATATTTTTTTTCAACTACTAGCGACTTTTAGTCCACGAAATAATATTTTTGATCGAAAGTGTACCATACGACGTTACAGCAGCCTGAACTCTTATCCATTGATGACTGGTCTTGTTCTAATGGTTCATTTAGCATACTGGAGAGTTTCAATATGCATAAAGACACATGAAAGAAGTAGCCAGGAGCTTCAGAAATCAAGAATGATTTTTTTTCTGGAAAGTGTTCCATAGGACAGTCGAGCAGTGTGATTTCTCATCCCTTGCCGATTCATTGTTGTCCAATATTTGTTTGTGAAACACTGGCGAGTTCTCCTACACATAAAGACATATGTAACAAGTATCCGAAAGCATCAGTCACACGAAAATGTCTTATTTTTTCAAGCCCCACCATACAACGATCGAGCAAGGGTATTTTTCCTCCCTTGATGAATTCTCGTTGTCTAGCACTTCTCCACAGTACTAAAGAGTTGCAGTACTCACAGAAAGATGACAGAGAAGTAGCCATAAACTTGAGAGGCGCGAAATAGTTTTTTTCAGTATAGTTGTACGGTAGAACAATCCAGCAGGGTCACCTGTCACCCCTTGATGCCGTATTGTTGTCTAATATTATTTCACAGTACGTGAAAGCTTTCGTACATATAAAAACATACGTGAGAAGTAATTAGAAGCTTCAGATAAGGGAAATTGATTTTTTTATTAAACCTGTACCCAGCAACGTTCGATTCTTGTTCTAACTCCCTTCTCCTCGTGATTTATAGACCATTATTTTTTTCAACCACTAGAGAATTTTAGAATAGGAAAGAACAGATTTTACAAGGAGCCAATCACTTCGGACGCACGAAATAATGTTTTTGACCGCAAGTGTATCACACGACGGGACATCAGTCTAACCTCTCATTCATTGACGACTGGTTCGATTCTAATGAGTTATTTAGCGTACTAGAGAGTTTCAGTACACATAAAAACACATGGAAGAAGTAGCCAAAGGATTCAGAAATCGACAACTATATTTTTCTGGACAGTGTTCCATAGAACAGTCGAGCAATGTGTTTTCTCATCCCTCGCCGATTTATTGTTGTCCAATATTTATTTTTGAAATACTGGCGAGTTCTCCTACACATCAAGACGGATATGAGATATAGCCAAAAGCTTGAGACACACGAAACATCTTTTTATATTCAACCTCCACCACACAAGAATCGAACAATGGTGCCTTTTCTCCCTTCATCACTTCTCGTTATTTGGCACTACTTTACAGTACTGTGCAGTTGTAGTACACAAAGAAAGATGGCTGAGAAGTAGCCATAAGCATGGGAGGCGCGAAATAATTTTTTTCATAGAAGTTGTACGGTACATCGATCGAGCAGTGTCACCTGTCATCCCTTGATGACTTATTGTTGTCTAATAATTTTTTCAGTTCGAGAAAGGTCTCGTACATATAACAACATATGTGACATATAACTAGAAGCCTCAGACATGGGAAATAAATTTTTTTATTAAACCTGTACCATACAACATTCGATTCTTGTCCTATCTCCCTCTCTGCCGATCTATTGAGACTAACATTTTTTTCAACTATTAGAAACTGTTAGAGCAGGAAATAACAGATGTCAGAAAGAGCCGTACACTTCGGACGCACGAAATAATTTTTTTGGTCGGAAGTAATTATTTAATTGATTTGGAGTAATTATGGAAATACATTCGATTTCATGGCAATTTTCGTGTCAAAGTGCGGTAGCGACACGATAATAGTATGCGGTTTTACGTGCGCACATTGTCTTTTAATCGGCCCCGTTATTCGGAAATATACTATATCTATATATTCGTAACATGCCCGTCGTTCTTGCGAGTACGACAATTGTCGACAAAAGTTAGCGATGATCGGCATTTTTTTATCGATGGGCTCGTCGCGAGCATTCATTTGCGGCGTAACCATCATGACCGACGAAAGGCATGTCAGGATGCACGCAATAATAATCCGATCGAACCATAATTTTTCGTTATGCGAGCGCCTGTATCGCGAAGAGTATGGCGAACCTACTCCTTCCCGCCAAAGTTTTCGACGGTACGTATATATAACGGGATCCAAAACGTGTAACTTTGTGAATCTCGACTACATTGGGTGTCGGGACTGACAACATTGAGTGAGTCGGAAATGAGTACATTGAGTGACAACCCTTCTTCGAAAGACTCGCGGAGACCATCGCAGCGTACGGCACTTGAAAAGCTCCGCGGACACCGCGCGTGAAGCGAGTCACCGAGGAAGTCCGGGTAGCCGTACTCCAGGCCATCGACGAAAACCCCGTGCAGAGTGCAAGAGGCCTCGCTCGTGCATTAGGTGCGTACAATCACAAGAACTTGCACAGCAGCTTCCCCACTTTCCCCAAGCGAAATTTGGAACCATTTGTTTTTGCTTCTTTATAATTCTTAAAAGTGCATATATTAATAGATATGTCGGTAAAAATTTTATTCACAAGTTCGAAAATTGACCGTGTTACAGTCACTATAGTGGGGTCAGTAGCGCAACGGGTTACTGCCCTCAGTCCCTACAGGTGTAGCATCGTTCACAATAGATAAAGTGCAGGCTCTTATTATTTCATGGAATATAATGAAGATGAAGAAACGTCAAAACACCCGTCGCACGTGGCTACAGACTTTAATGTTAGTATCAATATTCTAGAAAAAAATATGACTTTGTATAAAGAAAAATGGGACGAAAATTTTAATGCGCTTTTCTTAAAATGGCTTTTTTCGACCTTGTCCCACCGAATACTCAAAAACTCATCAGCGGATTTTCAATTCTTTTTTGAGATTTTTGTAATCGCAGTGACTAGGGTTGTACGTAGCCGATTTTGTACATTTTGATAATTACTATTTTTGAAGACTATTTCAATACAAAAAAGTAGGAGCGTGCGGGCACTCGATTCACTCGGGTACCCGATGTTCGGGTCTGGTCGGGTACCCGACAGGTTACGTTTTTGCCTTACCCGCCACTATCGGGTACCCGAATTCGGTTATCAGGTACTTCCAAATTTCGGGTACTCGTAAACGTCGAGTACTCTTAAACTTCGGGTATTGGTTTACGACCCGAAGATCCGTATCTATTATTTATATTCAAATTTATTTTTTATCTAGGTGTACCGATCAGGTACATAAAACGAACTCGAAGGCGATAAAACGAATAAATAATAATACTGTAAACATCTTTTTTCGTCTCACTTTTATATTCTGTGCGTGCGTGCGTGCGTGCGTGCGCGCGCGCGCGTGTGTGTGTGTGTTACGGCGGAGTGAAAAACGGTCAATTTTGGCGGATCGTATCGGAATAGCGCGTGAAAGTTGCGTTTTGCCATCACCATAAAGTGGGCAAAGGGAAAAAATGTACAATAAATATTTTCACTTCCGGCAAACGCCTTAAACTTTCGAATTTTTCACCTGGGATTTAAATGGAGAAAAAACTACCCAAAATACCAAGATTCAACGCCCTACGTTTATTCGAAGCGAGAAGAATGAAGCTTCCATTTGACGTTTTAAAATTGAAAATATGTTGATTAGTTTCAGAGACATAAGCGTTTGAAGAGCAAGTTTTTTCTAGGAACAAATAAAAAAATGACGAAAAATTAAATTAAGAAGAATGAGTCGCCGAAATTACCAGTTAGCACTAGACAGAATTAATGAAAATTCGACGAAGAATCTTTCTTTTATTCAGTTTTTCGGCATTCAAATATCGCGATATTTCCTGTAATGCGAGTGTCGTAAAAGAAGTTTGCCGGAAAAAATTGTAAATATACACATAACAAAAATACTAAAATTATTAAATCAATTATTTGTATTTCTTATGAACTCCATCCTATCGGTGAAGGGTAGAGCTGAGATCTATTTTGTCCGTTTTGGTACGATTTCGTGGTGATATCTACTATGAGACGAAATTTGAAATTATGTTTCGGCAACACAGCTGATCGAGTACCCGATATAAAACGAGTGCTCGAAAAACTCGGGTACACGATCAAGTTCGAGTATACTCGTCCGATCACGGGTCCCCGAAAAAATTCGGGTACTCGATCCGAATTATAGTCCAATTACCCGACCCGACTTGACTCGACCAATTCTGCTACCCGCACGCTCCTACAAAGTGGGTCTTGAAAATAGACGAAAAATTCGAAACTGTCGGCGTTTTGTAAAAAATCAAACCAGAATTTTAAAAAACGGCTACGCATAAGGCTATCTACATTTGTATAGGTATAGATAAATTGTTGACTTTTCATTTACAGATAATCTTTCATAATGATATCTATGATACAATGACGAGCAATTTGTTTTTCACCGTCATGTCAAAGCATACATCTCGATTAATTTTAAAGATTTTTTAATATAGATTGGTATAATACTAGATGAATATATACTTCGTAAGATGAGTATAAACCCGATCCTTTCATTATTAGTTATATTTATGAAAAAAATCGCAATCGACGACAAAGCACCCGGTACGTACCGGAACTGAAGGTAGGTGGGAGAGTGGGTAGTTCAGGCCACGCGTTACGGTACTGTTACGCGGGGGGGGGGGGGGGGGGTGTCAAGAATTGGGAAATTTAGCGTTATGTAATTTATTTACGCTCTGTAAAGAGAGAGACAGAGACCTGCGATTCAAATAAGAGAGAATACGAGGGAATCAGAGAGAGATCGAGAGAAAATGAGAGAGGTCGAGAGAGAATGTGAGGGAGAGTGAGATAGGATAGGAGAGAATCGGATAGAATCTGAGAGGGAGATCAAGTGGGAATGACAGAGTGCCAAGTTCATGTGTTTGAAAAAAAAAACTTGTTTCACTAAAGCGCCTACCATTCATGGCGCTTTAGTGAAAGTGAGTGTCGATGGCCTCGCGATCTTAGCCGTAGAAAATAAAACTGCCTATGAGCCAAGCTTTGATGAGTCAATAGATTCTTTCGCGGAAAGGAAAGCTCGACGGGTAAAGCTGTAGCAAGCTTAGATAGTACAATTTGCTGTGACCTAAAGAGTGGAGATGTGTGTACAATCTGGCTTGTGCGTTGTCCACTCTGGTTGTATGTATTCCATGTTAATGTCACACGGAAGGAAAAGTTATTACCAAATAGGCAATAAATGACACAAATTTCTGCAAAGAGAGAGAGAGAGAGAGAGAGAGAGAGAGAGAGAGAGCGAGGGAGGGAGAGAAAGAGGGAGCGAGGGAGAGGGTGGGGGAGGGGGGAGGGAGGAAGATGGAGAGGGAGAGAGAGACAGAAGGGCGATCGAGAGGGAATGACAGTTACATACAGTATGCACGTTTCTTTGGCAGCGACGGTACCCGAATACTGCGCGTGGGCCCTTGGTCAGGAGGCACAAGACCCGGACTTCCTCAAATTTGTATTATTTACTGACGAGGCAGGGTTCACAAACCACAAGATGGTCAACCGTCAAAACGTCCTGTACTGGGCTGAAGAAAATCCAGGATGGGTCACCGAAATCCCTCTGCAGAACCGGGTCAATGTGTGGGCCGGTGTTCTCAACGACAGAATTGTCGGTCCATGGATTTTTGAGGGCAATATGGACAGCGTAAAGTACGAAGAATTTTTAACAAACATTCTCCGCGACCTTCTAGAAGACGTTCCTTTGTCCGTTCGGCTAAGAATGTGGTGGCAACAAGATGTACACCCGACTCATACAGCATGGAACGTACGAGCCATTTTGCATCAGCGTTTTCCTAATCGGGTTCTCGCTTTACATGGAACGATTCCATGGCCGCCACGATCTCCCGATTTGACACCCACCGATTTTTTCGTATGGGTAACAATAAAAAACATTGTCTACAGGACAGAACCGACTATGGAAGACGATATGCAAGAGAGAATAAGGGGTGCATTTGCATCGATAACACCACGTATGCTGCGGCGGACTAGAGCCGACATGACAAAAAGCCTAGAATTATGCGTAGATAGAGAAGGGGGCCCACATTGAGCACCTTATTAAGCGGTGGAACCCATAATTCCATTTCTTCGGGAGGTGCTTATGCGAACTCATTCTCTTCCAGGATCAGTTCTTATCTTTATGAAATGTTCACTGTGGTCTGCAACAGTAGCCCACTCTCTTTCATATCAGCTGTCACAGTCGATTCTAATGTCGTAAAGTGTTTTGAGTTCACCAAACAAAAGAACATTAGGGGTTCTTATTGGAGGATTTTGTTGACGACGAAACGTTCCATCTAAGCCGAAAAAACGATTTTAAAATTGAAGAAGAAGGACTGACAGCTTCTACTATATGAACGGCGAAATACCACGTCATTCTTTACCGAATGTTAAAAAAAGGCGCGCATTCTAAAAGGTCGTTTACTTTACGCTACTCATAGGGCTCTCGAAAATCATAAATAGCCGATCATTGAGTCCAACAGTCAATATATTTTCCCGCTCCCGACGATGCAGGGGCATTTATATGATCGATACAAGATAGGCCGAAACCTAGAACCAAAAGTTTCGATAGCGTTAGGTCTTTTGGTTTGGTGGCTCTGTCTTGGCATGTTTCTATTGTACATATTGGCTTCTTTTTTATTGTTGTTTTGTTGTTATTGTTTCGTTTGTTTTGTTGTTCTGTTCTGTTATTGTTTCGTTTTTAATTTACATATTGTACATATTGTCAAAATTATAAATATTGCGTCCATTGTTGTGGTTGTTAAAGTGCTCTTATTGTAAATATTAAATCATTTAAACCAAACTGTATATAATGTACCATGTTCTAACTTTGTTGCGTTTTTTCAATGCAAATGTAAAATATATAACCCGAAAACGAATCACCCGAATTGTTGCTCGACTTCGTACTATTTCCGCTGAGAGCGAGTAGGAAAGACGCGCGTGGTCGCAAGCTGCGAGTACGACGACAGGATCATTGTTTACGTCATGAAGACGAAATTGGCGTCGCGCTTGGTGTTTGCGAGAAAATTTTAACGTTGTTCGAACATCCTCGTCATAGCAGTCCTGGATATTATGGAAGATCGAACAAATCATTCCCAAGGCGTGCACGGTGCGTTCTTGAAGCCGAGGTAGTTTCCAAGAAAGGTACATAAACAATTCCGACAATGGTTCGCCCAAATTCGTTCTCGATTTCATCGTCGCCCCTGTCGGAGCGGGTACATCGCTTGACCGATGCTTGGAAGCTGCGCGAGTGAAACGGCAGTGGCGTTCTGTAGACGACGAAGATGAAATCGACCCCGCGCTCGGTGTGTCGGCGCCCCTCTTAACGTACTTTAAACGTAGTCATCTTAACTTCTGTCTTTTTTTTCTTAAGTTTCGTTGAATATGCCCTGAGGCGTGCGAGATGACTCATCAGAACGAAGCTCAAGTGATTATCATAGATGAAAATATATGACAACCACTATGAGATACGTGAAAAAGTTTCCGCGATAAAATACATTTCGTATTGGATTTTAATGTATTTAATTTTGACTCTCCATTGCCTTTGAACATTTTTTCTTTAAGCCGATACCTCCATGCATGCGATTGTGGACGAACGTAACCATTATTTGTTGAAGAATACACTTTGTGGTGTTTAATTTGTCGGCGTAAGTTTTTTCGACATTATGCAAAGACAAAGAATCCAACCACTGTAAATGCAATCGCGTTTATTTATTATAAACGGGATCCCAATAAATAAACAAGAAACATTGTTCGAACAAATCGTCTTGCACATTGCATTCGACTCCATACTGTAAACAAAATATTTATTGTTTGCTCATTTATCGAAGGTAAAAAGAGTAAAGGCCGGATCTCTTGTAAATCTCCGTTTGGATCAATGTTGTTTACAGGTGGGAATTAATCGAAGTGCAAATGCAAGTGGTCGCGTCGTGGAACAATGTCTACAATCAGAAAACATTGCGCAATAGATTGGTTTCGTTTCTTTGTAGTGAACTACTACTGCGGCAGCAGTAGTCGTTCTGAAACGCTGATTTCCGTAGCGAGGGAGGTGATTTTTTACAAATAAATCACCGGAAACGACTCCAAACCCTGTTATCGCGATTTCGATATGATAACGTAAAACATCACATGAATAAATCCTTTTTCATATTGGATTCGTCTCGATCCTATTAAAAACGATTAATACATGCGTGGGCATAAAAGTTTTTAAGAACTAAGTTTCGTATCTCGTGTCAATCTCCATTTCGATCAATGTTTTTTACATGTGGAAATGTATCCAAGTGCTAGTACAGTACTCTCCAGTACTGAAAATACGTGCTAGACAACGAGAAGTCGTCAAGGGAGGAAATGTACCCCTGCTCCATTGTTGTGTGGTGGGGCTTGAATAAAATAATATTGTTTCGTGTGTCTGAAGTTTGTGGCTACATCTCACATACGTATTTATGTGTAGGAGAACTCGCCAGTATTTCAAAAACAAATATTGGACAACAATGAATTGGCGAGGGATGTGAAATCAAACTGCACGACTTTTCTATGGAACACTGACCAGAAAAAAATTATTCTCAATTTCTGAAGCTTCTGGCTACTTCTTCAGTGTGTCTGCGTGTGGACTGAAACAGTCTAGTACGCTAAATAAATAATTAGACAACAACCAGTCATCAATGGATCAGAGGCCAGGCTGCTGCAACGTCGTATTTTAAACTTTCGACCCAAAATATTATTTCGTGCATCCGAAGTTTCTGGCTCCGTCTGACATTAATTATGTCGTGTACTAAAAGTCGCTAGTAGTCGGAAATGAATATTTATATCAATGAAGCGGCAGCGAAGGGGATAGATAAAAAATGAAATGTTGTAGTGGACACCTCGTAGCAAAAAAAATCGCGTGTGCCTGAATATGCTGCTGACTTTTTAGATCTATTTGTATGCGTACTAGAACTCTCCAGGAATTGAGAACAAACAATGAACATCAATAAATTGTCCAGGCATGAGAGGTGAGATCTCTCTATTGTTGCAGGGTACAGTCGTAATAAAAAATAATATTTCCCGCGTCTGAAGCTTCCAGTTACTTTTCGTATATGTTTTGATATGTATGAGAACTTTGCGGTACCGTAAAAAAATATTAGACAACAATAGGTCATCAAGAGATGACAGGTGACGCTGCTCGATTGATCTACCGTACAACATTAATGAGAAAAAAAATTATTTCGCGCCTCTCAAGCTTATGGCTACTTCTCTGTCATCTTTATGTGTGTACTGTAACTCCCTAGTACTGTAGAGAAGTGCTAGAGAGCAAGAAGTCATCAAGGGAGGAAAGGTACCCGTGCTCGATTGTTGTGTAGTGGGGCTTAAAAAAAATTGTTTTGTCTGCAGGTTTTGGCTACATCTCACATACGTTTTTGTGTGCAGGAGAACTCGCCAGGATTTCAAAAACAAATATGGGACAACAATAAATCGGCACGGGATGAGGATTAACACTGCTCGACGGATGTATGGAATACTTTCCAGAAAAAAAATCATTCTCCATGTATGAAGCTTCTGGCTACTTCTTCCATGTATCTTAATGTGTACTGAAACTCTCTGGTACACTTAATAAATCATTAGACAACAATTAATCAACAAGGGATGAGAGCTCATAGTGGCGTCCCACCGCGTGTTACACTTCGGATCGAAACAATTATTTCGTGCGTCCGAAGTTTTTGGCTCTTTCTGACATCGGTTTTTTCGTGGTCTAAGAGTCTCTAGTAGTTGAAAAAAAAAATATTTGTCTCAACTAAGCGACAGAGAGGGAGACAGAACATGAATCAAATGTTGTATGGTACAGGTTTAATTTAAAAAAATCGATTTCCCATGTCTGGAGCTTCTAGTTACTTATCACAAATGTTTTTTCTATGTACGAGACCTTCTTCGTACTGTAAAAAAAAAGTAGACAACAATCAGTCATCAAGGGATGACGGGTGACATTGCTCGATTGTTCTGCCGTACAACTTCTATGAAAAAAATTCTTTCGCGCTTTTTAAGCTTATGGCTACTTCTCAGTCATTAGTCTGTGTGTACTGTAACTCTCCAGTACTGTAAAAAAGTGCTAGCCAACGAGAAGTGATGAAGAGAGAGAAGGTACCACAGCGCGATTGTTGTGTGGTGGAGCTTGAATTGAAAAAATTGTGTCGTGTCTCCGCAGCTTTTGACTACTTCTCACGTACGTCTTAATGTATAGACGAACTCGCCAGGATTTCAAAAATACATATTGGACAACAACGAAGCGGCGAGGAATGAGAATTCACACTGCCCGACTGTTCTGTGGAACGATTTTCAGAAAACAATCATTCGCGATATCTGAAGCTTCTGGCTAATTATTTCATGTGTCGTGCTGTGTACTCAAACTCTCTAGTATGCTAAATAAATTGGTAGACAACAACTAGTCATCAAGGGATGAGATGCCAGGCTGCTGTAACGTCGTATGGTACACTTCCGATAAAAAGTCTCATTTCGTGAGTCCGAAGTATCTGGCTCCGCTTGACATTAGTTCTTTCGTATACTATAAGTCGTTAGTCGTTAAACAAAAATATTAGTTTCAATAAATCGGCAGAGAAGGAGATAGATGAAAAATCAAATGCTGTACTGTACGCCTTGTAGAAAAAAAAAAATCGCGCGTGCCTGAATATGCTGCTGGCTTTGTAGATTCATTCGTATGCGCACGAGAATTCTCCAGGAATTCAGAACAAATACTGGACAACAATAAATTGTCACGGCATAAGAGGTGAGACTTCTCGATTGTTGCATGGTACAGGTTTACTAAAAAAAAAATTATGTCCCGTGTCTGAAGCTTCTACTAACAGCTTTCTCTAACTCATATGTTTTTATATATACGGGAACTTTGCGGTACCGTAAATAAATATTAGACAGCAATAGGTCGTCATGGGATGACAAGTGACACTGCTCGATTGTTCTACCGTACAACTTCAATGAAAAAAAAACTATATATATTTCGCCCCTATCAAGCTTATGGCTACTTCTCAGCCATCTTTCTGTGTTGACTGAAACTGTCTAGTACTGTAAAGACGTGCTAGACAACGAGATGTAATCAAGAGAGTAAAGCTGCCACTGCTCGATTGTAGTGAGGTATTTTTCGTTTTATAAAAGTCTCTGGTAGTTAAAAAATTTTAAATTAGTCTGAATAAATCGACAGAAAGGGAGACGGAACAAGAATCGAATGTTGTATGGTACAGGTTTAATGAAAAAAAAATTGATTTTTCGTGTCTGAAGCTTCTAGTTACTTCTTACATATGGTATCATATGTAAGAGACTTTCCTCCGATAGTACAAAAAATATTAGACAACAATACGTCGTCACGGGATAACAGGTGACAATGCACGATTGTAGTAGCGTACAACTTCCATGAAAAAAATTATCTCGGGCCTCTGAAGCTTATGGCTACTTTTCAGCCATCTTTCTGTGTCTACTGTAACTCTCGAGTACTGTAAAGAAGTGCTAGATAATTAGAAGTTATGAAGGGAGGATAGGTACCACTGCTCGATTGATGTGTGGTGGAGCGTGAATGAAAACAATGGTTTCGTGTGTCTGCAGCTTTTGACTACTTCTAATATACGTATTTATGTCTGAGAGAAGTCGCGCGTATTTTAAAAACAAATATTAAAGAACATGGAATCGGCGAGGGATGCGAAACCACTCTACCGGAATGTTCTATGGAACACTTTCCAGAAAAAAATTATTCTCAATTTCTGAAGCTTCTGGCTACTTCTTCCATGTGTCTTTAGGTGTGCTAAGAATCTCTAGTACGCTAAATAAATCAGTCGTACAAAACCAGTCATCAATGGATGAGAGGTCGGGCTACTGTATCGTTGTATTGTATACTTTCGATCAAAAATATTATTTCGTGCATCTGACGTTTCTGGCTCCGTCTGACATTAGTTCTTCCATGTACCAAAAGTCACTAGTAGTGCAAAAAAATATTGGTCTCCATTGATCGGCAGAGTAATGTACACCTCGTAGCAAAAAAAAATTGCATGTCTCCGAATATTGTGCCGGCTTTTACTATCTATTTGTACGCGTACTGGAACTGTCGCGGAATTCAGAAACAACACTGGACAACAATAAATGGTTCAGGCATGAGAGGTGGGACTTCTCGATTGTAGCACGGTACAGATTTAATTTAAAAAATATGTTTTCCCGTGTCTGAAGCTTCGAGTTACTTCTCACATATGTTTCAAGATGTACGAGAACTTTTTCGTACTGTAAAAAAAAATAGACAACCATAAATCATCAAGGGGTGACAGGTGACCCCTGCTCGATTGTTGTGTGGTGGGGCTTGAATAAAAACTGTTTTTTCGTGCGTCTGAAGCTTTTCGCTACTTCTCACATACGTCTTTATGTGTAGGAGAGATCGGCAGTGTGTCAAAAACAAATATTGGACAACAATGCATCGGCAAGGAAAGAGAAATCACACATTCTCGACTGTTGTATGGAATACGTTCCAAAAAAAAATAATTCTGTAATTCTAAAGCTTCTGCCTACTTTTTCCATGTGTCTCCATTTGTACTGATGCTCTCTAGTGCGCTGAAAAAATCATTAGAAAAAAATCAGTCAACAATGGATGAGCGATCAGATTGCTGTACCGTCGTGTGATACACATCCGATCAAAATAATTATTTCGTTCGTCCGAAGATTTTGGCTCCTTCTGACATATTTTCTTTCGTGTTCTCAAAGTCTGTAGTAGTTGAAAAAAATATTAGTCACAATAAATCGCCACAGAGGGAGATGGAACAAGAATCGAATGTTGTATGGCACAGGCTTCATAAAAAGGATTGATTTCCCTCATCTAAAGCTTCAAGTTACTTCTTGCATATGTTTTTATATGTACGAGACTATCCTCCTACACTGTAAAAAAAAAATATTAGACAACAAGTCATCAAGGGATGATAGGTGAAACTGCGTGATTGTTCTGCCGTACAATATCCACGAAAAAAATATGTTCGCGTCTCTCAAACTCATGGCTACTTCTCAGCCATCTTTCTGTGTGTACTACAACTGTCCAGTACTGTGAAGAAGTGCTAGACAACGAAAAGTGATCACGCGAAGGAAGGTACCACTGCTCGATTGTTGTGTGGTGGAGCTTGAATGAAAAAAAATGGTTCCGTGTGTCTGAAGCTTTGGCTACTTCTCATAAACATCTTTATGTATAGAAAAACTTGCCAGTATTTCATAAAAAAACATTCGACAACACTGAACTGGCGAATGATGAGAAATCACACTGCTCGACTGTTTTATAGCACAATTTCCAAAAAAAATCATTCGCGAATTCTGAAGCTTCTGGCAAACACATGGAAGAAGTTTCCATGTGTCTTTATGTGTACTGAAACTCTCTAGTATGCTCAATAAATCATTAGAAGCAAAACAGTCATCATACAATGAGAGGTCAGGCTGCTGTATCGTCGTATGGCACACTTCCGATTAAAAATCTTATTCCGTGCGTCCGAAGTTTCCGACTCCGTCTGACATTATTTCTTGTGTGTACTCGAAGTCGCTAGTAGTTGAAAAAAGAATTAGTTTCCATCAGGGTTGCAAAATTTGTAATGAAAATGTAATGCATTATTCATTACTTTTTTAATGGGTAATGAAAAAATATTTCATTACCCATTACATTACATTTAGTAATGTAAAAAAATTCCATTTCGCATTACATTGGATTTTGTAATGTAAAAAATTTCCATTATCCATTACATTAGATTTTGTAATGTAAAAAATGTTCATTACCCATTACTTTACATTTTGTAATGTAAAAAATTTCCATTACTCATTACATTGGATTTTATAATGTAAAAAAATTCCATTACACATGACATTGGATTCTGTAATGTAAAAAATTTCATTACCCATTACATTGGATTTTGTTATGTAAAACATTTTTATAGCCCATGACAATGTAATGGGTAATGGAATTTTTACATTACTTTTTCGCATTGAGAGGGGGGGAGAGCGAGAGAGAGAGAGAGAGAGAGAGAGGGAGAGAGATTTTATTATGCCTTAGTATAACATATACTTTGAGACAAATTGTGGATACATTCCTTTACAATTTTGGTTTCAACATATTCCTCTCTCGGAAGGATATTACCAGCAAAATAAAAATGACAATAGTTACATACAGTAAATGAAAATAAAAATAAAAATGACAGTGGTTGCTTTAAACATATTCCTCTCTCGGAAGGATGTGGCTAGAAATAAAATAAAATAAAAACGCAAAATAAAAATAAAAATGAAAATGAAAATGACAATAGTTACACTCTTCGTGCACGCTTGCTGCTTAACCCTAAGCCTTCACTACTAACTACTAGCTACTAACAGGCGAAGTATCACTCAGACATTAAAAGATAGTTGAACAATCTGGTTTTAAATATCGGTAGACACGGTGAAGAGACAACATCCGCCGGTAAAGAATGCCAAAGATAACAAGCAGAAATACTCAGTGACTTTCGGTTTATTTCGGTGCGAAAATTCGGAATGTTAAAGATTTGAGCAGGTTGACGAGAAGACCTCCGCAAATCACCATCCCGACTGCTAAACAATTCCGATAGATAAGTGGGAACACATTCATGCGGTACAGAATAGACTAGAATGCCTTGAAAATAAATGCGACGATTTTTCACAGAGAGCCAGCCAAGACGACGTTGATAGGGCGTAATATGTACGTCACAACGCAAATAAAAAACGAACCGTATACACATATTCATCAATCTCTGTAATTTGGTATTCAGCTCCTCTGTTAGATTATGATAGGTCAGACAGCAGTAATCAAAATGCGGGAATATCAGGGCAGTAACTAATTTAATCTTGAGTTCAACTGATAACGCATTGCGATGAAACTTTAATTTATGAAGGCTGGAAAATACTCTGCGTGAGATGTTTGATACTTGAGCATGCCAAGATAGGTCAGCCGTAAGCTGAACGCCAAGGTTCTGTACCGAATTCACGTAAGGTAGAGGAGTGTTATTTGCCTTTGATTTGCCGATGTTAAGATTTAAGTCGTTACTTTTAGAGAAATTATGGATTGCTTCGACATCGTAGCTAATTCTTGCGAGTGCATCGTTGAGTTCCCAAGGTTCGCACGGAAGCCAAATTTGTATGTCGTCAGCAAATATCATGTGTTCAGAAAAGGAAAGTCCCAACGCAATATCATTAATAAATAGGGAGAATAAGAGGGGCCCAAGTACTGACCCTTGGGGTACACCTACGTTTGTCCTCAACCAATCCGAGCAGTTTCCTAACTCATCGATCACAGATTGTGAGCGCCCAGTAAGATAGGAATAAACCCAACACAGTGCGCAATCCGAGAACCCCATTTGTTTAAGGTTTTTCAGAAGTTGATGATGTGATACCGTATCAAACGCCTTGCTGAAGTCAAAGAGTACCAATATCGTCAACTTGCCACTATCCGCGGCACGCCTTACGTCATTATAAATTTTAAGCAAAGCCGTTTGCATGGAGTGCCCGCGGCGATAAGCTGATTGTCTCCAGTCTAATAAGTTGTTTCTATCCACAAATTTCATGATCTGATCTTTAATCAACCTTTCAAATAATTTTGCAGTTGACGATAAATTAGCAATGGGACGCGTATCAGATGGTGACATTGGTTTATTTACTTTCAGCAAAGGCCGGATGTACGCTTTCTTCCATAACATCGGAAAATAAGCATTATTGATGGAGGAGTTAAATATTTGAGCTAATTGACTTGCACAATGAGTAACAGAATTTTTCAAACAAAAATCAGATATTCCGTCGGAACCTGCTGCGAGAGATAAAGATACTTTGGCATTTACCACCCTAATCAAATCAGAATCTGTGATTTGGTCGAAATTAAAAACTGGATTTCCCGAAGGAACGTTTGCTAGAAATTGACTAGTTTCGCGAAAATGGAAACTGAAACGTAATAAGTGTTCAGCTCATTAGCCGTGAAAAAATATAAAGGAGAATATGAAGAGGTCTTAACCAATCCTAAGTTTCCCAACTCCTTCCACAAGCGAGACGAATTTCCAATGGAGCGGAGACGATTATACTGGTACTCGTTTTTCATTTTCTCAATGTTTTTGATGAGACATTCCCTGAATTCTCGAAGATTTCGAAGTCGAGTAAGTGCTGCGAGCGTTTGGCCTTCTTGAACAAAATATTGCGTTTTTTGATCCTAAACCTAAGGTCATTATTGAACCACCGAGCTAGGGGTTTTCTTACAGTAAAACGCGTCAAAGGAGCACAAGTATCCATGGCGCGATTTAGCAAGCGCGTGAATGTTCCGTATTTTTTTCGAGGTTTTCGTCAGCAATGTTGAGCTGAGATTCGGAAGGATATGATTCACTCAACAAAGAAGTAACCATATTTCCATATAACACAGTATCGAATCGTGCAATACAGCGTCGCGTGATGGTTCTTGGAGTATTTTTACCAGTATCGAATTTGAGACTCAGATCTAGTAAGTCGTGCCCATTTATGAGAGAGAGAGAGAGAGAGAGAGAGAGAGGAGAGAGAGAGAGAGAGAGAGAGAGAAGAGACGAAGTCGAGTAAGTGCTGCGAGCGTTTGGCCTTCTTGAACAAAATATTGCGTTTTTTGATCCTAAACCTAAGGTCATTATTGAACCACCGAGCTAGGGGTTTTCTTACAGCAAAACGCGTCAAAGGAGCACAAGTATCCATGGCGCGATTTAGCAAGCGCGTGAATGTTCCGTATTTTTTTCGAGGTTTTCGTCAGCAAGGTTGTGCTGAGATTCGGAAGGATATGATTCACTCAACAAAGAA